>CANSZD010003774.1:0-521007 GCA_947648045.1 Beta corolliflora | reverse complement strand
AAATATTTCTGTATTATTTCCTCGAAATAGAATCTCGGTGACTTATTCCAAACAGCTCAAATTAGATAAAGTTATTGGCCAAGAGACCGATTTTGAGAATGCGAAATCTAATTTCTTTCTCGTCGTTCATACTTACCAACACCCCAAAAGACTAGAATCACTACCTTCCACTGAGAATCTTGACTACAAGCTTGGTTATAGAAGTACCATTTTTATTTTCAGCTGCTCTACAATCTGACTCAATTGACTTTAGTCTATTAGACACAGAATATTTCTTGTACTATTTCACCCAAAAAGAATCTTGGTGACTTATCCCAAACAGCTCAAATTAGATAAAGTTATTGGCCAAGTGACCGATTTTGAGAATGCGAAATCTAATTTCTTTCTCGTTGTTTATACATACCAACTTCCCCTTTTTATGTGTTCCAGGTCTTCCAGTAATGAGAGCCACCTTATGTCACAACTGATCATGGTAGCATCACATATGGTAAACTATCTTATTACCTTAGGAATGCAACTTTAAATTCTAACACATCTAATAGTAATGTTTTCTGTTTACTTCTGATTGGAAGGGTGGCTTGGGAATGCCTGATACAGATGCGTGGCCGATAATACAAAATATAGCCGAGAAAAACAATATCTGTTATGAGCATTATGTGAGTATTTTCAGTTTCTGTAATGACTTTCCACTCCTTAAAGGGATTGTTAGATTCCATCTAAAATGTTTTAACGAGTCATCTATTCATTCGTAGAAGCAGTAAAATAACTCTCAAGTAGCTCTGGGAGAAGTGCTATGATCATGAGCATCTAGGAAGACCTTAGCACGATGGTAGTTAATATAGAAAATTATTGTGAACTTATTTTATGTAGTAAATAATCAAACATTCTGCTAACAAATTTACCTTCAAGAGGCCTCTCTATGGTCGTGTTAATCTAATCGTATGAAGCACTACAAAGAGTATGCTCTATGTTGCCTTGGTTATCTTTTCCTTCTTGCACATTGCATGCATTTAAACATAAGTTTCAGTCTTCCAGATGATGATGAACTCATCAACTATGCACAAATAGAGATTCTCGCTTTGCATCGGTTTGAACACTTATTATACCGTCCACGTAGGATCTAGAGGAGCTCGTGAATTATTATTTTCTCTTAAAAAGGAAACTCCTATCTCAATTAGATGGTTGGCGGTTTCAAAGCTTACTGAAAACAACAGTGGATTGTTTCAAATAAACCAAGAAAAGTCCTATGGAATACTACCCAAGCAGCAGAGTTGGTGGTTATGAGAGCAAATCAAATGAAGTCTTGGTTCGCTTCCTCGCAAGGGCAAGATTGCTATAATATTTCGATATGGCTAGGTCTGGTGCAAGAGCGGAAAAACTTGTTGAGTAACTCTGCTTTGAAGAGCCGAATCAGCATCCGTTGCACTCAAAGATAATGTCTCTTACCATCTTGCCACCAATACTGATCTACTACTCATATATTTGTTTCTGTATGCCCTCCATCTCTCACCACCCACTTACCTTATGGGGTTGTCTAAAAAATGTGTATCTGTGTCCTTATGGGTTGGGTCCACCTAACAAAATGACTAATTATTTAATTTCTAATGTTTTAACCCACTACCTACTAATATAATACTCCTTCGGCCTTCCTTAATAGTTGTGCCGAACCAAATGGGTAAAGAATTGAGAGACGGAAGGAGTAACTCTCATCAGAGCCTTGAATCTTGATCTGGAATTCAATGTGTTCGATTACCTCAAAATCACTTAGGTTGAAAAATATCGAGCCTCCCCCTGTCCTATGTGGACTGTATCCCAGTAAATATTGGAGAACGACACTAAACTGGAATTTTAGTTTGGACCATTATCTATGAAAATCATTCATGCTGGACTCACCTCACTTATTATTTTTGGGGGTTATTATGGGCATTAGCTGAACTAGGACTATTCTTATCACCGGCCTAGCCTCACCTTCGGTGTGGCCTGAGCCATACACTATGGTGCGTTGTCGCTGAACCACATCTCAAACCTAGAGAGTGAATTGTGAGACACCCCAGGCTCAAATCTGGAGTGTTTATGAGAAAGCTTTGCAAATAATTTTGGGTTCTTTATCCCTTTTACTCTCTTTTAGGAGTTACTACTTACAAGCTTACAACATGATTGAAACGACTGTATTTTGCATAGTTGATAGTTCAGATAAAGCTGGGAAACTAGGATGCCTAATTGCCTACCTTCTCAATAGTCGGTATCATTGGTTTTTTTAACCAAAAAAATTTGTGTCATCCAGAATCTTACGAAAGGTTATGTATATTAAAGAAAAACGTCCTTTAAGAAGCTTTGTTTGAATGGTCTCAGATACAACTCAGAGGGTACTTTCCATATATTCATCAACTACAAATGGTTTACTGGGGAATATCAGATCTGAAGACTGAATCATCGACTTCTTCTGGTTTGCAATCCCCGCGTTTCCAAGAAACAGCGGGAGACGGTAAAAAACCTCCCAAGGCATCTACTCTTGCAAGAAATTGGGTCAGGAACATGTTTGGGAGGGAATCAGTGCTAAAAGCAAACTCTTTCAGCCATGCTCATGGATGGGCATTTGAAACTGAAACAGCAGGTAATTTTGTCATGACTTTTGTCAGCTGGTATGTGTCTCTCCTTTATTTATGATCAGTTCATGCATCCAATTGTTGTCTATTATTCATCAATTTACATTTATCAATATGCGATAATCATGCTTCATTTTACTCTGTACCTGCAGATGAGATTGAGACACCTCGTAGACAAAATTTACCAAATGCAGGACAGAATAAAATTCAAACAAATGTGCGAGTTCTTAGGGGCCATCATAGCGCGATTACTGCTTTGCATTGTGTTACAAAAAGAGAGGTTTGGGATCTGGTTGGCGACCGTGAAGATACAGGCTTCTTTATTAGTGGAAGCACAGACTGCTCGGTATGCCAGATAATTATTACCCCCTCCATTTTCTATAAACAATGTGTTTAGTTAAGCAAGAGTTTTTAGAAAATGCTAGTACTACTGCATTACTATTTAGAATGGAAATGTATAAGTGCATTGTTATTATAAACTATAGATAATATGATGAGAGAAATGTTGGTTAAGTGGTTAAGGGGGCATTTTTGGTTAGCCAAGACTTTCCTTTTGATGGCTGCAATTTTGTTATGGTTTTCAGTTAAGCCAACATTCATGTGAGAGGTTCTTTCTTGGGATATGATTTTCATGTAATGCGGGGAGCAATGAGCATTTATATGTCAAGACTACAAGTTGCTTATTAGAGGGGGCATTATCCAACATTCATAGAGTACTTAAGATCCAGTTTTATTACTGGCTTTACAGGACTGTCTCCTTTCACCCTCAAAATATGGAGATTGGAGAGAGGGAAAAAAATACTAAATAACAAATGGTATGCAACAATAAGATCACCAAAACCCTTTATGGTGGTGTTCTCATTTCTGCACCTCTATTACTAAATTCATCAAAAATATTGAATTAGGAGAAATAAAATATTAATTTTGAGCAACATATAATTAAATTATTTAGTATTGGTCAAAATTAAATTAATTAAATAGTGCATTATGATTTCCAGTTATGTCTCTATTAACATCCACAATATCTTTCAATGTACAGGTGAGAATATGGGATCCTAGTCTTCGTGGTTCCGAACTTCGAGCAACTTTGCAAGGTCATACAGGGTATTGACTCAATGATCTATGTTCTGATTTCTTTTGCCTTTTACATCTCTATTCCATTTTCAAATTAGTTTTTCCTATTATCATACTTCCTTTTGCAGTGCTTTTTTTTATTTGATATCTTGATGCTGTCCAAAATTGTTGTCTATATGTCCTGCTTTTAACAGCATGTTTCTTTTCCAGGCCTGTCCGTGCAATAAGTTCTGATCGATGGAAAGTGGTATCCGGGTCTGATGATCAGTCTATTTTGATATGGGATAAACAGGAGTTTATTCCTCTGGAAGACCTAAAGGGCCATGAAGGACAGATTAGTTCTGTGCGGATGCTCTCAGGTGATAGTGTCCTTAGCTCTTCCCATGACGGGACTGTTAAAATGTGGGATGCCAGAACTGGTAGTTGCATAGCAACTGTTGCCCATTGCCCAGGTTCTGTGCTTTGCATGGAATATGATGACGCTACTGGAATATTGGCTGCTGCTGGTAGAGATTCTGTCGTGCACCTATGGGACATCCGCGCAGGTAAGCAAATCAACAGACTACTCGGCCACAGAAAATGGGTCCGTTGCCTCAGGATGGTCGGAGACACTGTGATTACAGGAAGTGATGATTGGACTGCTAGACTCTGGTCAATTTCAAGAGGTGCTTGCGATGCCGTTTTGGCAAGTCATGGTGGCCCAGTACTCTGTGTTGATTATTCAGCCTCGGACAGAGGAATTATAACAGGATCTTATGACGGGTCAGTTAGGTTCTGGGAAAATACTGCTTACAACATCAAATGTGTTAAAGAGATTAATCTGCACCATCCTATATTGTCTATTAATGCTGGAGAGCACTGGTTGGGAATTGGGGCAGCAGATAATTCTATGTTTCTATTTCATCGGCCTCAAGATAGATCTGGTGGGTGGAAGCTGTACAGGGCACCACAATTTTCAGCTACTACAGTAAGATGTGTGGCTTCAGATCTTGAACGGAAGAGGATCTGCAGTGGTGGTCGTGATGGCCGACTGAGGCTATGGGATGCTACCATCAATATCTAATGCTATATATCAATCTGCATCTTGTAACTTCATCTGTATTATGGTATAAGGCATCAAATGACGGAGGAAAACTGAGTTTTTTTCTTTAAAAAAAGTATGATATTCTTGCTGCTCTGAAATCTGCTATAATGCATCATCGACTGAGTGTACACTTTGCTTTCAGATGTGGAGTACTTCTAATCTCCCATCATTTGGTTATAGTATTGTGAATATAATAAAAAAAAAGGGTCATTCACGCAGATATTAGAGTGAGGACTATGCAACCTATTATTTCACCCTCTTTTGAGGAAGATGTATTGGATGAGATGGTTTCACCATTAACTATGTGAGACAGATGAGACTAATTGTCATTAACGAATGCATTCGAGCCATTTATTTGCTCTAGTGTTGCTTCTGGCTTCGCAAATACACGTCAACTAAAACCAAATAAACTTCATGATAAGAAGAAAAGAATTAGAATTAAAAGTAATTAACAAAAATGTATGTGTGAAGACTCGAACACGAAACCTCTCATTTGAAATATGAACACACTAACCAACTAATCTACAATCTCTTTTTGGTTTTTATGGAGAGAAAAAATAGTATAACATACATCTAAGAAAAACATCTAAAGATATGGTAACTTACATCTCACAATATACCCCACAATTATTGAGGAGACCCACCATTACATCCAATTATCTCAAAAGTTACGGCCCATAATATTTGGTACTTTATGTGGCCCGCCAACATTGTTGGAACAAAAGTGCACACTACTACCGCTAATAGTCCCTCCTTCATTTGCTTGCTCCATACCCATCGAAAGATCCAGACCGACCATCAAATACACACTCGGATGACTAATCAAATCCAAAATTCTCATAGAAGTAAGAAGTACAACCGTTAATCTTCCCTTCCCCGTTTAGGTGTTGCATACCCATGATGTCACATGTACTCCCTCCCTCCCCAAATAAATGATGCAAAGTAATTAAATATGATTTACCATGCTATCACATGTACTCCCCTCCCTAATCAAATGACACAATTTAAATTATAAAAATATAGTGTTTAAGGCTAAACACATGACCTCCCATTCGAAATGCAATTGCATTAATCAACTAATCTACAATATCATATTTGTCTTTGTGGGGGAAACATTATTTATAGGCTAATATGATTGACATATCTGGAAAGCTTATAGCCTAATATTCTATAATTTATAGCTATAAACTACATTGCTTCTGCTTTAAGAACCAAATTGTAACTAAACCAGGGGTGTTCAGGAGACCCGATATGTTTGACCAGTCATGTTGACCTGTCTACCCGAAAAAGGTAATAAATATGAAAATCGACCAAAAAAAAAGATGCAAAAATCGAGTCGGTTAATGGGCTTGCTTTTAAGTTAAACATGTATCTCAGGTAAACACATCGTTATATATTGTTTTTCTCTTTCTTTTTTCACAGTTACATTAATCTCTTCTTACAATAAACAATTGTGAAAATGTATTAAGTTAGCTTATTAGCTACCTGGTACCACATTGTTGTGCTTTTGAATTTCAGAGGGAAAAGAAAAGAAAAATAATATGAAGAATCAATATTTTATAGGAGAAGTTGGATTTTAGATGAATCGACAATTTTAAAAAAAGGATATGATGAATCAACATGTTAATGGAAAAATTAGTTGTGATGCAATCTGCAAGTGAGAATACTTACGTTATGGTTGATTGGTAGTAGATCCTTTTGAGAAATGAGGATTAGAGTTGGCATGCAATTGACAGTTGGTACTCATGGTAGTACCCCAAAATACTGTAATCAACATGGATCGACATTTAACACTCATAGTAGTAGCTTCTCCTGTAGCTCTTCTAATGATTTATTTTTCATAAAAAAAAGCTATGACACTTTTGCTAGCACCCGGTTGTTCAAGGTCGAGTCATGGGTTGCTTTTCTTAGCTACCCGCAAATGCAGGTACCCACATATTCAGGTACCCGCATATTTGGTACCCCAATAACTAGGTAAGTGGTTATGAACACCCCTAAACAACAAACTCTCATTAATCGATTACATTCTTTAAAGAAAAAAGCAAAATCAAGAACGATATTAGCCATCTTGAATAGCTAAAATGTATTGCAAAATAAAGATTAACCTCGGGCCATCGCCCGGATCAACAACTAGTTCTCGTCTAAATCTAAATCTATATTATCTAAAATTTAAATCTATACATATGTATTATAAAATATCTAAAGGAGTTTTAAGCCAGTGTGTGGGAGCATCAATTGGCATCCCCTTAAATGTTATGCGTTACATCAGTGTCATGTGAGTAAAAAAAAATTATGCATATATATTGACAATCTAAATCTGTATGTGTAATATAATATATCTAAAGAAGTCTTAAAAAAATTATGCTTATATATTGACAATCTAAATCTATATGTGTAATATAATATATCTAAAGAAGTCTTAAGCCAGTCTGTGGAAAGGTCTTTGGCATCCCTTTGAATGTTGTGTCATATCAATGTCACGGGTGCAAAAACATTATGCATATTAGGAAAATTTAACGAACATTACGTTACATTCTTTATGCAAAATCTGCCTTACAAAAAAATTGTACTGTGCTCACAAACTACCTTTTATTGTTTTTTATTGTTGCAAAAAGAAAGTACTTATCGAATTCCAATTAATTGCTTAGTATTTTGACATTGACCATCACGTGTCTTGCACATGACTTTTTTTACCATCAACTTTCTTTGCCCCTTATTTGAGTATTTGGTCATTTTTCTAGGTTAAAGATAGACATTAACATTCATTGACGAAACACCACAAAATATAAGGTACACTAGCGACATGTGAATGCCTGCACTGAATTCAAGAAAAACACTAGTGCTATGGAAAAAAAAACATGCATCTACAACGTAACAACAAAGGAAAGCACATCAAGTATTTGAATTTTTTCCTTGAATAATGCAAAAGTGGGTTTTAATTCCAGAAATATGCCCAAATTCAATTTAATTCCCTGCGTACCGTCCACGTAGGACGGCACGCGAGAAAATGTTTTTTTTTTTTTTGCCCAGGTAAACCGCTACTCTGAGTAGCGGTTTACTTTAAAATAAACCGCTACTTCAAGTAGCGGTTTATAAACATAAACCGCTATCTCAGGTAGCGGTTTATTTATATAAACCGCTACTTGAAGTAGCGGTTTATCTGGTCACAATATGCCAAGCAGAAATCAAACTATGGCATATATAAACCGCTACTTGAAGTAGCGGTTTATTTAAAAAAAAAAAACCTGCAGTCGTTGCTTTCCCATAATCGGCCAAAATGCCGAAACATACAAAAAAAGCTCTCCAACCTCGCAATTCCAAAGACCAAATTCCATCCAACAACACCAAGTCTATGCACACATCATCACCAAACACCAAATTCATCCACATTTAAATTTATTCAATGATTTCTTAATTACGAAGTAAGATTAAGAAAATATGTCAATCACAAACAAAGTTTAATATTTAACATAGTGTTAACTAACTATACAAAGAATAAATGAAAGTGCTAAGACCCCCTCTTCTTCTTTTGTGAAGGTCTAGATGAACTAGGTGTGGTCTCACTAGACTCTGCAATGGCATCAAGAGAAGATGGAGTGGTGGCAGAACGTCGTCGGTAGGTCCTCTGACAGACTGGAGGCGAAAGCAAAGGTGTCGTGGTAGATGTATGGGCAGCAGACATAGAAGATGTAGAAGTCGATGTATGTGCAGCAGAAGTAGGCACGCCCTGTAAGATGTGGCCTTGGGAACTTGTTCAATGTACACCTCCATTGCCATGGCTAACGTTTGTGTCACTGAAAGCCACATAACACTTAGTGACTCGTCATCTTCTAGTGCAATTGGCACATATTTCCCCGGCATCGGATATCTCATATACAATTTCAACATACGATCACATCCAACAACGTCATATACCCTATTCAGAATCTCTTGAAACATCATACCAGAATTGATGAACATAAATTTTTTCCTTCCACCTCTATACACAATATCAACGTCATTTTGAGATAGTTCACCATTCCAATAAAGGTATAAAGGATATTTAGGTTGTTCCATATTCTACATACAAAAAACATAATGTTTAAGTTATTCTTATTCTACACATTCAAACAATATGAACACCATTCTTCACGTATACTAGTAGCATTTGCAACCTAAACACAATAATTCATGCAAAATCAACCATCAAAAAATGCTCAACACCATTTTTAACCAACCAATATCAGCAATATATCACCTTCCAATTCATGCAAAATCAACCATCACAAAATGCTAAATTATGCAAAATACTAGATTATACTAATCAAACTAAACAATTTCCATCTAATAACAGTTACAAAGCTAACATACATAACAAATATGACATGCTAAGCAAATTAAATTAAAAAAAAAAAAACTCACCCGGGCTGTTGGTGGTGCGGCCGTGATCGACGGTGGTGTTGTGATCGACGGTGCGCCGTGATCGACGGTGGTGTTGTGATCGGGCCGAGCTCCGTGAGCGACGGTGGTGTTGTGATCGGCCGAGCCCCGGTGAGCGACTGTGGTGTTAGTGTGGGTTGGTGGGCGACGGTTAGTAAGAGAGAGAGGGAGAAACAAATTTGAGAGTGAATCGTCGAATCTGAGAATTTGGGAAACCTAGGGGGGATTTGGGGATTATAGTAAACCGCTACTTCAAGTAGCAGTTTCAATTAATGAACCGCTACTTCAAGTAGCGGTTTATTTTACTCAGTGCCAAACTATGAACTGGGGGTCAAGGGACCAGTAAACCGCGACTTCAAGTCGCGGTCAATTAATATTAACCGCTAGTTCAGGTAGCGGTTTATTTTTACATAACCGCTACTTGAAGTAGCGGCTTATAAGGGTAAACCGCTACTTGAAGTAGCGGTTTTACTTAAGTAGAAAAAAAAAAATTCTCGCGTGCCGTCCTACGTGGACGGTACGCAGGGAATTAAATTGAATTTGGGCATATTTCTGGAATTAAAACCCACTTTTGCATTATTCAAGGAAAAAAATTTGAGACTTAAATGCTCAAAAGAAAAGCAAAAACAATACATAAGTCATTGACAAACAAAAGTTCGAGTTTTAAGAAAAGACCAAGCAATATAAATTATCTGATAGCCATCAACAACATCTACTACTAGAGTCATTTTTGTAAACTGGCATGTATAACTGTAGACACAAAATTGTGTCTCCCCATTTAGCATCCAATAATGAAATATATTGTTGTCCTAATTGGTCCGGTCCAAAGGAAGAGCAATCCAATAAACTAAGCCCAAAATCGTTTTAAGAACATAAAGTCTATTTATTTATTCCAAGTCCAGTTTTGAAACCCCGATTAATTATATATTCATGATAATTAATTGTATTTTAAAGTCCATTTTTATAAGGCCCAATTAATTATTCCATATAATTAATAGTATTTTTCATAAATATTAATTATTCTTAATGATTATTTTCTAAAGGATATTATGAAAATCAGATTCTTATTCCTAAAGATAACTGATTTCGAAGTCTAAAATATATTATTTCATTAAAGATAAAAAGGAATCTTTAAACGAGCAAAATCCGCTCAGATCTGCATTGCTTCAAACGCATCAGAACACATAGACAGTATACAAAACACCGAAATGCAACCAGAAGTTGCGTCTGATGCAGCACGGAGCGTGGCGTGCAACCTTGCTGCGCTAGACGCACGGTGGTTGCGCGGCGTGCAACAGTCGTGCGCCAGGCACACCAATTCTTCGCTCTTCTCTGTGTAATTCTTGGACTTGATCCTCCTATAAATAGCCTTGTATTTACGAACGTTTTTTTAGACTTTGATACGAACTTTTCCACGACATTGTCACTCATATTTCATCATACTTTCATACTATAAAAACTCATTCAAACGCATGTTCATACACCATTCAAATTTCATATTTCAAGCTTCAAGATTGCTCCTCCTACGGATTGTTTTACAAGACCCAGGTGACAAAGGTATAATTTCTGAGGGTCAATTCCATTTAATTCTCATTTTTTTCACAATCTTCTTGTCATAATGTACATCCTTAATAGGAATTAACGCTATTTTGTATATTCTAATATCTCATCTTTTCTTCTTATTTTTCTATACATTATTATATTCATATCCATGCTTATATGTTTTATTAATTATTTTCATCACCGCACATGGTTATTTTTGCTAATCAAAAACCTGAATAAATGTTCCAATGCTATATTAAGATAATCTAGACAATTCCCAGTAATTTGATTGCTTAAATAGCATGTCAACAAACATTAGTCTTTTATGTGTTTAACGAACCAAGACAGATTAATTTTTACATTGCATTAATATCTTGCCAGGTTATTTAATTGCATAAATCTCGAACATGAATTAATCGTATTAAGTAGAGGCCAACAACGAGCGAATTTGATTCCTGATTATATTCGTACCCCCAAACTCAAACTTTGGTTCATTGATCAATTATGGAGTCATGACGGGAAAATCTACATTGGATAAGTCCCTAAGTTGTCACTATGGTTCCCGAAAATCCAATTAGGTTTATGAGTCTTCCTCTAAAGACCTGTTGGCGACTTTTTTTATTTCAAAACATTTTCAAAACAAAAACCATTACAATGAGGCAGACAAATATGCGCTCATCCCGCGTAGGCAATAAAAACACGTCTACAATGTGGTGACTCCACTAGGGAGGATTTAAAATTAATTTTTAATGAGTGGGTGAAACTCGAAAAATACGATTCATACTAGTTTTATGCCCTTAAATGACATTACAGTTTTGCATATGCATGGCCATTTTCCTCGGCCACTATAAGTTCTATATCCTTGCCTCGTTAGCCCATGTTCTATGCATGAGGCCACCCCGGGGGTGGGGAGGGGGTGGCACTTTCTCCCTCCAAAAGCTTCCTGAGCAATAGTGTTGGATTTTAGTCGATCATAAGCAAACCTACCCAACCATGGCATTCCTCTCTTGTTCTTGACTTGAGAGCATCCTACATGTGGACATCTTTTTAATCAAAGATACGAAGTGTGGGATCAATCTTTTAGTCATTGACCCTTTTCAGCCTTAACCAAAGCCTGACCATAGTATCAAACATAGATCTTGACTTTTGGTTGGAACTGCATACTAATCTTGCCTACTTGACATTATTGATTGCTTGTTTGCTATGTTCAACATGATTTCCCCTCGAAGTAGTCAAAATAATCTGAAAAACGACCAATAAATCATCGAACCTCGAAAAACGTTTTGCAAACATCATGCGCCGAGCACAAGAAGCTTGCGCCCCATGCAAGAAGCTTGTGTGTCATACAAGTATCTTGCGTGTGGCGTATGAAGCATGTGTGGCACACATGTATCTTGCATGTGGCGCACCATTCTTGCGGGGGCACGCGAGCTACTTGCGTGTGGCGCAAGCTCTACAGGTTTTCCTCAGTTCATTTGCGACTGTTTATTTTCTTGTTTTCAATCTTTCTTTTTATTATCATTCATGATCACTTTTAGGTCATCTTTTTCAAACAAAGCTCACCTAATTCAAATATAAAATCAATATTTTCATACATATCATCTAAGATTGAGTATAACATTTTTTTGAAGTGTATCTAGATAAGTGGCCATGATAGAGTTTGAGTCGTCATGCATCTCATCCTATCACATTCTATGTTACATGGACACGGGTACGAGTACCCGATACGGGTACATATCCAAGTGTCCGATACGTCATTTCCGAAATTTCTGGATACGGGGAAATTGTCCTAACTTTGGACACGGGTACGGGTACGGCAAAAAAAATCCTAAAAAATTATCTCACAGTAATCTTAAAAATAATCTTTTCCCAAAAAATAGGGGCACTTGTCTAGAGAATAGATGAAAAAGTGTGATTTAAAATAAACTCAGAATGAAAAACATCTTTTCCCAATAAAAGCCTATATAACTATTTTCTCAAAACTCAAAAGCCCGTATACCAATTAAAGTACCTGTAAGAGAGCAATAAAGAAACACAGAGCATTAAGAAAAAAACAAAAGGCAGCTGCCAGCTGGCAGTCTTTAAGAGAGAGAAAAAAAGACAGCCACGTGAAGTAAAAAAGCCCAGCCTTTAGTTTTTTCTCTCCTCACTAAACCTAACCCTCATTTTCTCTCTCCTTACCGTGGCTTTTCCGTTCTTATTTTCTTGATGACTTTCTCAGGCGACTACCCGACCATTTCCGATGATGCACGAGGTAGACTAGGTGACAATCCTCTCTCTCTTTACTGGTTTCCCTCCTTCCATAGGTAACCGGTCCTCTCTCTACTTAGTGGTTTCCCTCCTCCCAAATCTAGTCGTATCCGAGTGCAAATTGAAGGATCCAATACGTATTTCGTACCCGGATCCATGTCGTGTCATATCGACACCTGTACGCTGGCGATTTTGCCGTGTCCGAGTAATATAGATCCCATCTTATTCCTTCTATCCTATCAAACTTCTCGAACATATCTATCCTACCATATTCCATCCATTTCAAAAATTATAATCTTTATCAAAATCTACCTTATCCTACCCTCTTCTATCGTATCTTTTCCAAATAAAATTATCATCATCCTACAACACATTTAAAAAAAATCTCTTTCAAATTTATCATCATGTTTTCCAATAAAAGATGAAAACAAAGGTGTCCTTTTCAGAAAATGAATTTCGAAAATTCTAAGCTCAGTCCAATCCAATCAACCCAGTCTAAACAAATCAATTCAATCAAATTCAATCAATCCAATCCCAATCCATTTGCATTCTTTTGAGGCCCATATGCATTAGAGTCCATGCATTCATCTTAGGCCCATCTAAATTTGAGTCCATACATTCATATTAGGGCCACTTGCAATAAAGTCCATCTTAGTCTAGCTCTTGTCTAAATCTAAGCTCATTTGCATCTCTATGTGAACCCTACTCTATGTCAAGCCAATGAAGGCCCAATCTAAGTCTAACCTCAGTTGTAGACACAAAATCTTATCTCCCCATTGAGTACCGAATGATAAAACATACCGTTGTCCTAATTGGTCCGGTCCAAAGGAAGAGCAATCTGAAAAGCTAAGACCAAAAGCATTACGAAAACATAAAGTCTATTTTTTAATTCCGAACCCAATTTCTTGGCCCAATTAATTATTCCTGATAATTAATTGTAGTTTTAATATTTTAATATTAATTATACTCAGATAATCAATTTTTAAAGGATATTTTGAAAATCCGATTTTTATTCCTAAAGATAGTTGATTTCGAATTTTCAAAGGAAAGATTTCATCAAAGATAAAAAAATCTTAATATAATAAAAAACCGGCCAGATCAACATTGTGTCTGACAAAACATATTGCGCGCACGCAACATCGATGCCGCACACAATTTCCAAAAATGCAAAATGAGGGCGCTGGATGCACGACCCGTGTTCTAGGCGCACAGCCCGTGCGTGCCGCGCATGGTCCTGCATAGAGCGCACGCTTTGTGCGCCTAACACACAAATTTCTCTTATCTTTTCCGTGTCGTTTTTTGTTCCCTTTGCCTATAAATAGCTACGTATCTTTGAACGTTTTTCCTCTGCTTTCATATACTTTTTCCCTATGATTGCAACACTTCCTAATACACTTACAACTCAAATACATACACTTCATATCACATTTAAATACGTTCAAACACACATTTAAATATGAAACTCTATTGATTCGTATTGAGGTTTCAAGATTGCTCCTCTTGCAGATTGTTATACAAGACCTAGGTGACAAAGGGGTTATTTCTGAGGGTCAACTAAATTAACAACCTTTCTTTTCTTTATTCTTTTTATTATTTTATTGAAGTTGCTAACATTCTATTCATGATGTAGATTGTTAACATATTCCTGTGATTGTAAGTATTGTATATTATACTAACTCCCTGCAATATTTTTATTTCTTTTTCATGAATATTATTTTTATGTTTGACTGCAATAATTATCACCTTGTATATTATTGTTAATCAAGACCTAAATAAATGTTCTAACGCTTAAATCAAATAACATGGACAACCTGCTAGGAACCTAGTAATATTGATTGCTTAATAACATGTCACTAAAAAAGTAATCTTTTGTGTGTTTAATGAACCAACCTAGACTAATCTTTTTTAGGGTGCTGAACATATTATTTGGTTATTCTTTTGCATAAAACTTGCTATGAATCGTATTTAGTAGAGGCCAGCAATAGGCGAATGTGGTTCATGACCGTGTTCGTATCCTCATCCCCGAACTCAATTTATGGTTCAATGACCATCTATGGAGTCATCACGGGGAAATCTACATTAGATAAGTCCCTAAGATGTCCCTAAGTTTCATATATATATCCAATTAGGTTTATGAGTCTTCCTCTAATGAGTTTTTGGCGACTTCCAAAACGTTTTAATGAAACCTTAACAATGGGATAGTCAAATACGCGCTCACACTAGTTAGGTGAATAAAATCACGCCTACAAGGCCCGACATGATTGAAGAGACTACTAAAAAGGTTAAACTGATTCAAGAGCATATGAATGCAGCACAACATTGACAGAGATCTTACGCAGATAAGAAAAGGCGAGAATTAGAGTTCGAAATAGGAGAAAAAGTCGAGTCCACTCATGGTACACCCAGGGACATTTTTGTACGGTTTTTTCATCAAATACCCCTGATAAATTATTTTATTCACCAGATACCCCAACTTTTTTCCGAATTCACCATATATCCCTGACTTTCTAAAAAATACATCCAAATGCCCTTAATGACTAATGGCGGTTAACTTCGTTAGTCATTAACGCTAATTAACCCTAAAAACCCTAATTAATCCTAACTAAACCCTAAGTAAACCCTAAAAACCCTAAGTAACCCTAACTCTCTCTCCCCTAACCCACACTAGCCCCACCCCCCAACCCCAGCCCCCCCCCCCTCCCCCCCGCAGCCCCCCCATCGCAGCCCCCCTCCCCCACTCCCCCTCCCTGCAGCCAGCCGCCTCCCCACTCGGCCTCCCCCTCCCCGCAACAACGCCTCCCCCCCGCAGCCGCGCCTCCCCCTCCCCCACCGTAAAATCGCTCCCCCCACCCTTTCGAACTCGGTCGTTCCCTATCCCCTTCAATTTGAACTCGGTCGCTCCCACCCTTTTCCCCCACCGCTTCCAACTCGGTCCTCCCGCTCCCCATCCCCTTCCCCGCCGCAAAATCGCCGCTCGATGACTCGGATTTGTTCGACAACAATGGCGCTTTTGGATCTAAGTGAGGAGGCCGAATTCGGGAGAGGGGAGGGCTGCGAGGGAGGGGCCGGGGGGAGGGGGAGGGAGGGGGCCGCTGGAGGCTGGGCCAGGGGAGGGGGGGGCCGGGGGGTGGGGCTGGGCGTTGGGGGTCATGTGTGGTGGTGGTGGGTTAGGGTGAGAGAGAGAGTTAGGGTTAATTAGAGAATTAGGGTTAATTAAGGTTTTTAGGGTTAATTAGGGTTTTTTGGGGTAATTAGTGTTAATGACTAACAGAGTTAACCGCCGTTAGTCATTAGGGGCATTTGGATGTATTTTTTAGAAAGTCAGGGTATATGGTGAATTCGAAAAAAGTGGGGTATCTCGGTGAATAAAAAATGTGTCGGGGTATTTGGTGAAAAAACCGATTTTTGTAATAAATTAGAACTTCAGGGGCACGTTGGTAAATTTGCAGCATTAAATGAGAAAAAGATATGCAATTTCAATTCTTCTCTCTCTCTCTCTTCCTTCTAAACCTTCCAAAACAACGATGGAGGATTCAACTCAATCTTACGGATCATTAATGGCGGATTCAATTCAAACATCTAAATCGAAGTTTATTAACAGCAATAACTTCTCTTAACGATGAGTCAGAAGCTAATTTAGCTCAAATTTGCAAATCAACAAGGATTCAACTCAATCTTTCGAATCATTAATGGCGGAATCAATTCAAACATGTGAATCATTAACAGAATTGCAGTATTCTTCATTCACTGAATTACTTACTATTAGCGTCGAATCAAAACCTAATTCAGGTAAATTTTGCCCTAAATTTATTTGATTATTGATGCAATTTATAATTTTACCCTAATTTATTATTATTATTATTAAGTAGCATGTTAATAATTATGCATGTTGCTCATTTAATTCACAAATAAGTATCTAATATAAACAATGTCGAAATAGAATCAGCATAAGGTTAATGCTTATTAAGTGAAAAACAAATTTTTTTGTTCATTTGATACATATTCCGAGGATACTGCTCATTAATTGAAAAAAGAAAATGATTTTTCATTTAATATCAATTGCTTATTTACTACAATTTGAAACTAGAATGAGCATAAATTTAATGCTCATTAATTCAAAAACGAAATTGTATGTTCATTTCATACTCCTCCTAATTTATACAATGTTAAAGTAGAATGAGCATGCTCATTATCATTGTTTGCTCATTAATAACATAATGCATATTGCTCATGAACATTGATTTGCTCATCACCAACAGCTGCTCATTCGAAAAATATATATACAAAATTTACAAACGCAGAACTTAGTACTCATTACTTAGTTAAAAAGCAAAATTGTTTGCTCATTTCAAAAATGTGCAGATTTATATTATTCATTTAATCATTATGTGTTTTAATTGAGAAAGAGAACATATGGTTTGCTCAAGTATAATTGTTTGCTCATATATAAACAAAATCACAATATTTTTTTGCTCATGGGTATCACATAAACAAACTTACTGCTCATTATGCTTAAATTTTCACAAAACGTACGGCTCATTATGCTTGCTTTACTTGTGTTTCTTTTACGTAGTTGACCCACCAAATGAAGATGACACTATTTTTGTACAAGAATCACAAGAATATGAGCTATTGGGTAAAACTGTGAGTACAGGAAAAAAAAAGGCATATGAGCTCTATAATGAGTATGCTTTTGGAATTGGTTTTGGAATTCGTCTTTCAAAGTTAAGAAAGCGACAGAGTGGAGTAATAAAGGGTAGAGAATTCTGCTGTAATAAAAAAAGGAAAAAAGCTAGGAAAAATCTGATAAACAATACACAAAGCTTGACAGAAAGCTTGACAGAAGAAGAAGATGCAAGGCAATGGTTTATTTTGAGATACATAAGAACAACCAATATGTTGTTGTACGACATAAAATGGAGCACAACCACACATTCTGTCCACGTGGCTTAGTGCATCATGTAAGATCTCAATGGAGTATAACACAAGCTGAAGTGAACTACCTAGCTCACTTGAGGAGTAAAGGTGTAGGTGTAGCAAATGGGTATCGTTGTTTGAAGGCTGAAGCAGGAAGCTCTCCCACCCTTGGCTTTAACTTGCAAGATGCATACCAAGCTGTTGAAAAGGAGAACAAAAAGGACTTTGATGGAAGTGATGCAAACACTTTGATAAATTATTTCAAGCAAAGAAAAGCAAATGAGGATGATTTCTATTATGATTATGAGATTGACACGGATAGGTCACTATGTAGCTTTTTCTGGAGAGATAATGTAACAGCCTGAATTTTTAAGCAGATTCAATTATTTTGTTAGCTATATTAAGTCTTCATCGGGCTTTGGTCCTTTAAGTAGTTAGAATTCTCTCCAACATTATACTAGGACAAAAGTGGATAAGAACCATCATTCTTAATGCTTAAGAAAGCTAAAAGTGGATAAGCACTATCATTCTTAGTGGTTAAGAAAGGTCAAAGTGGATAAGAACCATCATTCTTAATGGTTAAGAAAGCTAAAAGTGGATAAGCACTATCATTCTTAGTGGTTAAGAAAGGTCAAAGTGGATAAGGACTATCATTCCTAGTGGTTAAGAAAGGTCGAAGTGGATAAAGACTATCATTCTTAGTGGTTAAGAAAGCTATGAGAACCAATAGTTAAGTTAGAAAGCCTTTGGGAGCCTTATTCCTTAAGATTATGAAAATTGCATAGAGACCGTTTTATCGGTAACAATGAACCTCTAGTTAAATAGCCTTTTTGGGTTGAATTCGAGCTCAGAACCTAATCAAACTTGATATATGTTATGTTTGGGATGTCTTAAGGTTAAAATGGCCATTTGTTCCCAAAATATACGTGGCTAAATAGGGTAAATTTCTTACTTAGTAAAATCTGGCCAGCTGAAAAAACAGTTCAGACCTATCCTGAAAGAAACCACCTTAACAGCTGCTTGAGTGTCGATCTCCCAAAGATATTTTCATGCATGAAAGCCAACACAAACTAACACCTCCAACAAGAATCACCCAGATACTCCAAGAAACCGACCTCACCCAGAAGAGGTTTTCCCTCCCCTTAGGGTATCGCCAGAAATGCCCTATGTTGTATTCCATGTTTTGATGATGCCAAAAACTTAGGATAATTTTACTATATAGTTTTTATTTAGCGAAAATTATAAAATACCAAAAATAATGTAATGTTTAATTTTGCATTTATATCTTGTGGAGAAAGATTAATTATTTAATCTAAGCCAAGATATTTATTTTATCCACTTTGAATTTTTATAATATGGTATGTTTAATATTCTAGTAACTTAGAATATTTGAATAAAAGATTTTTTAAGTTATTAGATATTTTTGTTGCTGTTGTTGTGCATGCAAAACAGTTGGAGATTGCGGTGCATAAAATGTGGAGCTAACTCCTTGAAGCTCTCTAACAAACTCCATGAACCTGCGTATTACTTGCTGGAAATTCTCCCACTAACGGATAGCGGAAGGTAGTTTATTTCCGTTGCAAAAAGTGTGGAGGAAGTGCAGCGAAAATCAGGCCATGATCTCCATTACTCCACTCACGCTATTTGAGGAGAACATGGAGCACAACATGACCAGTAGAAGAAGATTTGCAGCAGCTATATACGAGGAAGATTATTCGAAGAAAAACTTAAGAACTTTCAAACACAAAAAGTCGATCTATACTTAGAAAGTTTTTCTTGTAATTTCCTCTTATATTCAACATAGTTATTAATGTAATATTCATAGTGCATGGGTGAGAGAAAATTCAGAGAATATCCTTGTATTCAAAAGAGAGAAAGAAAAAGCGAAGAGAGACGACTTCGAGTGAAGTCAAGAGTGAGTGTCATCAGTTCAGGGGGAACTGAGTGACTGGGGAACAAGTTCCTAGAGGAACAGAGAAGGTCCATTAAATAGGTTGTAAAAGAGAGAGTCTTTTGGCCTATTATAGTAAAGAGAGTTTGAGTCAAAATCCCTCGTGGTCAAGGTTTTTCTTCCTATTGGGCCTAGGAAGTTTTCCTTGTAAAAATCTCGTGTGCTTATCTCTTTCTACTTTCAAGTTTGTTTTAATTCCGCATTACAAATTGAAAATTTCTCCTCAACTACAATTCACCCCCCCTGTAGTTGGTCTAGTGTTCATACTAGAATAACAATTAGTATCAGAGCCTAGTACCTCCAGAATCAGCTAACACTGAGGAGATTGTACCTGGAACAATGAACACGACGGGAGAAAAGCTTGATGAAGGGTATTCAACTCAGCGCCCACCCATGTTCAATGGCAAACATTATCCATACTGGAAGAACTATATGGAGATATTTATTAAAGCTGAAAATTACCAAGTGTGGAAGGTAATTGAAATCGGTGACTTTGAAGTCACAAAGAAGAATGAGAAAGGGGAGCTGGTTCCAAAACCCCTTGCCGAATTTGACAAAGAGGACTTCGATAAAATGGAGATGAACAACATGGCCAAGAAGCTACTCCATTGCGGTCTTGGTCCCCATGAATACAATCGAGTCATGGGATGCAAGACTGCAAAGCAAATGTGGGAACTCCTTCAAATTACTCATGAAGGAACAAGCGAAGTGAAATGATCAAAGATCGATATGCTCATGCATAAGTATGAATTGTTTCACATGAAACAAAGGAGCCTATTCAAGATATGCTCACTCGCTTCTCAAACATTATAAACGAACTTGAATCTCTGGGAAATATAATCTCTCCAGAGGAACAGGTCCGTAAGGTACTAAGGAGTTTACCACAAGATGAAAAATGGATGGCCAAGACAACAGCACTGTTGGAAACCAAGGACTTCACAACGTTCAACATTGAACAACTTGCTGGTTCCTTGATGACCCATGAGTTACACCTCGAAACTCATGAAACTGAATCATCAAAGCCTAAGGCTCTGGCCCTCAGGTCTGAGGAACAAGAAGACTCAGAAACTGATGATGAAGAAGCTGCAATGATTGTTAGAAGATTCAAGAAGTTCTTCAACAAGAACTACAAAGGAAAGGTTACAAAGAAACCAACGAAGCTAAGTTGTCACAAGTGTGGAGGCCTTGATCATTTCATCAAGGAATGTCCTTAATGGAAAACGAGAAAGCTAAAGGAAGATACAAAGAGAAGGGCAAGGAACAACAAAGATCATTCTCGAAAAATGATATGAAGAGAGCCATGGTGGCAGCATGGGGAGAGTCTGACTCAGAGAAGGAGCAGGAACAAACTGAGGAAGAAACTGCCCATCTATGTCTCATGGCGAATATCGAGGACAAAGTGGAATCTTCAAACCCCAAGGTAAGTTTTAATGTCATTGATGAGGAACTTACAGAACTTAATAAAAGCCAATTAATAAAACTTTTATTAAACCTTAGATGAACACAAGGAAGTATGCGTAAAAAGAGATCAATTAACTAATGCCTTGAAAATCACTAAGAACCATTCAAATTGGCTTAACTCACTAAAATGTGATATTGAAAAAAGATTCTTTGAACTTTTTGACAAGAGTAGAGCTTATCAAGATGCATTTGAAAAAGTCAAAAATGAAAATTATCTTTTGAATTTGGAACTGGCATAATTGAAACTGTGTGTTCCTTAAGGAACAGTCTCTTCATCTAATACCAGAAATATTGCTGAAAATTTGAAAAACGATTATGACAATATTTTTCTAGAAAATCTGGTATTAAGGAAGAAACTGGAGCCCTCAAGGAACAAGCTTCCTGACCCAGTCACATGGATACATAAGTATCTAAACAAAGGAAGAGATGGTCTAGGTTTCAATCACAAGAAGAAGAACAAAAAGAAAAAATATGTTGATCTGCCAAGTAGTAAAATATGTTCTTACTGTGGGAACAGTGGTCACATTGTGTCTGACTGTTCCGCCAGAGAAGAACGTATTGAGAGGAACACGTACCTAGTGAAACAGGTTTGGAAAATTAAGAAAGGCTCAAGTCCAACAATGGAACCCAAGCTAGACTGGGTTCCTACCACTAACTAGTTTGCTATGGTACAAACTGAAGTGACACTAGTACAGAATTGACGATTTGCGTCGGATGCGAGGCGGCCATTTGCGTCGGACATGGATCCGACGGCACAGCTCTTGACGCAAATCAGGATACATGATCTGCGTCGGACAAGCATGCGACGCAGAATGCTCACTATTTGCATCGTACCCCGACCAATGTGCGACGCAAATAACTCTTGGCTGCTAGCTGCTGTGGATGCAGGGCTGTACCATTTGCGTCGCATGTTGCTCCATATGCGGCGCAAATGACCTACCATATGCGTCGCACATTGGGCAGCATGCGACGCGACACAAATGATGATTTTTTGGGGGTTTTTTTTCTCTTTTGTGTTTTTTTTTCATATACAAAACCTTAAACTTCAAAACTAAACGAACATTATATTAATAATTATGAGCAGGAAATTTGGCAGAGTCTCCTTTATAATTTGGACAACCCAAGAAATCGTTGGGAGAATTTTGCATATATAACCAATTGCAATCAACCAACCTGTTCCAATACATCTCAAAGCAACCAATATTGCAATCAATTGCAATCAGTTAACCAACAAGGTTCAATATATTGTTCAACCTATATATACATATACTAACAAGTTAGTTTGCAGCTTTGACGACCTCTACAAAGTATTTTGCAAAAAGTTCTCTAAGTTCGTCGATTTCAGTTGCGGAGTATGGCTGAGGACTTGGTGGAAAATCCTAGAAATATATTAAATTAGTTAATATACTTAAAAATTCTATAAGTATAAATAACGAATTTATGACATACATATACCTCCTGTAAATTATCTGAATCATAGTGCATGCGGACGATTTCAAGCATGTTTCTCATCACGAAATAGTCGCATTCCGCTCCTCCCGATTGTTGAGAGCACTACACCAAATTTAAGATATATATTAGAATTGAAAATAAAATCCTAAATAGAATTATAAAATGTGTACGAAATACAAAACATAAGAGTTTTACCGGGATCGTTATCCAAGACAATTTAGTTCCTTTATTGAATCCTTCAAGGCGCGTGAAACTTGTATATGCACTAAGTATAGAAATTTTGTAACAATTAATTACTATAAACATTTGTAAATTATTTAAAATATCATAAAATACATGTAAATTAATTAACATGTATAACAACTATGAACTTACGTATTCAGCGGCATCTTGATGGCTAATTTTCTTTCTCTCTGTAGCGAATCAAATGTATATACCGCTTTCTTAGATAGACAAATGACAAGAAGAATCCAATGTTCCCTAAGGCATGAAACAAAATGTGATGTTCATATAACCACAAGTTCATATAGATAAAACAAAGAAAAGATTAGTTTAACTAACATACTTTTGAATATACGGACATAGGATGAAACGCATATTGTAATCCGCTTTCATTGTACTTGCCATGTAGTTGATCACGGCATCTGGTTCATTGCGTATCATGGTCGCCGAAATCATACTTGGACACATGAAACCAATAGTACCCTCTGGTTCAGACTCCTCTTCCAAATACGTACCTACACTCCAAATAATTATACTTAGAAGAAACAATAAAAATAAATATCAATGTTAATTAGTTTAGAGTTTGAGAATTCTCACATCATAAATATTTGCAAAATGGATACATTAAGCCATGCTCCCGTGAGAAATTGAAAAACATCTTGTCGCGAGAGAATGATCATCTGATCACTATCGTAGTTGAAGATGGTACCCTTCATAACTTGCATATTAAAAGGCTCATCTGAGGGTCGGTTGCAAAATAATCGGTGCATATCCTTGACAATATCATCCATCTCCTCCAGTGATAAGTCAATAAAAGGATCTATGTACCTATGTGCAGACTCATCGGTGCAAAGATCACTACCAACTACATTTTTTTCTTCTTCTTCATCGCACCTCCCTCAGGCAAATGTTCCTAATTCAATTCGACTTCTTTTTAATTCATACTATATATGTATATAGATTATTTCATATATCAATCAAGTTTACGTAGTATATAGATCAAGATATTAAAAATAAGTTACCTGATTATCTAGAGACTATGAATACCAACTCTTTCGGCCATTCCATGAGTGAACCCTCAGCTTGACTGAGTTTCACGATGTATGGAGTAGGTAGTGGAACTGGAGCATCTGCGTAGTCCGGAAAGAAATTATCAACACTCACTTTCACGGCCGTAGGATGTGATGATGACCCCATTTGTGGATGAATGGTACCCTCAGCTACAATGATCGGCCCCGAGACATCCGCTAATGCCAAACGACATGGAACTTGACTCTTAACATCCAATGAGAGCACAATGTCATTCATTAAGTGTTTTAGAAGTATAATATCATAATCTTAGAAGATATAAAATAAACTTATACCTGCAAGTTCACAATTGGATCATTGCCCCCCGAGTGACAGCTACTAGGATCAACTGGAGTGTGAGGACTTCGGACCGGCGCATCTTCCCTTGTTTGATTTGGTGCTTGAAGACCTAATTGCGCCGCAAAAGCCATCAACCTTTCTTGAACTATTGCATCTATCTTCGAGTTCATCTCTTGCATCGTCTGTTCTCTAACTCTTTGGCTCACTCTAGCCTCGAACTCCTGCATCTCCTCATCATCCATGCCCCTACCCTTTCGAGCAGTACTACTCCGATCAGGATCTCCCCAAATAGATGTAATCCCAATGCTACGCCTAGCTGTTAACACACGCCCAGGACGGTCTTTCCTCTGTAAAGCACGTGATAGAGCATCATCCATCCGACCTGGAACAAACTCTCCTTCCTTTTCTTTCCTTTTCCAATCATCCTGCGTCCAATTAAAAAAATTCATATGATTAGTAGAACACGAGTAATTAGACAAGAAAATATCATAAAATTTGAAAAATGCTTACAATGGACTCTTTTATCTTTTGTGTTTCTTCATCAGGGAAGAAAAGATTTCCTTCCTTATCTTTTTTTGATCTCGCGAGAAGCCATAGCAAAGTTCGATCCGGCAAGGAGGAAAGAACTGAAGATGTGGATGAGTCAACAGATGATGTTGTAGATAATGAAGGGATATACCCTTTTCTTTTCCAAACAGGAATCATCTCTGCATATGACTTTTGACCCAGAAAATGAGGATGAATGTTGGCAGCCTGAGACTTTCTTGCCTTTTCACTTTTAGCCTAATATAAAAACAAGTAAATAGTCAATATTCACAACATAAAAATTTGATTAGAACATATTATGTGATTGTAACGTACATATAATATACCTTAAACTCATCAAAGCTACACTTTGTCACAAATTGCTTCCAAATCTCTTCCGTAATGAAAGGATAGAGCACATACGGTTGCTTATCATTGTTAGGCCCCTTCCTCATTTTTGTGATCCATTAACTCACCAATTTTGACTTGAAATCCCTCCACCGCTTATCACAAGTAGTCAACACATCTCGTATCTTCTTCTCATCCTCTTGTATTCCAAACTCTCTCTTCAATTCAAAAAATAATACACGATTAGTAACTAATAAACAAGATCTCAATTAAATTAAAAAAATGACTTTTAAAATACATGAGTTACTTACTTTAGCATCGTCCCATAAACTATTTTTAAGGCCTAGTGGAACATCATCCCAACTATCGTACAAGATAGACACTTTGCTTCTACTGATTTCACCGCAATGTGTCTTGTACGCACCAACATGCTCCCCAATCGGACGCATCAACTCATCTCACTGAAGTACTCTTTGAACCCCGGGTATGGAACAAATCCCTTTTGTAGGACCTCTAGCCTTACTCACTCTTTTCTTCCTACTACCTCCATTCGTAATCTCTGCCTCAGTACGTGGCTGCCGATCATTTGATGCATCATGCATTATCTCATCTTCCATCACTAAACCTGAAACCAAATACAAATACCAACCAAAGACATGTTAGATTCATAAATCAAGTACTACAAAATTATGTTAACAATGCATAAAGTATATAAAATTGAAGATTATAAACAATAGTAGTTGCAATAATATTACATAAATTACCTATTAATCAGTTTTTTTCTTTGACAACGTAAAATCCCTCATTATGGTCTTGACGAATGTAATTTGGGTCCAAATCTTCCCCTAATGTACTTGGAATGACTATCGACGAAGTGATAACTTCATTAAATTGTGCATCGTATTCTTCTTCATCGTGTACATCATCAATTCCAAGTATTCTCCTTTTTCCTTCAATGACAACAAACCATTTCGAATCGACAGGGTCAACCATGTAGAAAACTTGTTTTGCTTGTGATGCCAATATGAAACTATCTTCATGATGCCCCAACCGGCTGAAATTGACTAATGTAAAAAAGCCATGTTCATCCTTCTTTAAACCACGACGAATATCAACCCACTTGCATCGGAAAAGCGGAATTTTGAAGTCAACGTAGTCAAGTTCTAATAACTCTTCAATGAACCCGTAGTAAGACTTCATTGTCTCAACAATTGTTCTATCCCTTCTACTTGTATACTCTGATGACAAAGCCCCCAACGTAACACCACTGTTTTGCATCGTGGATTATCATCTTGCCGCTTCGTGTAAAATGAATAACCATTGATGTCATACCCTTCATAGGAAAGAACTTGCATCTTTGACCCATATGCCAACCATCTCAACGTATCTGATACATTATTTTTTGGGTCAGATAATTGGTTCATAACTCGTTCTTTAAACCAATCAACGAACGAACGATTATGCTCAATCATCAACTCACGTTTATTCTTCAATGGATACTGAACACTAAGAACACTCATGTGCTCATCTAAGTAAGGATGAACTTGTTTCAGATTTTCTAACACTAAATATTCTGCTTTTCTTTTCAACTCTCCATCAAGACACAATATTTTTTTACCAATGGTACCACAACCATCAAGTCTTCCTTCATGTCTAGATTTTGGCAATCCAATTGCTTGTGCACGTGCTAAATATCGACTTACATATTCGATACTTCCTCTCGCAATCGTTCTTTTGGACAATACTTGCTTCTGGTCTGGCTTGATTCATCACTTTGCCCTTCAAAGTACACATATGTCTTTCGAAAGGCCACATAAGCCTCATACAAACGGGCCCACAAAGTTTAATTTCTCGGACAAGATGAATTATCAAATGAGGCATGATGTCAAAGAACGATGGTGGGAAGTACATTTCAAATCAACACATCGTCTCTATTACATCAGCTTGCAAGTTATCTAGAGTGTTAGGATCAATCACCTTGCTAGAGATAGTTACAAAAGAAACACAGCCTTTGTTATCGTGTATCTTACTTGGGAAGGCAAAATACCTCGTATTGCAACGGGTAATAAATGCTTGCATCAAGATATGACAACCATGAGATTTCAAACCAACGAGTTTCAAGTCCTTCAGTGAGACAAGGTTTTGAAAATTTGACGAGTATCCAAGCGGGGACCTTTAACCTATGCAGAGACTCACAAAAACTCGTTTTCTCCTTCTTAGACAAAGTGTAGCAAGTTGGTGGAAGATAATAGCGTTGTCCTCGCTCCTGAGGTGCTAGTTCTGGTCTGCCCATTTCAGCCATGTCTTTCCTAGCTTTAACTCCATCCTTTGTCTTCCCGGACATATTCAACAATGTGCCGACAATGGCATCATAAACATTTTTCTCAATGTGCATTAGATCAAGACAATGTCTGACTTCTAAACATTCCCAATATGGGAGGTCCCAAAACTTAGACCTTTTCTTGTATAAGTTCTTTGAGACACTTTTAAAGGGCTTGCCAAACACTGTTTCAATATCCTTTACCCGCCTAGAAACCTGTTTTCCACGTAAAGGTACAGGGGCTTCTCTCATCTCCACTTTTCCGTTGAACAACTTTTTTCTTCTTACGAAATGGATGATCTAAAGGAAGCCATGTACGATAATGCAGGTATACATTCTTCCCACAATGATGTAACCGCTCATCAATCATATCCTCATCATAAATAGGGCATGCCTTTGCTCCTTTAACTGTATACCCGGACAAATTCCCATAAGCCGGGAAATCATTAATCGTGCAAAATATCATGGCACGTAGTGTGAATTCAGTTTTCGCGTGCACATCGAACATCGAAACACCTTCATCCCACAACAATTTCAGATCTTGAATGAGTGGGTCAAGATACACATCTATGTCGTTTCCGGGTTGCTTAGGACCCGAGATAAGAAGCGATAGCAGAACAAACTTACGCTTCATACATAACCCGGGGGGCAGATTATAAATGGTCAGTAGAACCGGCCAATTGCTATGTTGGGTACCTAGGGTGCCAAATGGGTTCATCCCATCTGTACAAAGTCCAAGCCTAAGATTTCGAGGTTCTTTACCAAAACTGAAAAACTTTCGGTCGATATTTCTCCATTGCGGAGAATCGGCCGAATGTCTAAGCATCCCAACTTTCTTCCTCTCATCCGCATGCCACCTTAATAATTTAGCATTATTTTCATCCGAAAATAAACGCCTAAATCTCGGAATGATTGGAAGATACCAAAGAACCATCGCCGGAGTTTCTTTCTTTCTCACCCCTTCATCATCCTCCTTTGTCTTGTACCGAGACTCTCCACACCTTAGACACTCACCCAAATCCTTGTACTCATTTCGATACAGCACACAATCATTTTGACATGCATGTATCTTCTCATATTCCATACCTAATGGACACAACAATTTCTTTGCCTCATACGTAGAATTGGGAATCATTCCCATCACGTAGTAATTCTTGTAAAAAAGTGAACAACTCACTTAGACTTTTATCTGTCCAACTATCATTCGATTTCATATTGAACAATGTAAGGATGCCAGAAAGTTTAGTGAAATTCTTACACCCCGGATACATAGGTTTGTCCGCTGCACTTAAAATATTATTATACATATTCGGACGATCGGTTCCTTCATCCTCCAAATTGTGCAACATCTCATCTACCCTATCATTCTCATCATCCACCCTATCATTCTCATCATCTACCCTATCATTATCATTATTATCCTCTCCTTTTTCGATATCAACCTCAACCTCATCATCAATGTGATCAACATTCAAATCATCATAAAAGCTAGTGGAGCTCATACCCTGATCATAAAACTCTCCATGTCATGTCCACCTAGTATAGTTGCTCTTAAACCCACGACGAATCAAATGATCCTTAATTTGATCTACATCACGATACCCCCTAGAGTTATTGCAATCACAACAAGGACACAAGACTAACTTTGACCCCATTATGCGATTGATGTTCTAATGCAACCCTGATAAATTCATCAACCCCTTGTAGAAATGTCGCCGAAATTCGATTATCATACATCCAGGTTCGATCCATATTCATACACTAGAGACACCAAACAAGAACACAATATATCGATCACATCATTCAAAGTGTCTTATCAAATGCAGTCATGAACATTTGGGTCCTTATCACTCCAACCTAACCCATCCTTGAGTTTCTCATCTCACTAGTGAATGAATGTTTGGTTTTCAATTCTAAGAAAAATCCGGCAGCACTTCCCTACAGTTCTCCAAGTACACGATGAAGATAGTAGGTAAACTATCAACATATGTACCCAGAGAACGCTTAGGGAAATGAGCTAGATCTTTCTTAGAATCGAAAACTAAACATTCATTCACATCTTAAGTGAGATAAGAAACTCAAAGGCAGTCCCAAACTGGGGACTATTCAAGACTTACTCCTAATGAGTAAGCCTCGAACGGGTATCTAGGCAAATGATGCACACATTGCAATTAAACAGCACAAACCAATCCATTCCTTAGATTTTCCTCCCCACCCCATTAAGGTATGTCCATATAGGTTTGGTCGTAATTCAACATATACTTTTCCAATCACATAATAACCAAACAATTCACATATACTTTCCCAATCATATAACCAAACAAATCCACAAATCCAAACTAATGGTTACATTAACGTACATCAAAAAATAACAAAAGGTATAATACATACCTCTGCTCTCAAGGAGCGACAAGACAAGCACAACGACGCGAGCTTCGAGAACTGACAAACCGACGAGCACTAAGGTGGCAACTGAAGTACAATGTAAAGGAATGACATAAGTTTCAAATTCTAAAGTGAGCATTCAAGAATTCTAACTCATAATCGAAACACATAATTCTAAAGTGAGCATTCAAGAATTCTAACTCATAATCGAAACACATAATTCTAAAGTGAGTATTCAAGAAACACATGCAAGAAATTGATTCAATACAAAACATAATGAATATAAGGAAGTATTTTATAACACTACACAAACTATACAAATTCATAAGCTACAAACATCCTAAATTCAATCTCAAAATTATTTCACACATGTTTATCATGGTTTCAATTCTAATTTTAACCCCTTAACAAAAATTAGAACTAAAATTATTCAAAGCAACCCCTAAAAAAATTAAGAGAACTTAAAAATACATGATTAATGTAAATTAATACAAAAAAAATTAAAAAAAAACAAGAATTACATACATTGCCGGTAGTGGCACCGACGGCGGCAAGTCAGTCCGCAGCGGCGGCGGCGGGCCGGTCTAAGCGGCGGCAAGTGAGAGAGAAAGAGAGTGAGTTCGGACGTGCGAGAAAATCGAGTGAAAGAGAGAGTGTTGGATGAGACTCCTTTCGAGTGAACGTTAATGGCACCGGCGGCGAGAAGACGACAAGTTTCGCCGGCGAAGTGGGGCGGAGAAGCACCGAGAATGAGAGAGAGAAAGCGCGGAACCTACCGAGAATGAGAGAGAGAAAGTGCGAATCTGAAACCGTCGGAAGGAGCGCCGGCGAGGGTGAGGGAGCGCCGGCAAGAGTGTGAGGGGGTCGTTTACAGGTGAGAGAGAAGAGAGAGTGGGTTCGGTTTTTTTTTCGTGTAACTTAGGGCTCCAAAACAAAATAATGACGTTGAGTTGGGTAGCAGTGCTGCTGGGCGAAAAATGGGGGAGTAGTTTGCGTCAAATGCGCCTAGGGGTCCGACGCAAATAACCCTTTTGCAACGCACCTAAGGCGTGTGCGACGCAGATAGTGAGATAGTGTGAATTTTTTTATGAAGCGATTTGCGTCGGATGGGCCTAAGGGTCCGACGCAAATACCACTTTTGCATCGCACACCAACAAGGTGCGACGCATATAGCTCGTACCGAATGCTTTGTACCCATATTGTGCGTCGCACTCTTCACTGCATGCGATGCAAATTATGTTTTTGCGTCGTTTTGCCTTTCATGCGACGCACTTGGGGGGACGCAAATCGTCCTTTTTCTACTAGTGTGAGGGGGAACAACTTGTGGTACCTCGATAGCGGTTGTTCTAAGCACATGACAGGAGATAGATCAAAATTTCTCTCACTTTCAGTCTTCAATGGAGGAACTGTGACCTTTGGAGACAATCTTACAGGAAACATTGTTGCAGTTGGTAAGATTGGTAAAGCTCAGTCACATTCCATAGATAATGTATTTTTGGTCCAGGGTTTAAAACATAGTCTACTTAGTATATCTCAGTTTTGTGATAAGGGAAATACAGTGAAGTTTACTAATGAGTTTTGTGTAGTCAGCAATGAAAGTACAGGAACCAAGATCCTTGAGGGAACGAGGAAAGGGAACACCTATATGGTTGACCTGAACCTTGTTCCTAGGAATAATCTCACATGCTTAAGTGTGATCGAAGCTGATCCTTATCTGTGGCACAAACGATGTGGTCATGCAAGCCTGTCCCTACTGCATAAACTAAGTGGGAAGGACTTGATGGTTGGTCTACCAACAATTAAGTCAGTAAACCATGATGTTTGTGATTCATGTGTTAAAGGCAAGCAAGTGAGATCCTCATTCAAATCCAAGAAAATGGTAAGCACACAAAGTCCATTAGAACTTCTTCACATGGACTTATGTGGCCCTGTACGCATCCAAAGTAGATTCGGTAAGAAATATTAGTCATAGTTGATGATCTTTTGAGATACACATGGGTTATTTTTCTTCATAGTAAGGATGAAACATTTGATGAATTTCTAACCTTTGCTAAAAAGATTCAAAGAACAAGTGGTTTTAAATTAAAGCATTTAAGATCTGACCATGGTACGGAGTTTGAAAACTCCAAGTTTGATGAATTTTGTAGCAATGAAGGTTTAGATCATAACTTTCAGCTCCAAGAACACCACAACAGAATGGTGTAGTCGAAAGGAAGAACCGGACTCTTGAGGATATGGCAAGGACGATGATTATTGTAAGCGGTCTTCCGAAGAATTTTTGGGCTGAAGCAGTGAACACAGCATGCTACATCATCAATCGTGTCATGCTAAGACCAATCACCTTGAAAACACCTTATGAGCTCCTTAGAGGAAGAAAACCCAATATTTCTTATTTTCGTGTTTTTGGATGTAAATATTTTGTACATAACAATGGAAAGGACAACTTAGGAAAGTTTGATGCTAGAAGTGATGAGGCTATTTTTCTAGGATATGCCTTAAGTAGTAAGGCTTATCGTGTCTACAATAAGCGTACAATGTGTGTCGAGGAAAGCGTCCATGTTATTTTTGATGAGACTAACCCCTGCAGGAAAAGAAAAGAAGCAAGTTCCCGATCCTGATAACCCTGTGCCTAATCCTAATGAGGAACAAGCAACAGGAGGAACTCAGGAGAATCAAGGAGCACCTGATCCAGAAGAAGATCAAGTGAATCAATCACCTTAAGAAACTCAAGAAGCAACTAGGAGATTTGATCCAAAGCCTTGGAAACTCCAAAATTCTCATCCTTTAGAATTGATAATAAGTGACATTAAAAAGGGAACTCAAACGAGATCCCAATTGAAGAATTTTTGTGCTTTTCATGCCTTCTTATCTATGACAGAACCTAAGAACCATATGGAAGCACTCAAGAAGGCTGATTGGATCAACGCTATGCAAGAGGAGCTAAATGAGTTCCAGAGGAACAAGGTATGGCACTTGGAGACCCAACCAAAGAACCAGAAGGTCATAGGACTAAAATGGGTCTTCAGGAACAAGCTTGATGAGCATGGAACTGTGGTAAGGAACAAGGCCAGACTTGTTGCCAAAGGTTATAATCAACAAGAAGGTATTGATTTTGATGAAACCTTTGCTCCCGTTGCTAGAATAGAAGCAATAAGAATTTTGATTGCCTTTGCTGCCTTTATGGGATTTAAGTTGTACCAAATGGACGTTAAATGTGCATTTCTAAATGGTTTTTTAATTGAAGACGTCTATGTGGAACAACCTCCTGGATTTGAAAATCCGGAACTTCCAAATCAAGTCTATAAGCTTGATAAAGCTCTTTATGGGTTGAAACAAGCTCCTAGATCTTGGTATGAAAGGTTGTCAAAATTCCTGCTTTCACATGATTTCATAAGAGGTAAAGTTGATTGAACCTTATTCCTTCGATCAAAAGGAACAGACATATTAGTAGTCCATATTTATGTTGATGATATAATTTTCGGTGCTACTAATGATCTTCTTTGTAAGGAGTTTGCTGATCTTATGAGTAGTGAATTCGAAATGAGCATGATGGGAGAGTTGAACTTCTTTTTGGGATTGCAAATCAAGCAAACTGAAAGAGGAACAATGATCCATTAACAAAAATATGTCAAGGAACTGCTCAAGAAATATGGACTAGAACACTCAAAAACCAACCAAACTCCCATAGGAACAGGAACAAGGTTAGATGAAGATTCAAATGGTAAGTGTGTAAATGAGAAGCAATATAGAGGTATGATTGGTTCATTACTTTACTTAACAGCAAGTAGACCCGATATCTCTTTTAGTGTTGGTTTATGTGCTCGGTTTCAATCAAATCCCAAAGAATCTCACTTAACAGCAGTTAAGAGAATTCTAAGGTATTTGAAAGGAAGCGATGACTTATGTTTGTTCTATCCTCGAAGTGATATTTTTGACCTAGTAAGCTATTCGGATGCGGATTATGCTGGAGACTTGGTTAACCGCAAGAGCACATCAGGCATTGTCAAGTACCTAGGAACAAGCTTGGTGTCATGGAGCTCAAAGAAGCAGAATATTGTTGCCTTATCCACAGCAGAAGCAGAGTATGTGGCTGCTGCTGCATGTTGTTCCCAGGTCCTTTGGATCAAGCAACAAGTAAGAGATTTTGGCATTAAGTTTATGTGTGTTCCTATCTACTGTGATTTTTACTATTGCTATTTGTATCTCTAAGGATCCAGTTCATCATTCAAGGGTCAAGCATATTCACATTAGACATCATTTCCTTAAGGATAATGTAGAAAAAGGTCTTGTTAAAGTCGAATTTTGTCCAACTGAAAGTCAAATTGCTGACATTTTGACTAAACCACTTCCTAGAGAAAAATTTGAGAAAATTCGCTTAGAGCTAGGGATGATTAGAATTCATTGAGTGTGCTACTTCAAATAAAACCCTTAGTTACAAGATTACACTAAGTGGCCAGTAACATTTTGTGAATTTAATCACTCATTACACAGTCATTGTAAAGGACTCACATTAGTCTTCATAATACTCCCCTTATTGTCCATACATATACTTGAGTAAAAATAGAAAGGTTGTTGTACATATAGATTGAACATGTTACATGCATGAGTTCACACTTTCTACTCTTTTCTTTCTTTCCACGTAAATATTATCTTTATTTTACTTACTCTTCTTCCATTTATTATCCTTTTTCATTCATCCCCCACAAATTTTTTTTAATGGCAACGTTCATGTACAAACCTATAACTAAAATAATTCACCGGATTTTAAGAAGGAAGGGAAAAGCCACATTTAATTCCTCTTCACAATTCCCATAAATTCCGTTCCAAATAAAAACCCATCAAATCAAACCAAAATTTACACGGCAATTAATCCCATTTACCCCAAAACCATTACCTCTGCAAAACCACCTTTCTATCTCTCTCTCTCTCCACACAAATCTGCCATCTTCATCTTCCTCACCTAAAACCCTAAATGGCTCCCAAAAGAAAAACCTCCGAAGATACCAAAAATTTTCCGGCTGAAAAATCTTCACCTCTGGTGGATTATAACGAAAGCGAGAATGAATCTTCCAACTCAAATGAAGATTCTCTGGGTTCTCAAGCAAATTCGGCGGAAAATGTAGTGCTCTCTCCAAAGAAAGAAGACGATTTGGATGATGCTGAAACAGAGCATGAAAAGGAAATCTTGGTACCTAAGAAAAGGGGTAAGAAATCAAAATCCTCTAAGTATATCATTGGGTTTTGTGTTGATTTCACCTGGTGCAAGAACGTTAAGTGGAGTCAATTTCTTGATCTTGTTAAGTTTCAAAAATGGGTCAAAGTGTTGAGTTTTGATGAGGGTCTTTATGAGAGCGAGATGAGTGAGTTTGTTGCTAAGTTTGAAAATAACGAGGGTTTATGCATAAGTGTGGTCACTGGGAAATTGGTTAAGTTCAATGAAAAGAACTTAGGGGAATGGTTTGATGTACCTACTGAGGGGTACAAGGAATATGTGAAGGGAAGGGCTAAGTTAAATGTGAATGGGGCTTCAAACACTACTATTTTGAGTTACTTTGGGGGTAAGGAGTCTGACCAGTCCCTAGATAAAAAAGATCTCTCTTCTTTTCACAAATTTTTGTTTCACCTAGTTTGGCGCTTTATTCTGCCAAGGACTTCTAAGAGGACTCAAGCGAGCCTCATGGATCTTTCTTTGATGTTTTGCCTTGCTAAGAACATAAAAATAAACTTCCCAGCTTTAATGATTTATCACCTTTCCTACTGCATTTCCCACAACACAAAAGTGGGGTATGCTAATCTGATTTCTGTTATCCTCAAGAAGAATCACATTAAACTCCCTTCTAGTACCTCTTTTGATCTAGCGCCTGATAACTATTTGACCAAGGAGACCTTATCCAGGCTGTCTCTCAGGGTACAGGGTGGGATGTTAGACTTTGAGGTAGCAGAAACTAAGGGGAAGGTTGAAACTGGGATTCAGAGGAAGTCAAAGGAGGAGGTCAGTGCTGAAGGACCTAGGTCTGTGCGTAAGAGTCAGAGAATTGCTGAGACCAAGGCTCCCAAGGAACAGGGTCAGGGAGCTGTTCATATTGATCTTGAGGAGGATCAAGCTCCTTCAGGATCGAGGACTGTTGATTTTCCTCTTCTCTCTGCCACTGGTCTTCATGGTATACTTCATACAATTCAGGAATCTCTGTCTCTCCTGCACACCAGAGTTCAGGGCCTTGAAGCAAGGGTTGCTCATGTTGATCTTCAGCAGGAGCAGATCCTCGCAAATGTGCAAAGAGGAGAATCAGCTGTTCGGGAGAAGATTGATACTGTGGTCGCTGCTTTCCTTGTTCGCCCAAAGCCCTCCAAGTCCTCCAATTCCTAATCCCCTTCCCTTCTACTTAATCTGATGAAACAATATTTCTTTTTGGTTGGTTTGTATTAAAACAATGGTGACTTGTCACTATCTTTTATCACCCATCCTTTTTTGGTGATAAAATGTTTTGGTTTATATCTTTTCTTTTCTTACTTCTATTTCTTTTTGCTTTCTTCTCTTTCTCTTCTATTCATCTTGAACTCAGTTTGTGCATTTTTCATGAATTTGTGCATTGATCTCATCTTCATATGATCATTATAATGTTTGGATGGCTAGTATTATTAAATGTGTGTTTGAGCTACTCCACTTGGACATTGTTGTATATGCTTCACTCTAAGAGTCCAGCTGGGTACTTAGTTGTTTTTGATGATGACAAAAGGGGGAAGTAGAGTGGCACATAAAAAATTCAAATTCTCGTCTTCTTAGTTTCTAGGTGATGATTTTTGGATTTTTCTTTACCTTGTCTTGAAAACTGATTTCTGTTTTTTCTTAGTTAAATTAGTCTTAGTTTAGTTTTTATATGTTTATGTTAGTATAGTATTAGTTTTCTGTTCGTTTAGTGCTAGATTTATTTTCTTAGTCTTTTGTTAGTTTTGTTAGTTTTACTTTTTAAAGTCATTAGCTTTTGATTCTCTTACTATAATTAGTTTTCTTTTTCTTTTATAAATATTTGTTTATTTTATATTTTTATATGCCTTATATTTGCCATCATAAAAAAGGAGGAATATTGTTGTATTCCATGTTTTGATGATGCCAAATACTTAGGATAATTTTACTATATACTTTTTATTTAGCGAAAATTATAAAATACCAAAAATAATGTAATGTTTAATTTTGCATTTATATCTTGTGGAGAAAGATTAATTATTTAATCTAAGTCAAGATATATATTTTATGCACTTGAATTTTTATAATATGGTATGTTTAATATTCTAGTAACTTAGAATCTTTGAATAAAAGATTCTTTAAGTTATTAGATATTTTTGTTGTTGTTGTTGTGCGTGCAAAACAGTTGGAGATTGCGGTGCATAAAATGTGGAGCTAACTCCTTGAAGCTCTCTAACAAACTCCATGAACCTGCGTATTACTTGCTGGAAATTCTCCTACTAACGGATAGCGGAAGGTAGTTTATTTCCGTTGCAACAAGTGTGGAGGAAGTGCAGCGAAAATCAGGCCATGATCTCCATTACTCCACTCACGCTATTTGAGGAGAACATGGAGCACAACATGACCAGTAGAAGAAGATTTGCAGCAGCTATATAAGAGGAAGATTATTCGAAGAAAAACTTAAGAACTTTCAAGCACAAAAAGTCGATCTATACTTAGAAAGTTTTTCTTGTAATTTCCTCTTATATTCAACATACTTATTATTGCAATATTCATAGTGTGTGGGTGAGAGAAAATTCAGAGAATATCCTTGTATTCAAGAGAGAGAAAGAAAGAGAGAAGAGAGACTACTTCGAGTGAAGTCAAGAGTGAGTGTCATCAGTTCAGGGGGAACTGAGTGACTGGGGAACAAGTTCCTAGAGGAACAGAGAAGGTCCATTAAATAGGTTGTAAAAGAGAGAGTTTTTTGGCCTATTATAGTAAAGAGAGTTTGAGTCAAAATCCCTCGTGGTCAAGGTTTTTCTTCCTATTGGGCCTAGGAAGTTTTCCTTGTAAAAATCTCGTGTGCTTGTCTCTTTCTACTTTCAAGTTTATTTTAATTCCACATTACAAATTAAAAATTTCTCCTCAACTACAATTCACCCCCCTCTTGTAGTTGGTCTAGTGTTCATACTAGAATAACACCCTATAAAAGGCTGTTTGGTTTTTCGATCCTTTTCTCCTAATTCTTCCTCTTCAACACCTACTTCTCTTTACATACAACTCTTCTAGACATAATTCCTTAGTGTTTCAATCTTTTGGTAGATTTTTCAAGCCTTGGAAAGTTGTAGAAAACTCCATAAAAAAACATCAGGCAAACTGTGTAACTACAACTTTGTATCTCTCTTGTACTTAGCTTAGTATTTCATGTTCTAAAACTTGTGTAAACTAATCCTTAGCACTTTACATATTCAGGGGAAGTTGTAGGAAGGATAAACCACTTGGAATAAGGAGTTTGAGTTATATTAAGCGGCCTAAGTGAAGGTACACACTTATTTTGGATTGTAACCTAGAGATTTTCCTACCTATAGTTAGATGATTGTTTCTTTCTATTTTGAAGCATGATTATGAAATGAAATATCTTCTGATATGCATATTAGTATGTGTGCTTTGAGTATATGACATGGATTTGGCATGCTATGGTTCACTTGAGATGTTTTACTTATTCTAAGCTAGGCTTAAACACTGAGTTACCATGTTAATGATTCTAAAAAGGAATTTGTTAAGTATATGGAATTGTATGGTAATGAAACACTAAATGTCTTGGATTTTAATCAAGGAAGCGAGGCGTGAGCATACACCCGGTCGGGTATTCCCTAACTGTTACCCAACCAGGAGGGGGAAATTCTGGCGGAAGTAGGACATGTCCGGGTTAAGTCTTGCAAGCAGAACAGTAAAAGGTGGGGTGACGACCCTCAATAGTTTGCTACACTCATGGTCATATCAAAAGATTGATCTTATGAAATCTCTAAGTAATTGAAGTGATTATGACTACTTACTATTATGACTATGTGTTATCAATTAGTTTTCAAAATACACCTAAACTTGTATTTTCTATTACACAGTGTGTACTCAGCTTTGCTGATAGTGTTGTCATTTATGTGGCCTTTCACTTGGTGGGTGGCAGAGTCAAGCTTTGTTGCAGGATTGTGTTGGAAGCTAGAATTGAGTTGAGAGCAAAGTTATGATTCGAATTGTGTATTATGGGTTAAAGTCCGAGACTTAAGTTTGTATATAGAGGAGTTTATTTAGAATTACTTATGACATTGTTTATTCTTTTGCCTTGAAATTGGGATTGAATGACTATGTAATTGAAGTCTTATATAACGTATTTTGTTTTGTGGGCCCATAACCCACAGGTCCAGGATCGTATATTTTAGGTTGTTTCCGCTGCGAGTGTTATCTAATTCATAACTGATTATTATTATTTTGGTGCTAATTGAGATTTGTGATTGCTAAGCGAGTTAAGCTAGCAGCTCGGGAAGCGGGCTGTTACAGATAAGACAATGAAAGCAGATTACATGGCCTTTGGTGATCTATTAGTGTTTGACACAACATACAATACAAACAAGTATGGTCTTGTACGTGCTCCATTAGTTGGGATGAATAACCACACCCACAATTGCATGTTTGGATGTGGGTTCCTCCTAAATGAGAGGATATCTTCCTTTGTGTGGTTATTCACAACATTCTTGAAATCCATGGATAACATTCATCCAAAGACAGTCATGACAGATCAAGCTCTTGCAATGGCTTCAGCTATTTCTAGTACTTTCCCGGATGCAAAACACAGACTATGTACATGGCACATAGGTGAAAATTCAAAGAAACACATCAGGCATTTAAGGGGTATACCTGAATTCTTGATTGAGTACAACATTGTCATGAAGAAATGTCATATAGAATAAGAACTCGAATACCATTGGAAAAAGTAAGACTTCTACATTTGGTAATTATTTTTCATTTATATTATTTGTTGATGATCTACACAACACTGACATCATATGAATATCCATATGTGGATCAGATATGTTGTACATTCTGCCCAATGTGCTCTACAAATTTCTTCAAAATGAGCATATATTTTGCCCAGATTTGCTGAACTCAAACTGATGCTTTACCCATTTTAATGGCAGGATGGTAACACAACATAAATGTGCAAATAATAAATGGCTCTTACAAATTTATAGTATAAGGGAGAAATGGTGTCGTTGCTTTGGCAAAGACAAATTTTCCAGAGGTGTATTATCTTCCCAAAGGAGTGAATCTACAAATCATTCCTTGTCGAGGAGATTAAACAAGAGCACATGTTTGTGTGACTTTTACAACTCATTTTGTGAAGTCATCGGTGAGTGGAGAAGCAATGAGGGAAAAGATAATGAAAGATATTGGGAGGGTTATCCACAAATTGTGGTGCCCTATGTGATTATTCTCCACTATGCCTCTAGAGAATATACTATTGAAGCCTATAAGGTTTTTCAGAAAGAATTCACAAAGGGAATGTATTTTAGACACGAATTGCTTTCAAGAGATAATAATATCCTGATATTTCTAGTTTGTAAATCAAAAGAGGATATTTTTGGACATGTTGTGACTTATGATGAAATCAACAACAATGTTTGTTGCACTTGTAAAAGGTTTGAGGAGAAGGGATTCCTATGTAGGCATATACTAAGGATTTATCATATATTCTCTGTTGAAACAATACCAAGTGTCTTCATGTTGAAACGTTGGACAAGAACTGCAAAACCAACAAATAATGAAGCAGGTTTGGTTAAAAAAAATTGGTGCTACAACAGGGGGTGTTTGGAGACTCCAAATGCAAAGAAAGTTTCACAAGTTGTTATGTGCTAGTGATGAAAATTACCAATGTAGAGAAATCTGCAATGAGATGTTCGACAATGCAAGATTCGAAGTTGAAAAACTGATTGGGAACATATACTTTTCAGATGAAGAAGAGCAAGAACAAGCTTTACAAGATAAAGATATGATAGGCAACCCGAAAGGAAGAAGAGAGAAATACACAAGCTATGAAAGAGCAAAAAGCATTCTTGAAATCAAGACCACAACAGCTAGAAAGAGGAAGCAAACAGCAAATAACAAAACAAATCAAAAGAAGAAGCAAACAGAAGATGAAGACATCAATGATGAACCTCAAGTTGAACACCCAATAGTGTCATACTTCCCTGTAGATAACATAGACATCTAATACCTTTTTTTATTCTTTTTGGAATTTATTTGTTATGTTTAGGAACTTGATAAATGAATATTACAATGAACCAAGATACTGTAAATGAGCATGAAGAGTTTGCTCAATTGTTGAGTTGAATTAAAATAGATGTCAGTTACTTGTTGCTAAATTCATTCTCCAAAGTTTACTGCTCATTAGCTCAAAATGAGCAAAATTGTATGTTCATTTGTTAAAATGTGCATTACTATGTTGATCATTTGAGCATTAAATTCTTTAATTGTGAAAAGAGCATATTAGATTTTGGTCATATGTACAAAATAATATTATTGTTTGCTCATTTGGAAATTTATTTACTCAAATGATTATAACTATTTACTGAAAAAATAAAAAGACTAAGTACATTATATTATAATGAATAATATTTTAAGTTCATTTGGAAAAATGAGCATTAGTGTGTTGCACATTTGTAGAATATATGCTTTAATTGAGAAAAGAGCATATTAAATTTTGCTCATATGTGAAAGATACACTAGTGGAAAAAAGCCCATCCGATGCGGTCAAAACCGGGCTTACTGATTCGGTTTTGGTCCGCATCGGGTGGGCTCGCAGCAGATCCAAATTATTTACTGATCCGGTTTTGAAGGAAAACCGGATCAGTTTATTGTCTTGGCGCCATTATTCAGATCAAACTAAGTAACTAACTGATTCGGTTTTCAGCATGAACCGGATCAACTAGTGAAAAACTAAACTAAAAAAAATTTGCTAGCGGCAGCAGCACCTGCTGCCACATGCTGCCAGCTGCCAAGACCAGCTCCACAAGTTGTCTTTTACACCTTTTCAATGAATAAAAATATCAATAATTCATAAATTATTCATAAAATATACTACATAATAATATTTCTCACATAGCAGCCGGGTTGGAATGTTGTACAACCGTACAAGTCAATATCAACAACTATACAATTATACGATTAATTAGACTTCTTTCTTTGCTTGACCTTGTATTTTCGGTCCTTTTAATGGCTCATCCACAACGATGATTAGTTGGGGCTTAGTACAACATCCAAGACAACCTCTGCTCTGCTGCAAATCAGGCATTATGAAAATGATTAGTACCATTCCCTCAACATTTAAACCTGAGTAACTGAAGAACCTTTGTGTCATATGCATAATTGCAGTGAACACCAACCTGGTATGTTTTAGCTCAATGTTATTAGTAATGACACGAGGAGATTAGATACACAAACTCGGAACGGTTTTGTTTGGGCTCAATTGATCAGCGGCCCAATAAGGAGCATAGAAGCCCCCTGGAGTATGGGACAGGTGGCAGTAGTAGGTTCCACCTGAAGGTTAACCTAATCACAAGAACTTGGGAAGCCTCTCAAAGGATGGGATAATCATTGCCTAAAAAGGTAACATGCCCATTAGCACCAAAAAGGCCCATCTGAACAATGTTTCCTGTCTGGGAAATCCCCAACACTATAAAAGCCAACTGCCTAATCAATGAACAGGTATTCAATTCTGACCTAACAAACTAGAGCATCTCTCTCTAGACTTTATCTCTCTACCTCAATCTCAACTGACTTGAGCGTCGGAGGGGCGATCCCGGAAACACCCCCGGGGTAGTCTAACGCCATTTTGCAGGATCCTTCACCATCTCACCATTTTGCTCAGACGAACGCTCTTGGGGCCCACATCGAATCTCACAACATATTACAATCCTTAATTTCTTGACAGAAACAGTTTGACGCCATCTGTGGGGAAGTAACAATCAAAGTCGCTTCGCCACCACTCAGTAAGATCCACCTCACAATGGCCCCAGCCAAGAGCACTCGCACCAGACAGCCCTCAGCACAGGCTCAGAGGTCCAAAAGGGATCCTTCACCATCTCACCAACGGAGGTCTGAACGGCCCAGGACGCCGACCGTTCAAACCCTCGACCATGAAGAGGAACGGTCCATTGAAAATAGACAGGACCCCTCACAGCAGCTACAACACGCTGAACCCCATCCTATATCCAAGGCGGACATAAACTTGATAGCGCTCGGCTCAGCCAGGACCTTGCAGCAAAGCTCGATGGATATGTTAGCCAACCTCCAGCGAGGACGCTTTCTTGACCCACAAAGACCAAAACCTCGGGTCCCTTCCCTTCGGGCGAGAACCAAGGCCGGCCCTAGCCGGCGGCGGTCGGGCACGAGGGAGCATAGTCAGCACGATCGGCAACAATCCAAACAAGGGGAGGAAGAGCGGCACGGGTCTAAAGGGAGATCCACTCGGCGGGGTGAGGAGACGCACGTGTCCAAGTCGCCCGGGGGTAACGTCGGGAAAAAACCCTTATGGCGCTCGACATTTATTAAACGAGAAGCTCGCCAAAGCAAGGGTTTTAGACGCTCGGTACATTCTTGATAAAAAGCCGCTCGGCGGGGAAGGGCGCAACGGCTCGGCCCAATCAAAACCCATTCGGATCAACAGGGGCGCCAAGTTTATGGTCCCATTCGACAGGACATACTTGAGGCGCCCGGCCTGGAGAAAATTAAAACGCCTACCATCGAACCATTCGCGGGCCTAACCGACCCGGATGATCATATGGCTACATACAAAGCACAAATGAGCGTTGAAACAGTGCGAGGCCACTTGGTGCCGTTTCTTTCCCCATGACATTGAAAGGATCGGCCTTAAATCGGTTCCAAGAGCTCCCCGCGGGATAATAACCGATTTCTCGGTGCTCGAAAACCTATTCATCCACCGGTTGTGGGCCAAAAAGGCGAAAGAAAACTAGTCTCCACTTGATGGGAGTCGGGCGGGAGAAGAATGAAAGTCCGGTCGATTACATCAAGAGATTCAACGAGGAATCATGAAAATATCGGATCTACAAGACGCGGTGGCATTCGCCGCCCTTATGTCCGAACTCCAACCCGGTCGGTTAAGATGGTCCTTGGCGAAAACGAGTTAAAACCTTCTCTGAAGGCGATGACTCGGGCTCAAAGATTCATCCGAGCGGCAGACATATGTCGTCACTCGAGACGATGGTAGCGAAGAGAAAAGAAGAAGGAAATCACAAGGATCAACCTAAACAACGAGAAGACGGGTGGTCGGTCGGACGGGTTTAACGATCATGGCAACGACACCCGATTCAAGAACGAGAGAGATCTACTTGGACATCAAGGATAAGTCCATACTCCCCGCCCACCTCCCACGAACGTCGACGCTCGGAGAGATAGGAGTCGAGTGGTGCGAATACCACAAGGGAGTGCGGCCACACCACCAATGATTGCGGAAGCGAAGAAATCCCTTGACAACTTGGCGGATCGGGGAAGCCGAACCGGTACCTCGAAGCACTCTAGTGAGGAAAAGGCAAACGAGAAAGTTGGTCAATCCAACAGCGGGGATACATAGGGCTTCATCGGGGTCATAGCGGGTGGCTTCGCGTCGGGCGGCCTAACCGGCCGCTCACGTAAGCCCACCTCCATAATCTAAAGCATCGAAGTGCTCGGCGTCCGTCATCCCGACCCCGATGTTGCCCCATCATGACATTTGGGGAATCCGGTAGAGCCACTACACACGCCCCACGACGACCCCTTGGTCATCGAGCTCAAGGTGGCTAACGCCAGAGTCAAACGGGTGTTAGTGGACGAGTGGGTCCTCAGCGAGATATAATCACACTAGAATGCCTCGGGAAGTTGAAGTACAATGAAAGGGATGTAACCCCACTCAATCGGCCCACTCATGGAGCCGGGGAAACTCGGTGCATCTCGTCGGATCTATAAAGTTGCCTACTCGGATGGGAGAGAAGGGCAAAGGAAGAAGCCTACCGATAGACTTCCTAGTGGTAGATATCCCTCTGCCATACAACATCATAATGGGAAGACCGACTCTGAACAAGGTCAAGGCGGCAATTTCCATTTATCGGCTCCTCATGCGGTTCCGAAACCGACGAGGGTAAAGTCGGAAAGATCCGGGGGATCGACGGGCGACCGAGAGAATGTTATGTGAATAGCTTCAAGAGCAAGGTCGACGTCCAAGAGGACTCGAAGAAAAGGAAGCGAGAGGATGGTCAGCCCTCAAATGGCCTCGAGGTTTACATTACCGAAAATCCCAAACAATACGAGCGCCCTCAGCCTGCTGAAGATGACGAAGAAGTCGTCATCGATGAGAAACATGGTCGGACTCTGAGAGTAGGCAAGGCCATGGACCCTCAAACAAGAAAGGAGATCATTCAGGTGCTAACAGAGTACAGAGACGCCTTTGCCTACGAAGCCACTTGAAATGCCCGGCTCGACCCCAAAGTGATGTGCCACGAGCTAAACATCAAAGAGGGGTTCAAGCCGTCAAACAAAAAGCCGAGGCATCAAGGCCCCGAGAGAAACACCGCGGCAACTGCCGAAGTTAAGAAATTGCTTGAAGCGGGATTCATTGAAGAATGTCGGTACTCGGAATGGGCGCCAACGTTGTCCTAGTCGAAGAAGTCGAGTGGGGCATGGAGAATGTGCGTGGATTTTACGGAGACTGAACAAGGCTGTCGTCCAAAAGATAACCACCCTCGCCCCAGATCGACAAAGTCGGTCGACTCGACGGCGGGCCATGCTCTCCTAAGCTTCATGGGCCGCAAACGCGGGTATCACCGGATCCCAATGGCGAGCATGATGGAGTTCACACCGCCTTCGTCACCAATCAAGGGGTGTATTGCTACAAGATGATGCCCTTCGGGCTCAAGAATGCAGGGGCAACGTACCAGCGCACAGTCAACAAAAATATTCAGCGACCAGATGGGTCGGAACATTGAAGTGTACGTCGACGACATGATCGTCAAAAGCATGATTCAGGGCGATCACCCCTCAGATTTAAAAGAGACCCTCAGTACCTTGAGGCAATACCGCATGATGTCGAACCCGAAAAAATGCGTCTTCGGAGTAAAGGGAGGAAAGTACCTCGGATTTCTGGTTGACGAGAGAGGAATCGAAACCAACCTCGACAAAGTCAAAGCAAGTGATAGAAATGAAGTCCCCTCGGAATGTGAGAGAGGTACAACGCTTTAGCACCATTGTTTGGCGCCCTCGGTCGCTTCTCGTCCGTCGGCGAGATAAGAGCTTACACTTCTTCAAAGCTCTAAAAAGAAAAGAATTCACTTGGGATGATGAAGCCGAACAGGCTTTCACCTCCCTCAAAGCACATCTATCCACACTCCCCAAGTTAATTTCCCCCTTGCCGGGAGAAACACTGTTCGTTTACTTGTTAACTTTCCGAATACGCACTCGTTGCCGATTACGGTTCTTGAGAGAGGAAAAACGACCCGATCTACTTCATAAGTCACGCCTTCCGAGGAGCCGAGGCCAAGTACAGCGAAGTCGAAAAATGGTTTTTGCCTTAGTAATAGTCAGTCGGAAACTCAAGCCTTACTTCCAGGCCCATCCAATTAAGGTTCTCACAGGTCAACCGCTCAGAAAGCTCATCGAAAGCAGGAACCACTCTAGTCGGATGACCGACTGGGCGGATCAGCTGGCAGACTTCGGGTTGGAATATGAGCCTAGGAGGGCGATCAAAGCCCATGCCTTGGCCATTTTCATAACTGAATGCACGTCCAGGCCCCCAGTCAGCCGACAAGATAGATGGGAGTTGCAAGTAGACGGCTCGTCCACCAAAACAGGGTGTGGAGATGGGTTGGTTATCAAACCCCCAGTCCGAGAAAAGATGGAATACGCTATCAAATTCGAGTTCTTGGGCTCTAACAACGAGGCTGAATACGAGGCCCTAATCCTTGGACTGGAATTATGCATCTTAGCCGGGGCCACCGCGATTAATGCCAAATCCGACTCACAGCTGATAGTGGGTCAGGTATCAGGCGAGTACGAGGCCAAAGAAGACAACATGAGAATGTATTTGGCCAAAGCCCAGGACATCATCAAACTGCTATCTCAGTTCAATATTTCCCACATACCCCGATCGGAAAATCAGCAAGCTGATGCTTTAGCTCGGATGGCCAGTTCGGCAGAAGGGTCAACCCGTCGAACAATCATGTGGGAAATCCTTCGACAGCCTAGCATCAACGTCAAGGAACAGCTTGTATTGAATCGGGCATCTGATTGGATGGAAGAGGTAATCGGATATTTGAGAGATGGGAAACTACCCGAGGACCACAAAGAAGCCGACCGGGTCAAGCACAAGTCCGGATGGTTCCTATGGCACGAGAATCAACTCTACAAAAAATCCTTCACCCATCCCACCTCAATGTGTCACCCCGAGGGAAGGGAATTACATCCTCGGGGAAATCCACCAAGGGCTTGTGGAAGCCATCAAGGGGGGAGAACCATAGTGGGAAAAGCTCTGAGCCTGGGATATTGCGGCCTACTCTGAAATCAGATGCTCACGAGCTAGTTAAAAGGTGCCCATCCTGTCAGATCCACTCGGACATCCCAAGAGCACCCACCACCCCCTTGACGACAATTCAAGCTGTCCTGCCATTCGATAAGTGGGGTATGGACCTACTCGGACCATTTCCCCCAGCCTCAGGACAAAGAAAGTTCCTTATAGTCGCCATTGACTACTTCACCAAATGGACCGAGGCCGAACCACTCTCCTCTATAACAGATAAACAGGTTCAAACGTTCATTTGGAGAAACATCATCACCAGATTCGGAGTTCCTAGGGAACTAATCTCCGACAACGGACGACAATTCAACATCGGCCCCACTCGGGAATATTGTGCCCGGTTCGGAATATGTACCAAATTCTCCGCAGTCTCCAGGCCACAAACGAATGGACAAGCTGAGTCGGCAAATAAGGTAGTCCTCAAAGGGATCAAGAAATCGTTGGAGGCCGCTAAAGGAGCATGGGTCGATGATAAACCCGGGGTCCTCTGGTCGGCCCGAACTACTGCCAAGGAGGCAACAGGGCACTCGCTGTTCAGCCTTGTGTACGGAAGCGAGGCGGTCCTACCAGTGGAGATTGGCAACCCATCTCCTCGAATGACCTTCTATGAATTCGAGAAGAACGAGGAAGAAAAACCGATCAACTTGGACTTGTTGCCAGAAACAAGGGGCAACGCGCTGCTAAAGTCCATCCAGTACAAGCAAAGAGTTACTCGGTCGTTTAACCGCCGAGTGAGGTCTCGGCCAATCCTACTCGGCGATTGGGTCGTTCGGAAAGTCGAGGCCACTGGGCTCTGACACTTAAAAGGAAAGCTAGGACCTAACTGGGATGGTCCATACAAAGTAACAGAAATCATCAAGCCCGGCACCTTCCAACTAGAGTCCCCCGAAGGCCTGGAATGCAGACAACCTTAAAAAATACTTTGTGTAAAAGTTTGTTACTTGCAATAGGGGCATGTATTGTAATAACTGTAATCATAGCCGGTCGGCACTTCTGTAGCAAAGTCAACCTTTTAGAGTTGGCTCTTTTTGTAGAAATAGCTATAATTGTGTCAGTCGGCGTATTTGGTATCACAACCAGCCTACTAGACTTTACCAGTCGATAACCAGCCTATTAGACTTAACCAGTCGAAACAAATTATAGCTGGTCGGCAACTCTACGACTGAATCAGCCCATTAATCAAGTTTTCATTGCTCAGCCAATAAGATACCATATTTCGGCAAATAATACTAGACAACATAGCACTTATTCGGGAAAGGCTTAACCAGTCAAGAATCAGAAAATGGACCAACTCATCTCCATCTGTTCATGAACGAGCCAGCCGGAGACAATGAGGTTAATCGGAAAATATTGCAATCAACAAACAAGTTGGAAACAAAATAACAAGTTTCATTTAAGAAGGTCGAAAGAAGGTCGAGCATTACAAAAGTCTTTACAAACAATTAAAAATGGCTAAGTACAAGAAATACATCCTAAGAGCTAGGGGGAGGGGGAAGATCAGTCATGCTCTCGGCGTTAGGCTCGGAATTATCACCGACCAACTCTTCGCCACGACCAGCATTGCCGGCCCCCTCAGCATCGACTTCATTATCATCGTCATCATCGCCGTCAATAACGTTGATGTCCACCCGGCCCTCATCGTCATCCTCCTCATCTTCACCCCCCTCGGCTTCCAGCCGAGCCATGATAGCGGCGTTGTCGGCGTCAACTGACATCTGATAACCCGACCAAATGTCAGCCCAGATCAAGTTAGGATGGGACTCGGCTAGGACTTTTTTCAGCCGATCAAGTGCCTCGTCCTCCCCCATCTTATGCGCCGCACTGCCGACCTCATTGGCATAGATCTCGGCAGCATCAGATTTCTCCCAGTCGGAGAACCATTGCTCCTCGGTCTTGACCTTGCCCTCCAACTCGGTCAGCTTGGCCTCAAGGTCGGCCACCTTTTGCTCGGCCTCCTTCAGCTTAACCAAGGCATCGGCCTTCTCGGTCTGAGCAGTGTCCCGCGCTAGGACCTGGTCGGCTCTCTCCTTAACCCACTTAGCCCGTTCCTCCTCGAAACCCTTTTGGTCATTCTCAATGGCCCTCTCGGCATCACTGAGCTTCGACTCGGCTATCCGCTTGTCCTCCTTGGCGCGATAGACCTCGTCAAAGTGTGTCTTGGCCTTCTCCTTAAGATCGGCCACCTCTTCAGTTAGGCTTACTCGGTTCTGTGCCACATTAGCCATCCGAGCGGAAAACTGAAAACAAAATAAACAACAAGTTAGAAAACACCAGCACGTAAGGTCATACAAGCAACTCGGCAAAAGTAGAGGTGTGCTCACATCAAGCCAAGAGCGGAATAGCTCGTTGGTCTCGTTCGACCATGAGTCACTCCGGATATACTCCGTCGAGTGGAGTGTATATGTAATCCAGGGCTTTGGTCAAACGACCGTCTTTTTCGACCCGACTCAGCCCAGTGAATGGGACGTTCGGGGCCACTACATCCTTCGGACTACCCTCAAGTCCTTCGTAAGAGGGAGACATCGGAGTATACTGAGGGCTCCGAATCGGGTTAAAATCGAAGAGTGAAGGGAGAGCGCTCCCCGTCGAGTGCTGTTGAGAAGCACCCCTCGGGCGATAACCTCAGCGGATTTGGATCTCTTGGCGGCCTTTTCCCGCTCGGCCTTGTCGGCCCTCTCTCGATCGGCTTTCGCCGAGCAACCGCCTTCTCGATGCGAGCAACTTTTTCCGAGGAACGCTCCTTCCTCTTCTTACGCTTAGGCTTTGCCGGATCCTAAGGCAAGGGATAAAACAGTTAGCAAAAATACAAAAAGAGAAAAAACAAATGAACAGTCGGTCCGCAACCTTGGGAGGAGCGGGGACCTTCATGGTCTTAGCCGCAATCTCGGCCTTCAACCGAGCCGCTCTCATTGCTGCCACGTTCAACTTATCAGCCATGGTCGAGTCTACTTCTTCTATATATGCTCGGGCGGGCTCAGAAACAAAACAAAAAGCGGAAGTGTTAGTCGTATAGAAAAAGCTGGAATTGTCACACCGACCACCCTAAGCCATCCCCTCGGCAAATTACCCTTCGGGAAGGTCGAACTCGGGCCCATAGCCGAGGAGGAAATGCTCATCACCGAAGAGGTGGCGGTCGGGCAACCATTGACCGGGTACGAACACCTCGCCCCCGTTAACGATCCTCGACTCGGTCTGCATATAGCAGGTCGCAGCTCCTTCCTCATCATCGAGCTCGCCTACCCGGCAATTCAAAGCAACGAAGGGCTCGGTCGGGGGAGGGACCAGCAGAATTCCCCAATCCCCGCCAAAATAAACGAAGGCAAACTCCCTACGAAACCCCTTCTAGGATCTAGGAAGATTGAGGACGGTCCGATATCCCGGTCGGACCTGAAAACTCCACCAGCCAGGCCCGTTAGTCGCAGCCATGACCTCGCCTAGCTTGTACATGTGCCTCCACAGCTTAACGGTCGGTCGGACATCTATCAAGTTGCAGATGACCTGGAAGGCATTGATCCCACCCCATGAGTTCGGATAGACTTGACAAATTGCCAAGTTGTAGGCATTCAGCAATTCCTTGACAAAAGGAGTCAAAGGGAACCGAAGCCCCATCTCCATTGATTTGTAGTAGACTGCAATGCATCCGGGCGGTGGAGACAGGACTGTATGGTAAGCCTCTAGTCGGACGAGATAATAGGGGTCCTTTATTTGGAACCTCGTCGCCGTCCCTCGAAGGTCTTCGGTCAGACATTTTATTACACCGGGCTCGGGAAAGAAAGTCCCTGGCCCCCCTTTCGGGTCCAGATCAGGGTATTCAAGCTCCCGACCCGAAGTGGACGTTTCTCCTGCTCCCCTCGGCATGGCCACCCGCACTACATCATGAGATAAATATTTGTCTAAGTAACTCCTTGAGGGGGGGTAGGCTAAAGACACCTCCCAGGGGTACGGGATGAGGCCCTCGGCCTCCTCCTCCACCGAAGAAGACGGGCTCGGAATAGCAACTGCGTCGGGTACAGCCGAGGGGTCGGGACAACTTATTACTGTCGACACCAACGTTATTCCCATCCCCCTCACCTCCTCGGCTAAATGATAGGGAGGTGAGGTCGAGGGTGTCGACGACTCGGACGAATCTCCCATTATTTATGGACAAGGGAGTCGGCCGAGTTATTCGAAAGAAAAGAAAGAAAAAGAAAACGTAAAAGAGCGAGAGCGTACCTGGTCGGACGTAGAAGCTGGAAGAAGAACTTTGGAAAGTTGAGAGGATTTGGAGATTTTTGAGAGAGAGAGAATGAGGAAATGAGCAAGTGACCCGGAAATTCTCTCCCCTCTCATACATATATAGGAGTGCCTTGGGGGATGTGCAACGCAAACCCCCCCGCATCGCTCTAATGGGCTTCCAATAAAGGCCCAACTGGACCTACTCAGCCCATTCCATGTGAAGTCCAATAAACTCGAGCAAAAACATTCTAAACCAAAGGAGGTTGAAGCGTCAAAGTTCCTTAAGGCGCTCCTTCAGCTCGGTCAATAACAAGGGTCCCAACATCCCAAGTATCAAGAGTGGCCATGTGGCATGTCAAGTCGGACACACTCGGTCGGGCAAAATAGGCGCACCCCATCATCCGAAATACGAAACCCACTCGGACCAAATTGGGGCTCATTACCCCCTCATCCGAGTGGCTCAACACCCCACTCGGCCAACAGGAGCTCCCCTCCTTTGCCGAGTCGCTTCTATACTTGGTTGAGTATGGCCAAGTATCAGCTAGCACCCACTCGGACCAACTTGGGGCTCATTAGTCCCTCATCCGAGTGGCCCAACACCCCACTCGGCCAACAGGAGCTCCCCTCCTTTGTCGAGTCGCTTCTATACTTGGTCGAGTATGGCCAAGTATCAGCTAGCACCCACTCGGACCAACTTGGGGATCATTAGTCCCTCATCCGAGTGGCCCAATACCCTACTCGGCCGACAGGAGCTCCCCTCCTTTGCCGAGTCACTTCTATACTTGGTCAAGTATGGCCAAGTATCAGCTAGCACCCACTCGGACCAACTTGGGGCTCATTAGCCCCTCATCCGAGTGGCTCATCACCCTACTCGGCCGACAGGAGCTCCCCTCCTTTGCCGAGTCGCTTCTATACTTGGTCAAGTATGGCCAAGTATCAGCTAGCACCCACTCGGACCAACTTGGGGCTCATTAGCCCCTCATCCGAGTGGCTCATCACCCTACTCGGCCAACAGGAACTCCCCTCCTTTGCCGAGTCGCTTCTATACTTGGTCGAGCATGGCCAAGTATTAGCTGGCACACACTCGGACCAGCTTGGGGCTCATTAGTCCCTCATCCGAGTGGCCCAATATCCTACTCGACCAACAGGAGCCCCTCTTCTTTGCCGAGTCGCTTCAATAAGAGGAGACTGGGTCGGTATCCCTTCTTCAATAGGAAGGGACCCGGTCGGCCCTCTCCTCCTCCAATACATGGGGACCGGGTCGGCATTCTCCCTTCAACAAGGAGTGACTCGATCGGACCTCTCCACCTTCCAACGAGAGATGACCGGGTCGGCTTCCTTCCTTCAGTAGGAAGGGACCCGGTCGGCCCTCTTCTCCTTCAATAAGAGGAGACCGGGTCGGCATCCCTATTTCAATAGGAAGGGACCCGGTCGGTCCTCTCCTCCTTCAATACAAGGGGACCGGGTCGGCATTCTCCCTTCAACAGGGAGTGACTCGGTCGGACCTCTTCTCCTTCAATAAGAGGAGACCGGGTCGGCGTCCTTCCTTCAATAGGAAAGGACCCGGTCGGCCCTCTCCTCCTCCAATAAGAAGGGACCGGGTCGGCATTCTCCCTTCAACAGGGAGTGACTCGGTCGGACCTTTCCACTTTCGGACTAAAGATAACCGGGTCGGCGTCCTTCCATCATAGGAAGGGACTCGGTCGGCCCTCTCCTTATCCAGCAAGAGATGAACGGGTCGGCATCCCTCCGGAAGTAAAGGGACCCGGTCGGCACTCCTCCTTCTGACAAGAAGTAAGCCAGTCTGATATGAGACGGTCATTATTCCGCCACAAACGGGCGCTTCTTCAGTCAAGTTCCCGATGTCCCCCATCTATGGCGTGGGGCTAATTGTTTGGGCTCAATTGACCAGCGGCCCAATAAGGAGCATAGAAGCCCCCTGGAGCATGGGACAGGTGGCAGCACTAGGTCCCACCTGAAGGTTAACGTAATCACAAGAACTTGGGAAGCCTCTCAAAGGATGGGATAATCATTGCCTAAAAAGGTAACATGCCCATTAGCACCAAAAAGTCCCATCTAAACAATGTTTCCTGTCTGGGAAATCCCCAACACTATAAAAGCCAACTGCCTAATCAATGAACAGGTATTCAATTCTGACCTAACAAACTAGAGCATCTCTCTCTAGACTTTATCTCTCTACCTCAATCTCAACTGACTTGAGCGTCGGAGGGGCGATCCCGGAAACACCCCCGGGGTAGTCTAACGTTATTTTGTAGGATTCAGGTATACGGACATCGGAGCTCAGACGAACGCTCTTTGGGCCCACATCGAATCTGACAACATATTACAATCCTTAATTTCTTAACAGAAACAGGTTTTCAAAAAAAGCAGTGACATATTACTTGTTATATTGGGAATCATAATCTTGCTTATGCACCATACATATCAGCACCTTGCATGTACAGATTTCAATGGAAACTCCCCTGTTCCTACAACATATTATGTACAAGAACTTCAATTAACCCAACAAACTCTTTTGCATAGAGGGAGGACGGGCTACTGCCTAATAAGATATTGGTCAAACTGCCTAGATAGAAGAAAGCAAAGGGCAAGTAGGAAGGGAACACCAACCTCACTTGAAAATATAAACGAGACGAGAGATCAACTCAACAAGCGCATCGATACGGTGAGGCTGCTTTTGGCGAATCAATGCCTAGCTGCAAGAAAAAATAAAGAAAGAAAAAAGTAATGAGAAATTACTTTGATCAGCAACATTTTAGCTACATTAAAAATGAGAGTGTAATCTCTGCAAAGCCAACAACAATTCTTTGGATGTGCAGTTTTCATGCAAGAAAATACATATCAAACCCAAATGTCACCACTTACTTAAAGCTTATTGTTGTTTTATTAAATTACTTGCCAAAGTGCATAGTATACTTGTAATCATGAGGCTCAAGGTCCAAAACGAAAACTTGGATCATTAAAACTTGGATTAGTAAGCCCATGTAAGCCCATACTAATCACAATAGTAACAAGTTATAATAACAATAAACTCATTAAAGTAAATCAAGGTTGTTAATCCAGTATACAGCTATGTCATGTGTTCTCCCAGTAGACCACTAGTAGCACTAACATCGTTTTGACTTTCACAGTTCAACAGAACCACATTCTAAATTTACACTGCATCATGATCTGCAGTCTAACTAATAGTATAATGCAAAATCTTCTCACTACTGATTACTCAAAAAAAAAAGCTTCATCTATCCAGTACATTCTCATAAAAGTTTAATATGGAATCATGAATCACAATCATGAATCACAACTACGATTGCTGGCACAGACTCTGTACTTCTCATGGCACCAAAGGCAAAAGCATGTTTGCAATAAATGCATTAACAACTACAGTAGCAACTCAAATCAAAAGCATTGATTAGAACATTCTGAGTACCTTGTACTTCAGTTGAATCCTCTGATCACTTCAGTTTCCATGACATCTCGCTTTTTCTCTTCTCTCTACACACAATCATAAAGGATAAGAGATCAAGAAAACCAATCAATGAGTAGAATCTCAAGTAGAAAAAAAAATGTAGAAAAAGCTTCATAATAAGAATTGGATGACAAGGAGAAAAGAATAGGGACCACGAGAAAAGATTAAAATCAATAACAAGAAAACAAATACAAAATAAGCTACAATGTAACCTCAACTAGACTAGGAAAAATACCTTTATAAGTGTTTCCAAGATGGTCTTCGCTTGGTCGAGGTTGCGTCGACCCGAAAAACAGGTGATAAATTTTCGAGTCAGAGCTTTCTCACCATAGACAGATAGGCCTCCTAAAAAACACGAAGAAATGTCTCTTTCCTTTCATCATGTCTGCCACACAGAATAAATTACAAACACCAAGGAATTGAACTAAGGTCATGGTTAAAGCAATGTTTTCCAATTACAGGAAACTCGGCTTCTCGTAAAGCTAAATCCTAATCATCATATGCATATACTAAACACGATGCAGGCCGAAAATCAGACTGTCCAATATTAGATTCACAATCAAGAGAATATAAATCCACTAATAAATATTTGAAGACAATCTGATTGTGAATGGCAGATAATACAATGCAGACAGACCAAAACACATGAAGAAATTCCTCTACAACACCAAAAAAAACACAAATAAATATTTGAAGAAAAAGATCAGATTGAAATTCTACAGCAAAGTCAACCAATTAACATTGTGCAAATCTCCTAATCTATATGAGCACGTTAATCACAAATATAGAAAATACACAAAAAAAAAATAACCATTTGTGATTCATTAAGACAAACTCTTTAATTAGCTAACTTACTAAAACTAATTAGAAAAAGATCATTCAAAGTTCCAAACTTGTCTAGAAATATTGGAAATTCTAACACCATTCAATCATTCATGAATGGAAAAAGATCATTCAAAGTTCCAACCTTGCCCAGAAACACATCATCAAATAACTAATGCACACTCAACTGCTATATTCAAGAACTGATACTTCATATCATCTTCTAGAGCATAAGTCAAACCTTTCCCATCAATGATCAAGGCAAACGCATCATGTGGATCCTTTTCCAGCTTAATCATTTGAGAAGCGTTGGTAATTTGTAATGTTATGTTCTCCTTGTAATTATAAACAGAATGAAATTTGCGAGAGAAAAAAAAAAATCGGAACGAACTCAATTGATTAACTGAATCGAACAAAAAAGAAATCGAAACCCTAGCAAGAAACAAAATCGAATTCTCGTTAATAACATACCTGATGCAACTTTAAACAAAAATTGAGAAAGAAATAATCTTGAATTACTAACAACAAAATCAGATACAACTGAAAAGAGATCGATCCAAATAATGCCAAAATGAGATCAATGACGAATTCATATGTTATGGTAAGAAAATCGCGGGTTTGTTTGGAGGCAGGAGACGCAGATTTTGTTGTCTTCTTATTTCGTCTTCATTTCTTCGAGACTGAGGAGGGGTTAGGGTGGATTTAGGGTTAGACGGTTGAGAGAGATACGGAGGAGGAGGAAGGGTTGGGTGGATTAAGGGTTTCTTCGAGGAATAAGGAGGGAGGATGGAGGAGGGAGGAGAGAGTCTGGGCTTTGAGAGATAGAAGAGTGTTTGGGCCGTGTGACATCTGGGAATATTTTGGGCTTAAGGGCCGTTAATGAGAGGGAGAGCAAGAAATGAACGAAAAATATGATCAGGTCTTGTGAACCGGATCAGATTTTCTACCCAACTTTCCCTCCCATTTTTTTAAAGATTTTCGGATGCGGTTTTGTAAAAACCGAATCTGTTACTAAGTGACAGATAAAGTTTTTTCCACTAGTGATAATATATTTGTTTGCATATTTAGACAATTAGTTACTCATATGATAACAAGACTAAGAACATTAGACACAAATGATAACATGACTAAGAACATTAGACTAAAATGAGCAAAATAGTATGTTATATAAGAAGATCAAAAATATCTGCTCAACCAAATATTTCTTACAAACAACAGATAAAATGTATTCAAAAGAGTACTACTAAGTAACTCCAAAAATCAACCATATTCTTTCACCCATTATAACCCATAAAACTCAAAAAGTATTCAACTAGTTAAAATTATTTAAACTTCATCTTCTCAAACATTGCTTTGACTTCATTTGCATCGTTTTCGACAATCTCAACACAATATTTGTCACGGAGAGTAAAATTGATTTAATCAGTCCCAACTATGGGCGTCCTGACAAAAACAGTCCCAACTATCATTTTTTATTATTCAGTCCCAACTTTAACACCCCTTTACACTGGTGGTCAAGTGGGTGGTGACTTGCTAAACCGGTAAAAAAAACGAATTAACCCTTCTTTTTTCACTGTTTTTTCTACCCCCCTCTTTCGGTCTTTCTCTCTCTGCCTCCTTCCTCCCTTCCCCTGCCACCCCACCACCATTCGGCCACCACTTGCCACCACCCCCGCCCCATCGCCCCCGCACGGCCTTTCTCCCGGCCCCCCACCCCGCCTGATCTAGAACGCCCCTAATGTCGCCGCCCACCCTCCGACCCCCAACCCCAATCCCCGTATCCACCCTATCTCTCTCTCCCTTCATGTTGGGGTTTTTCTGGGAGGTGGTTTTAAAGGTGGTGGAGGTGTTTGAGGTGGGGGAGGTGTTTCGAGGGTGATTTTGAGGGTGGGGGAAGTGTTTCGAGGGTGGGGGAAGTGTTTCGAGGGTGGGGGAGGTGTTTCGAGGTGATTTGGGGGGTGGTGGGGAGGTGTTTCGAGGGGTGTAGGAGGTGTTTCGGGGTGATATTTTGGGGGAGGTATTTTGGGGGTGGGAGAGGTGGCGGCGAGACGGGGGAGGGAGTTTTAGGGCGGAGGGTGGGCTGGAGCGGGGAGGGGTTTCGGGGGCGGGATGGGTGGCTAGGGTAGGGGAGGCGAAGGAAAGAGAGGTTTCGGGGAGGGGGTGGCTAGGGCGGGGGGGATGGGTGGGGGCGGGGGAGGGATGGCGGGGGAGGAGATAGGGGAGGTGGGGGGGAAGGGGAGGGGTTTCGGGCGGGGGCGAAGGGCGGGGAGTTTTAGGGGTGGGGGGGAGGGTTGGGGGGGCGGGGGATGGGTGGCGGGGGAGGGGTTAGGGGTTAGGGGAGGTGGGGGAGGGGGTAATGGGGTGGAAGGGGGGGTTGGGTGGCAGTGGAGAGGAGGAGAGAGAAGTGAAGGAAGGAGGGAGGAAGAAGATAGAAAAGAAAAGAAAAAATGGCATATTACCTGCTACAGTAGGTTTCTAACCTGCTGGGACTACTATTGTAAAATGCCCTTTAAAGTTGGGACTAAACAATAAAAAACCATAGTTGGGACTGTTTTTGTCAGGACGCCCATAGTTGGGACTGATTAAATTAATTTTTCCGTTACGGAGCTTGTTGAACGCTTTCACCCGCAAGCCAGTAGCAAAAATCTAGTGAGCTATACTGTTCTCAATAATTAGAGTGTAAAATTCAGTTTGTAAGCTACAAACACTATTGTGCTTACATCATTTTTTTTAGATCCGCAATCAAACTGAATCCCCTTATAGCATTCCATATGCCTCATGACACATATACCACAGTTAATATGGTCATCACTTGTGCTCCAATCTAAATTTACAGAAGACACTTTCATATCAGTTACATCCTTGGCCATGGTTTGACCTTGAACATTTTTGTACTTTTAGCAAGGATGAAAATGCAGATTTCTAAACAAAACAAAAAATAGATAAAATGAATTACAATAGTGAATCAAACAACCAAGCAAAATAAAATAAATGCACTTAAGAATATGAAACACAAGACAGAAAACATACAAGCTGTGTTAGAACCTTCTTGTCATTTGTTGAATCAGAATTGTACTCCAGAACTTGCATTACCTCGTTTACAAAATTAAAATAAATCAGATATTAGTGGCCATTTTGAAAAACTGGAAAGAAGAAGAGTTGAATATCTTGTAGCTTAAAACAGCTTACATCAAACTCTTTTCTTGCAACTTCGACAAACATCTTATTCTTGGACTTCACATCCTCTTTTTTGTACTTCTGAATAATCTCCTGGATTGTATATCGAAATGATTTAGATGAACACAAAATAAGATCAAAACAAATTACATAAGCTTGTAGAAATACTTACACAACACTGAAGTTTGAAGAAGAACCGTGCTGGAGAGTTTTCTGATTTAAACTTCTCTTTATGGTTTTAAATGACACACCATGCATCAATCACAGAACCAGAAACAGGCTGATCTACTTGAAGTGTTTGGAGCTGTAACTTCATAACAACTGTTGGAGCACATGACCACCATGTTTGCATTCAAAACATTTGTCACTGTAGTTACAAAGAACAAAACTTAACTCATTCATCAAAAACTAAAACAAATGAAATAAAAAGAGCAATTCCAATATAAATATGTCCATTTTCAAAGTAAGCAGCATATGTATAATTCTAACACTTTTTGCTCATAATAACAAAACATAATACCATTACTGAAAACCCACTCCAAAAAACAATACGAGTAGCAAATAATGAAAACTTACAATCTCATATCAATCGAGTTGAAAACCCACTCCAAAATGGTCTTCTGTTTAGCTGTCAATGGAGTAGTTATATTAATAACTCGATTTATTTATGGAGAGCAACCAAGCTTCGAAACTTTCACTTCCCGTTTCTCCACCTTGCGCTTCTTTGAAGGCACTGAGTTCGAATTAGAAACTCCTCCTTTCCTTTTCAGAACAGTTTGAACTATCTTTGACAGCTTCCGAGCACTATTCTTTGCTGTGGTCGATGCATTGCACTTCTCCGTAGTGTGGTCAATTTGTTTAGAACCCTCAGCTTGTACTTTAAGCTTTCTTGCAGAACTCCTTTTTGAAACTTCTTGAATCACATTTGTGTCATGTTTTCCTTCCACAACCTTATTACCTACTAAACTCCTTAGTTTTTTAATCCTTATTCTAAGTTTAGATACGTTCCTCCCCTCATCCTCAACAACTCTGTTAACTACTTCCTTCAATTTTTCAACAATGAAAAAAAAACAAAACGAGTAAATTCAGATAATGAACAATTTAAAAAACATAAATAAAAAATTACAAAAGCTACAGTATTAAAAGGTATTACCTCAGTTTCAGTAGCTTTCGGGGTTGTATCCGAAATTTGTTGAGCAGCTATTACACTTTCCTTTGCTATTGCATTAATCTGTGAAAGTGGTGATTCAAATAAATTGAATGAAGGACCGTCAGCACTAATGCACTTAGGTGGAACCACTTTCGGTAATTGGACAGCAACAACTTGTTCAATTGCTTCATCAATGGCTTGTAGAACTACTGGATCCTTCCAATAATCTTCATCTTGACTAAATGAATGACCTTCAAGATCCTGGTTCTCCATTATTGGCTCAGTGTAGCTATTACATAGTGCAGAGGCTGCTTGTTGCAAATTTATGATTGAATCATTGTTTGAAAACTTCAATAGCACAATCTTGGATTTCTCTTGAAAATTCACCATAGCATGAGCAAGTTCTTTTGCAGCATTAGCTAAGTCCATATACAATCCTACAATCATGAACCAAAACCATAAAACCATAAAATACATATACTTAACAATTTAAAAAAAAACATGCAAAATTGAAAACACATAAGCATCACTAATAGCCTAATACCTTTCTGAAATCATATTCAGTTTGTGGACCATGGACCTTCACAGTTGAATGCACTTGTTCATTCTTTGACACTCCTTCCACAACAGTTGAAAGTGGCTCCTCAACATTTACTTTACTCGATGTTTCAGCATTAGGCTCAGAACACTAGCCCTAAATGATTTGACAATACAAAATATAAGAAGCTTTAATAAACAAAATAACTAACCCAACATAACATAATATGTAGTCTGAATAAAAATATGAGCACAACTTGGCTCATTGACAAAAAAACAACAATAACATTACACTAATAGATGACCAATCAAAAGTAAATACATATAAGAATAAATCATATTCTAATACAAGTTGGAAACATACTTGCTCATTGATATGAACTGGCTGTTCATTTTCTGTTGACTATTTCTTAGGAATACTCACAGACCTACCCAATACAAGTCTGCCTTTAGAAATCTCTAGCTTCTCTCCTGAAACAAGCATGCTAGAAGTCCATGCTTTCAATACAGGAGACTCACGTAGCACACGAACATCTTCAATAGCAACTTTATCAACATAAAAAATCTGAAATTAAAACACAAAAATTTAGAACAAACTTGGACACAAAATCTAAAAAAATTGGCAACAAAACAGATTTTTACTTACCATGAGGAAAAAAATTAATCCAGGAAATTATATATTCGGCTTCGCTTGCCAATACTTCTTAGCTTCAACCAAACTCTTCAAAACATAATTGCACCAATTAAGCTTCTTAATATGGTCTACATTCCTCAAATATCTCAAAATCCAATGATTTACATTCTTGTTATGTGTCCCTGTTACTACCATTTTCAGATGTCAAGTAACATTTATTGCGATACATTGATTTAAACCTCAAAAGGTTTAATTTCCCTTTAACATAAAGGCCCAACAAAAGCATAAGGCCCATTGGTCGAAGTCAACATAAGTCAAGGGCAACAAAGGAAGACCATCATGACTATCATGAGATGAAAGCCAAGGGTAGTAAAGGAATAAACAATCAGAGGACAATCATGAGCAGACACATGCGCATTAGAAGGCAACATTTATTCAGCGCCAGAAAACGGTTGGGATTTGAATCAAATATGATTCAAACATTATCCCTCCCTAGCAAGTATGGAAGTTATATGTTACGTTTCTCTATAAATAGAGAGATCATCATCAAGCAAAAGACAACAAACAACACATCAAACTGCATTTCTTCTTTTCTAAGCGTAGCCTAGCTTTAGCCTAGCCAACCCCCTTCTGGGGTTATAGTTTAGTTCTTTAGACGTAGAACATGTTTTGGCGCCAAGATCTCTAATTCTCCGATTGAAGCAAGGAACCATGGAGGTAACAACCTTTGTGTTTCCCTTTAGTTTTCCAGCCTGGCTTATCCTTTTATGTGTTGTAAAATCTTTCTCAAAGTTTGTGGCATGTATGGGAATATTATGCTTTAATTAAAAGATTAATTATTGTTTGCTCTATTTATTGCTTTTCGCCTGAATTTAATAGGTGTTGTAGTTTAATCATTAATTAAATTACAACAAAGTACATTAGCAAGGTTTTATCTAATTAAAACCGATAACCCCCAAGGAGTAAACCTCCCAAGGCATTCAGTATCAAACTATTGGATGTCCATTGACTTGTTTGCAAAGTCAACGAACTGATTTTGCACCAACAAGTTTTTTGGCGACCACAGTGGGAGAAGAAGATTCATAATAAAATTGTGAAATTTCTTCTTCATACTTTTCCAAATTAACTGTAGAAAACAGTTATTGATGTTTTTGTGAAAAATGCCGAAAACACGTTCTAAGAAGAATAAGGAAGTTGCTCAGGATGAAAAACAAGTTTCCACAACATGGAAACTAGTTCTTCAATCCCTCCAGAGACAAGGGTGCATGGTAACAATGGTGAACCAATTCATCACAGTTATGAAGAGTTAGTTGGAAATACCCCACAAAGGGATAACTCATCTCCAAGTAGTACTGGTCGTGGGCTTATACACCAAATGTATGGAAAGTTCACGGAGGTAGTAAAGAATTTGCTATTAGATGCCAGAGAGAGTCAGAGACAATAATTTGACTTTAACTACAGAACTTTAGCCCATGAGTCTGCCAGAGTCTTCACGGATATCCTCCAAAGGATAAGTGAAGAGAATAGAGATATTAACTCTAGGCAAATTGATAGGATACTTGTAGATATCAATGATACTATGAGTGCAACTTTCACGACAATGTCCAAGTCTTTTGCCACTGAAGTAGTTACTCGCCTAGAACCACTAATCGAAAAACACTATCAGTTAAATGAGAAACTAGTTAAGGCCTTAGAAGAGGTCCCGTCAAATAGAGCAAGGGGAAGTTGTGGCTCAGCGCCATATGTTCCTCCAATAGGTTACCCTCCAAGGGTACATTTCTCCCATCCTGAAACTAGAGATCCACTTATCTCAAGCGATCCACAAACTTCCTCCCATGTGCATCAAACATGGGCAATACCCATGAGCCATGAAGAGGGTAATCATGGAAATATTAGGAGAAGTGATGGAATGGCAGCGGGCGTGGAGCCAGGCTGGCACCAGGCGTCAGGACATCATCATCCTTCGCTTTCCATGGTGGACAAGTTGGTGACAACACACACCAACCTGGACCATCACAAGGAGGACAGAGGTAAGGCACTTTTGTTGCAAACAACAATAGTACACCAAATGCATATACACCTCCTAACCAACCAACTATGGCTGGTATTCCTTCTGCACCTTATGCTTATATACCTCCTAACCAACCAACCAACTATGGCTGGTACGCCTCATTATGGGAATATTCTAGGGTTTGGTCAGCCCCAAGCTCCATTTGCTCAAGCAACTGGTGCTTATCATTAGGGGATGCCCATAAATGGATATACATTCCCACCACAAATGGCACATGGAGCAGCCAATCCTACCTTCATGCACAACCAGGAGATCCTTATGGGAGGTTATTAAAATCAACCTTTCAATCCTAATCCTAACCCTGCATATGATCATGCAGGAAACATGGGGTATGGGAATATGGGATACCCAGGAAGGCATCAGGATCCATTAGCAGCACAAGTTGAGGCACTAGTCCAAAGATTAGTAGGGGATACCTCTAGGAAAAATCAGAGGCAGATAGGTCAAAAACCTTACTCTGATTGGATTGATAGAGCAAATCCATTTCCTAGAACGTTTAAGATACTTGAATTTACCTTATTCTCTGGAAATGATAGAGTTTCTGCTGAAGAACACTTAGTTAGGTTCAATTGTCAGTGTAGGGAAGCAGCTGACAATGATTTCTTAAAACTTAGGATGTTTTCCATGTCTCCTACTGAGACTGCTTTTTGGTGGTACACTAATTTACCACCCAATTCTATTCACTCCTGGCAGGACATGCAAGTGCAATTTACAAATCATTTTGCACGCACTGAACCAGGGGTGTCCCTAAGTGATCTGGCCAAAATCCAACAGAAGTTAGGAGAGTCTATTGAAGACTACCTATCTAGATTCAAAATGGCTAAGATTAGGTGTCATGTTAGCATTCCTGAAAGAGAATTTGTGCAAATGGCTCAAGAAGGAATGTTAATCCAATTTAAGAAGAGGTTTGATGGTCATGCCTTTGGCGATTTTGTTGAATTAGCAGAATTAGCCGTAAGATATGAGAGGAACCTACAAGCTGAAAGTGCAGCAAGACACCAAAGTTTCTTTGCTCAGTCAGAATGAGGAGACCTTCCACTTTGAGACTGCACAAGAAGTGGACGTGGCAGAAATCATTCATGGAGTACCTTATAAATGTTCTCCTTTAGAGAAGAAACAATTTTTGGCGCCAAAGGATATGAAATCTGGACAAAAGAGGACATATACTTTTGATGCCAAGAAAGCTAATTCTATCTTTGAATGGTTATTATCTAACAAAAAGATAAAATTGGTAGGAAGACATAAAGTAAGAACTGCTGAAGAAGTTAAGGGTAAAAAATACTGTAAATGGCATGATGCAGTAACTTATGATACTTCTGAATGTATAGTTTTTATAAATAAAATCCAGGATGAAATTGATAAGAAAAATATCATGTTTCCTGATGATGAAGATGTGAATGTGGTTAGAATGGATGAACCATTTGAACTATTCTATGGTATGGTAGAGGCTAATAATGCGTTTACTGTTACCTTGCAGGCATCTCAAGCTACTGAAGTAGGAAACCAGCTCTTCAACAGATTGCTCGATGAAGGAATCTTGGTTATGCCAAAAATAGCCAATGAAGAAGGGCTGGAAGATATGTGCAGATGGCACATGAATGGTTCACATACAACAAACCTGTGCCAAGTGTTCAGAGGACTCCTAACTAGGTAATTAAGTCTCAAAAGACTGGTTGTCTCAGAAATGGAACAACATGCTATGGAGCTAGAACAATATAAGGCCAACTTAGCCAAAGCTAAGGCGCCTACTAAATCCAACCCAAATCCAGACCTGGTGATGCATGAGGAAAGAGCTAAAACCTATAAGGAGGCTGCTCAGAAATTTCCATTGCAGACTAGGGCAATAGATGGGTTGAAGGCTCTGAGGAACGGAATGTGCTCACAGTGTGCAGACAGGCTGACTTTTGAAATGGTTAGAACTCAGATCATTCCAAATGATCCTGCCTATGTGCATGCTTATCAGCGTCCATTCCATAAATGGTCCAGAAGTCAAGGACCAAGAAAATATGATAGCCCCAGTTCAGGCCCTTTCTCAAAAGTTAAAGAAAGGGAGCCAAGTCAAACTCCTGTGCCCAAAATTCTTAAAAGAAGGGTGAAGTCCCATGGAGACCAATGGGAGGTAAAAATCAAACCAGCAGTTAAGCCATTACCACTACAAGATGTCCAAAACTTACCTAAAAGTAGGACATCAAAGATGAAAGAGCTAAGTGCAAACATAAGAATTGATAAAGAGGCCCTACAAGCTGGCATCACTAAATTGTTACCTTTAGAGGAAGAACAATGTGGTGCATCATCTACAAAGAATGATGGTCAGCAACCTCAAGGAGGTGACTCTCTTATGATAGAGATACCGGGAAATAGCTTTAATGAGGATTATGATTCAGAGTTTGGATCTGAGGATTTAGACTTATTGGTGTCAGACAGTGACTTGATGTTGGATGGAGACCCACTGATGAGTGAGCCTCAAACATAAATGGGAAAGACCCAAACGTGCGAGTGTAATGTGGCCATGCTACCAACGAGTTTAAAAAGTCGAGACCAATCGGAATCCCAGGACCAATACCACATCATGGGCGAGATGAAGTTGACAAGGAAGAGAGAGGGCAAGTAAATTTAAAGTTACTTCTTCTCGAAGTTTGTCATCTTATTTAAATTCACCTCATAAGAAAGTGTCTAACAAGACATCTCTAAAAGCTAACCTAGAGAAATTAATCACAGATAAAATCTTTAGGTCAGTTGATGTTGATAATAAGCACACTAAAGCTTTATTTCTAAATGTTGATTTTGAGGGAGTTCATTTAGGCAAAGTATTGGTAGACACTGGAGCTACTGTTAATATTATGCCACTCTCTGTGTTTAGAAAGCTATGAGAAACTAGGAGGGATTTGCATAATATACAAATCAACATAACTGGTTTTTCTGGTTTGTCAGAAAAAGTGGAAGGAATGGCTATCTTAAAGATAAGGGTAGGAACTAAAACTACTTATACTGGTTTCTTCATAGTCGAAAGTGGCACTACTTATAATGCAATATTAGGAAGAGACTGGTTACATCATAACTATGCTATTCCATCATCACTCCATCAAGTCTTAATTTTGTGGAATGGTGACACTTATGAAATGGTTCAAGCAGATGAGGAAGTTTGTCTAATTACATCTCCTGATTCTGTATTTATTAGGGACTCTCTAAAATCAGTTCCTAATATCAAAATTAAGGTTGCTCTACAACTTGAGTCACAAACTCACCAAGAGACAGAAGACTCAAGAGCAATTCTCATTGAAGAAGTCGAGGACGTCCCAGAAGTTGAAGACATTCAATTAAAATATATATGAATATGTTCAACAGGCGCCAGACTATGATCAACCCCTAGCTCTTATTAGTTTATAGAGTTTGAGTGTATTTTTCTTATATAAGTTTATTATGTTTATAAACCAGGAAGAGTGATGTAAAGGGTTTAGCCCTATTGTTGAATAAGTAATGAAAGACTTAGTTTTAGAAAATACCAAGACGATTTTCTTATAAATTATAATGCATGTTGCTCAACTTTATTTGAAACTGAATCCTTTGAAGAGGAGGATGAAAAGTATGGGCAAAAAGTGAGGATATTAAACAAGAGGTTCATGATCCACTAGAGAAAATAAATTTAGGGGACAATGAAAATCCATGTGTCACTTACATAAGTAAGCTCCTCACTAACCAAGAAAAACAGGAAATCATAAAGATTCTAAAAGAATTTAAAGACTGTTTCGCATGGGAACATCATGAAATGCCTGGCATTGATAGGCAAATAGTAAAGCATAAACTACCTATCAAGGAAGGATTTAAGCCTGTGGCACAAAGTCCTAGAAGACTGGCGCCTGAACTAACAAAGCCTATACTAGAGGAGATAAACAAACTTCCCAAGGCAAAGTTCATAGGGCCTTGCCAATATGCTGACTGGATCTCCAATATAGTTCCAGTGGTTAAGAAAAATGGTAAAATAAGAATCTGTATTGACTTTAGGGATCTAAATAAAGCTACACCTAAAGATCAATACCCCATGCCAGTGGCTGATCTCCTAATAGATGCAGCATCAAGATATGAATACATATCTTCTATGGATGGTTATGCATTATATCACCAGTTAAGGATTGCACATGAAGACTCGTAACAAAAAGGTCTTGAGATGTCCAAAGTCATTAGGTTTGTTTGAATATGTGGCCATGCCATTTGGATTAAAAAATGCTGGAGCCACATACCAACGAGCAATGGACGCAATCTTTAAGGACATGATTGGTAAAATCATGGAAATCTATGTGGATGACATACTGGTAAAGTCAAATGACTTCTTAGGACATAAGTAGCATTTGATTAAGTCATTCACCAGAATGAGAGAATATCACCAAAAAATGAATCCACTCAAATGTGCATTCGGGGTTAAAGCTAGTAACTTTTTAGGATTCCTCGTTCACAAGAATGGAATAGAAATTGACCAAAATAAGGCAAAGCGTGTTGGCGACCAAGCCACCCTCTAATAAAAAGGAATTACAAAGATTTCTTGGGCGAGTCAATTATGTTAGGAGATTCATGGCTAATTTAGTTGGAAAAACTAAAAAGTTTTCATCTTTGCTAAGACTAAAATATGAATCGGGAATTCAAATGGGAGGAAGAACATCAAAAAGCCTTTGACCGGATCAAGCAAGATTTGGCAAATCCTCCCGTGTTGATTCCTCCAAGGCAAAATGGAAAACCACTACGATCGTATATGTCCCTTGTGAAGATTCTATTGGTAGTCTTCTTACTCAAGAAAATGAGAAGGGGCATGAGCAGGCCATATTCTACCTAAGTAGAATCCTACATGATACAGAAAAAAGGTATATCATGGCAGAAAAATGGTGTTTGTGTTTATATGATGCATCAATTAAACTCATACATTATTTCATGGTTTTCACAGTAGAAGTAGTATATCCAACAGATGTCATAAAATATATGATATCTCAACCTTTTATAAAAGGAAGGTTAAGCAAATGGAGTTTACATCTATTGCAATTTGACCTAGTATATGTGCCCTAAAAGGCGTAAAAGGTCAAGCTCTAGCCGATTTCTTAGCAACCCATCCTTGCCTTGTGACTCATGAATCATTGATGAAAACATCCTTCCATGGGTCTTATTCTTCGATGGATCCAACACTAGAGACACAACGAGGAGCCGGGATATATATTTTATCTCTGGTGGGATCCCAACTAAGTTAGCAAGTAACCCTAAAGGGTCCATGTACCAACAATAGAACTGAATATGAAACTTTATTAATTGGATTGGAAATGCTGCTAGAATTAGGAGCTAAGAAAGCAAGGATATATGGAAGTTCCCAGTTGGTCATTTACCAAATGAATGAGGAATTCAAGTGTATATCATGAGTAGCACAGGAGTGTGAAAAGAAAGCACATAAGTTGTCTAAACAATTTACGGAAATCACTTTCATACACATTCCTAGAGAAGAAAACAAAGTAGCAGATCAGCTGTCACAAATAGCTTCTGCTAGGGAGGAGATACCTTCACAAAATGATGATATCATTCTCCAAGAGAAGATCCTATAGCCTCTCAGTGAAACGATAAGGAAGGATACGAAAATGTATTGGAAGTCTATAGAATTTAATATTAAGAGAGGAAAAGGACTGGAGAGATGAAATTATCCAGTATCTCCAGAACCCAACTAGGACAAAAATGCCAAATAGAGTCAAAATGGCAGCGACTAAGTTCTACATACAATTTGGTGAACTACACAGAATGGATCCAGAAGGATTACTTTTAAGATGTGTGGATGCTGGATAAGCTCTAACTCTCATGGCAGAGATTCACCAAGGGTTATGTGGAGCTCATCAAAATGGCCTAAAAATGAGATGGTTGTTACACGAGCATGGTTTCTATTGGCCCACTATAAGAAATGATTGTATAGATTATATTAAAGGTTGCAAAAGATGTCAGAAGTTTGGACCTATCAGTAGGGCACCAGCCTCAGAACTTAAGTACATTCTTAAACCTTAGCCCTTCAGAGAATGGGCAGTAGATGCCATAGGGGAAATCAACCCTGCATCTTCTAAGAAGCATTCATACATCCTAGTGGTGATTGATTAGTTCACCAAATGGGTGGAGGCTCAGGCTTTCAACAAGATCAATACCCAGGTTGTAATAAATTTCTTGGGAGAAAAAATCTTTACAAGATTTGGAATTCCAGAAACTATCACCTTTGATCAAGCCACAATCTTTAGAAATCCTGACCTACTGGATTATCTTAATCAGTTTGGGATTACTAAGTTGCATTTAACACCTTACTATGCTCAAGCAAATGGTCAAGCTAAAGCTACCAATAAGATCATAGTAAAAGGGATCTCAAAACTCATAGATAACAATCCAAGAAAATGGGATGAGTTGTTGCTATATGCCCTATGGGCCTACATAACCTCTAAAAGGGAAGCAACAAGAGTTACTCCTTTTAACTTAGTTTATGGACACACTCCAGTGATCCCAGCTGAAGTGAATGTAAGATCATCAAGGGTAGCCCAACAAATGGGATTATCGGGAGATGACTATTCACGGGCGATGAACATTGAAATTATGGATGCTCTAGAGACTAAGGAAGAAGCTTTAGCCAAAATGAGAATCCAAAAGGAAAAGGTTGCTCGGGTCTACAACAAAAAGGTAGTGCCAAAATAATTCCAGGAGAATGATAAGGTTTGGAAAATGTTTCTGCCAGAAGCAGCTTACAAAGATCCACAATTAAGGAAATGGTCACCTTAGTGGCAAGGTCAGGTACCTTTATCATTCATAAGAAAATGTCTGGAAATGCATATATATTAAAGGATATAGATGGCAATATAAAAGATAGAGCCTTGAATGGAAAATTTCTAAAGAAATATCATCCATCTATATGGGAACAACATGATCCCGTGTTTCAACAAAAACATGCAGAATTGTTCCAAACAGCAAGGGATCATTAAAATTACAACATTAATAATAATGTTACATCTTAGACATTCCAACATTGTCTAACTGCTAAACTAAGGTTTTTAATGGCTGACCAAGCATTACAAAGCTTTTCCTTCTGAAGGATCAAGCTTTGTTGTACAGCCATATCTTTGAACATTTCTTGCCTCAAATTGGCAAGTTTGATTCGCCCTTGGTGTAGCTTCTTCTCTTCAGTATCAATGGAGTTTTGGAGAGAAGACTTTTCATTGATAACGTTGATCTCCTCTTTATTGATCTCAGCCAAGCGATTCTGTAGAGATTGCCTTTCCTCAGAAAGAAGCTTCAGCTTCTAATCAAAAGAACTCAAAGAATGTTGGATCCGTTTACTGAAGTTTTTGAAGGATTTGGCTTGAGCTTCCAAAGAATTTTCCTCTTCTTGAAGTTTTTGAGCTGAGAACTTTGGAGATTGAACTCTTGTTTCAGCATGCATTGTTGAAGAAGAAGAGTCTCTTTGACATAATCAAGACAAGGTATCCAGTACTCAAAACCTTGAGAAATAAGGGATTCCAAGATCTGCTTAAGTGTCTGTGCAGAAGCCTGATCATAAGGGTTGTTTGTTAAGGTCAAGAAGAGATCGCATATTTTGTCTCCTTGTTTTATGTGCTCAGGAGACTCATCACTGGAAGAGTGATCACTGCTAGCAGAGGCAGGTTGATTCCTTACAATGATGGTTGTTTGCAGATTAACCTCTTTCCCTCCATCATACTCTTTCATCACACTTGCTTCTTGAGTGCTTCCTCTCGCATCATAAAGAAGAGAAGCCAGTTAGCAAGAGAGTGAAGTCTAGTATCATGAGGACACGGACCCATATAGAGGAAGTCTAAAATGAATTTATGAGGAAAGAAAGGCAAACCAGTCCCAAGTAGATGGTAAAGTTGATGAAGAACCTTTGCACACGAGGTAATCACAAGCTCGGTATTGCTCCGTAAAGGTGTGACCTCTAAAGAAATAACATCTTTTGGAGCTCCACTCCCAAAGAATTGAAGATATTGCCTCAACATTTGTTGAATCATCATTTGAGCTTGGAACTTCAACGTCTAAAAGACTTGGCACCAAGAGATCTTCATTAAACTGATGAAATAAGCACTAGTGCAAAGTTGGTCTAAGGTAACATGTATAGAGTAACACTTTTCAAAATTCAAGTTTCTTGAATATGTACGTAACACCTTGGTAGCACTTTATTAATATGTAACACTTAATGTAATACTTTTTTAATAACACATTGATGTAGCACTTTTCAATTGAGTAACATTTTGATGTAACACTTTAAGGGAGGTAACACTTTTAAGTAACACTTTGATATTTGTAACACATTTTAAAGTAACACTTTAGAATAGCTAATTTTTTAGAGTATAAGTATCTTTTTTCTGTTTCGATTTTTTGTGCACCCCTTTACATTTTGGGACACCCAAAATGGAATACAAGCTAATATAAATTGGGACGAATGGAGTAGTTATTTTAGAAGAAACTAATTTATATTTGTTAATTGTTATACAAATTTTCCTAAAATTATAGTAAATATAGAATTTCACAATGAGACTGTCTAACTATGAGAGCGTCTCAGGTCTCACTGTTAATCTTAAAAGGTAAACTTTTTATTTGCGCTCTTTTGTAAGTGACCATTCCACCTTTAGAACTTGTTTTTTTGTTTTTTGAGAGAGCCAAAAGATCTTATTAATTAGACGGAATTTGATCTCGATTCTTGCGCCACACCTTCCAACGACTTTAACCAACTAAATTTGTTTTTCTTAAACACGAACTAAATTAATTGACATCTACTTCTATCTAAAAATCAATTGAGCAAGAGTGTAAGATAGTCTATTCATAGTAATTTTCCTAAAACCAACCCACTCGGTTGCGGGAGCTCTAGAACTTCAAATGGGCAAAAAGTCGACACGAAGCTTGTGTTTAATGATATCGGTTTAGTGCACAAAAATCTGCCGCTCTCCTTTTCTCTTCATTCAAAAACCAAAATTTCAGTAAACAAAAAACCCACAAAATTTCATGATAGTTGAATTCTATGGCATCTGATATTATGGTTTGGCCCAAAAGGGGGAAAAGCATAAGAGTAAAAATAAATGGAGACTACTTTCGAAGCATTCACCTTCTACCCTAGATTCCTTAATCAATACTTTGGATGATGGTTGTCTCATGCACATTTTCAGTTTTCTCTCTCTTATTCCTGGTTTATTCCTTTTCCCCTAAATTAAAATTCTCCAATTTGCAATAATATTATTTCTGGTTTCAAAACCCTAATTGATTGTTCAATTGGTTTTTGCTTACCTTCATGATGTGATTTTAGTGCATTTTAAATTGATTGAAGGTAAACCCACATTGAATTTTGGGGGATTTGCTTGTTTTGAGTGTTTAATTGTGATTTTTCGTTAATTGAGGTTGATTGAGGCTGAAAGTCTAGGTTTTTGTGAGTGGGTTTCTGCGTTTTGGGCTTGTGTAATTGTTGTGAAAAAATTAATTTTTGACATTAGATTTGCGAACTTCTATTATGGATTATATGCTCAAATTGCATAATTTGTGAAATTCTTGCAGTTAGCGGTGCTGAATTTCAATTAGTTCGAGAATTTGTGGCTGAATGCTAGTTATTAGTTGATTTTGTGTATGAGAAATTTTGTTGATTTAATAGTCTGAGCTTGTCATTCTTCGTAAGCAGGGATTGACAGCCACTGGTGGCAAGAAGGACCAAATCTTTATTGGTGATATAAGTACTAAACAGAGGAGAAGGAACACAACTTGATGTGAAAGATGATTCTTACTTTAATGTATGTATGTTTTTAAGTATTCTTATATTTTTTCCTCTGAATTTATCATCTATCTTTTACCCCTTATCGATATTTGTTAATTTACATGTGAAGCTCACCTTCATCTGGTATGTCAGCCAAAACTAAGAGGACCTAGAGGCTTGGATGTTCCTGATATACAACACAAGGTTGTGCTAACTGATTTTGGTCTTCCGTTCTATAAGTTGCCACAAGTGACTTTTGATGAAGCATTACCCGACATCAAAACAGCTCTTACCTTTAACATTCTTGATAAAAAAATCTGGCAAGGTATGTACATTTATTTTCCTTGAAGCGTCTTGTATTTATATCCTTGTTTACATGAATATTGACTTTTAAGTAGTTTGCACCTGAAATAGGGTTGTTGCACTCTAGAAGTGGTAGGACATTTCGTTTCTATTTATGCCATCAACTTTTGGTCGTTTGATATGTTGTCCTCCTTAAGCTTTAGCTTTCGTTTGTGACGCAAAGAAAGAAGAAGAGACCATAAGTTCTTGACTAAAGAACAAACAACCATTGCAAAAGTTTCCTTCTTCTACGATCCAGGTTCTGGTGTTCCCCCTAGACCATAAGTTCTGGAGTAAAGAACAAACAACCATTACAATAGTGTGCATTCTTACCATCATTGTTACTCCTCATCACGTGTATACCTCTGTTTAAAGGATGGTTAAACAACTCATTAAGGGGTTCATTGGCGAAAACCATAAATGCTTCTCTTCAGTAAAAATTGAGAGACTTTAACTCTTATTGATCCAATAGGGAGGATAGTGTTGTTATTTTGGTTCTTATTGATCCATTAGCGATAGTGCTCTTAATGATCCAATAGAGAGACTTTAACTCTTATTGACCCATTGGCGAAAAAGTCATGGAGAAGAATTGATCCAAGCCATTAATTGTTTGAAAACTAAAGTGGGATAGTGCTAGCTATTGTTTTGGCTTTTGTAATAACGCAGTATTTAAATGGAGGGCTGTTGTTTTGGCTTTAGCAAGAATTCATCTCTATTCTCTGTTATCAAATAAGACTTTGATGATTCTTTTTTTTTCTTACTGCAGTATGATGAAGATTTACGGGTTAGAGTACCAAGTAGGCATGATGCTTCGGGAAACATGCATGCATGGATAAGGCGATGGAATCGAAGACCAAAGAAAGAAATTACCTTAAGATTGATTTAGGTTTATTTTAGGAGAGTTATATATATTATGACTGGATTTCAGATCAACTATTTATATTATAGTCTGTTTCCAATTGATGAATCCTAACTCTTTGGCTCATTCTTTACGATAACCGTTGAGCATTTGTACTCATTTATTTCTATAATATCATTTTATTTTCTCTTCGTTTATTATGTTTGTAAATTTTAGTATTATTATAATTGTATATGTGCCGACACATTAAAAAAATGTTACTATAAGACATGTGAAATAGAAGTGTTACTATAAAGCTGCCTAATAAAAAGTATTGCCTAATATCAAATAAAGTGTTACATATTCCGACTTAAAATGATACGTAATATCTAACAAAGTGTTACTATAAATAAAGAGATGACATAGAAAATGCTACTATAGATGAAAAAGTGTTACATAAAAAATTATGAGTAGTATTATATAAATGCTACATTAGTTTAAAAACGTGTTACATTAGAGAAATTTGAGTAACACTTAAGAAAGTGAAACATTAGCATTGGAAAGTGTTACCTTAAAGAATAGGTAGCACGGGCAGATGTTTCACTTACAAAAGTGTTACCTATTGTCTAAAGCAACACTTTTAGGCTTTTAAGTAACACTTTTAGGGTGATACTTTAGGTCAATTATGCACTAGTGAAGTCCTCATCAGGAGATTCAACATGGAGATGATCAACTTCTTCCAGCTGGGGAGCAGTACTTTCGTCCAAAGGGGAAGTAGCCACATTCTCCAACTGGGGGGCAGCATCACTTGAAGGAAAAGTTGGATGATTAATAACAGATTCATCAACAGAACCACCCTTTGAATTTGATTCTAGGTCAGCTGCCTTGGAAGTATCTCCTGAAGGGTGGCTGGCATAGCCAAGAGGTAATAACTTCTCAGAAGAAGGATCACTGGTAGTCTTGGGCTCAATGTCATCAACACCAGAAGGACCTGGGACTAAATAATCAGTATTCCAAACAAAAAGTGAAACTTCTTATAAAAAGAGTAAAGATGATATTCATACTTGCTTTATTTGATTTCTAGGAGTTTCCTTTTGAAAATTACAAATATAGGCTTGGCATCATCTTCATCAGAAGAGATGATATACTGTGGTACCTTTGAAGAAGCTTCCAACTTAGGATGTTTCCTACTGGAATGTCTCAAAGGCTTGGAGGCAGAGAGGCAAACAGTAGTCTCTTTTCGGCGGCTTTCTTGAGAGGGTCAGTTTGATCCACTGATCCCATGGATTGCGTATCCTTAGAAGCAGAGAGACAACTGTAATCCCTCTTCCTTGCAGCTCTTATGAAAGGGTCAATCTACTCCATTGGCCCCATGGATTGAATGTCCTCCACAGTCTGGACATCTCCATAGGAAGTCCCCCTGATCATAAGCATCATCTTCTTCATCGGAAGAAGCAGGAGGCTGAACCCTTTTGTCTATGGTGATCCAATAGAGTCTGTCATATCTAGAATCTGTTGCCATACCATCAGGCACTCTTAGCTTCTTCTTGCCAGCTTTCGCTAAAGGTCAAAAGAAAGCACTAGGAAGATTTAGTAATGTTCATTCCTACTGAAACTTACAAAATAACTGAGGAAAGAAATTACTTATAGCCTAAGAAGAGTTGATTTTCAAAATTCGCCAAAGCATCAGAACATGTTGAGTTGTCTTGGAATACATGATCCCACCACAGATGGAAGCCTCGAACAGCTTTAGTGATCTATTTCCAAGGAGAAATGGACATGGAAGTAACGCTGAGAGTTTTACTCTGAAGGGCTCTACCTTCTTCAAAACGACCCCTTGAAGTGCAAGGATCATTGCGGGTCAAAAAGTAAGATATAGCTAGTGGTTGGACCAATCCGAATTGTCTAGCTACCAGCTGTGGATTGTAAGCCTTAAAGCCAAAATACTCAGGCTCATCAGCTATTAAATCCCTAAACCTAAGAACACTACTCCAAAAGTTCCCACTCCCTGAGGAACTAGAGTGGATGTTAAGGGATTGTAGCCAAGCAGGCACTGCTTAATGGCGCCAAGTTTCGTTTTCAACATAAACAACCATCTTACCTGGGAAAATATTCCAGCTACCAGGATTGGACTTAAAAACCAAGAAGTATAAGAAAATCAAGCTTGGGTGCCAAACTCATCTGGAGATATAAGATTGAAGCTGACCTCACCATAACAGCTACAATCATCAAGACTAGAAAGGAACAAATGGGGATCAAAAGAAAGATATTCCTCCTCTGAACCCTTAGATGCTTTAAAAGTAGAAGAGGGATTGAGAACCATCAAACAAGGTAAATACATATTGCCCCAGCAAGTCAAAAGCCATTGGGGTCCAAATCCCTTGTCAGTAGAGAATATGGGGGACTCAGAGGTATGAATTCCAAAACTTTTGAAGGATTCTCTACTCCTAAAAAGACATCTATAAAGTTGTCCCAATAGAACTGCAGCCAAAGCTACTTCTTCAGAAGTAGAGGAGATGTTAACAAACTAGAGATAGACATAATGTTACTACTCCTCCACTCTCTAGACATCATTAATTTGGAAAATGCAAAAGTAAGAAAAAGTACTTCCTCTTGAGAAGTAACTTCCTCACTAGCATCCTTATTGATGAAGAAATCAACAAATTTCTGAAAGCCACATTTGGTAGCACTAGCAGAAGGACTAGCAATCCGGCGAAAGGTTGATAAACATTGGTTGTACAACTAATTATGTTCTTTAACATGGTGAAAGATAGGAAGTTCAATTCCATATTTACCTGTTGGAGAAGTCCCAGTAATGAAGGCAATATCAGCTAATGTTACAGTCATTAGTCCCCACCGAAACAACAAGCAGTTGATGGCAGGGTCCCAACACGCTAATAAAGCAGTGGACATAGCCCCATCAAAGGGAATGGTTTCATAAGAAGCTAGTCTCAAGAAGGGCAATATTTTGTTCTTGGACCATTTGTCATGAAAAGGTTTCATTCGCAGAAACCATGCTCTTGCATCCACTCATGAAATCCAACCTTTAAAAGGCTTGCTAGTCAAGGGCCAATGCAAATGTTGGAGGGATTTTGGAACAAATGGAAGCGTTCTGGGTTTATTATCTTCTAAGATAATATGGTCCAAGAATGGGTAACATTGTTGCTCTAAGACTATTTGGCGCTGTGGTTTTTGAATCTTGAAAGGAAAACAAGGACCAATAGTGGCAATTTTGTCCTCTAAAGGAGTATTAGAGTCATTGCTTTTGTTCACATACCAGAACACTTGAGACTTATAAGTCCCAAGGTTCACTCTAATGGCGTTCCATAACTGACGAGCTGCTTCAAATTGCATGGCATCCCGTATTTTAGCAAGCGCTTCACGAATCTCTTCTTCACGAACTTTTTCATTAGACATGGTGAATTGAAGTTTGGTGATGGTTGTGAATTCGTAAAGAAATGTATTAAAATGGTCTAAAAGATATTAAATTTTCCTAAAATCCTTGAAAAAGGTATTAATGAGGAAGACAACTAAAATAAAACAATAAAAGAAGAAGACACGTGCAGAGCGCGTGGTATGTTTTATTTTGGGTCATATTTCATTGGGCCATGATAAGACCAAGTTTTAATAAATTAAAACATAAAGTACCAAAGTCATATTAAAGAAGCCCATTCCAAAGGGTGCATGACTTAGAAGCCCATTACAAGGGGTGTGTTACTTAGAACTCATTCCAAAGGGTGCGTAACCTTTCATTTTTCAAGAGATAGTAAAAAATCCCTTTATAAAAACGGGTAAGTGTAATAATATTATCACACTACTCATCTCTTGAACAATACCCCCAAAACCTTCCATCTCCTAAAAGACCTTCTCCAAAAACCTTCTTCTCCAGATATGGATGCTCCCCAACCTTCCGCAGAGTCTTGTATCACCGGGACTCAGGAGGTCAACCCATAAGAGGTTGGCCAATCCTTCCTTCCTCCTCCAGAGATACCGGAGGAAAGGGAGGATGAAGATGAGGAGGATGCTCCTCCATCATCAGACCCTAAGTCTGATGATGATGATGAGGATAAGGATGAGGATGAAGATGATGATGAACCCGCCGCCAAAAGGAGGAGGGTTGAATAGGAGGATTTCCCCGAGGAAACCTCCAGCGGTGAAAGTGGCTCTCTCCCCTCTGGAGATGACTCCAGCGATGTTGCTGCTGAAGACGATGATGAGGATGGTCTTCCTCCGGAGCCAGCCTCCGATGAAGACTCTGATGGTGACAAGCCGCGGTCTCCAAGAGACACTGTAGAAATCTAGGCCTAGAGTTTAGATTTCAAAAATTCTATACAAAAATTGTAAATTTTTATTCTGAGATAAAAATTTCAAATCTAGGTTGTAAAATTTCTTTTTTAATTAATGAAATTTAGTTTTCTACATTTTGTCCAAATTTCTATCCTATGTTTACATTATTTATTTATTTTGTTCAATCAAAATTGTGCAAATTAATATGTTATTCTAAAATAAACTGTCAAATCAAATAATGCAAACTCTACGGCTAAAATTAAAATGAAGAGAGATGAAGTGTCTCTTGGGATACTAAAACTCTTAAAACGTATTAATGAGATGGAAAAAGTTACTTCAAAAAATAATATTTACCTTCCAACTTCACACGCCACTAACGGCAAACTCTAGAAGTGAAATGACACATTGAGGAGTTAATGGGCAGACCCATTTTACCCACTAGGGCCTTAACTTGAAGTGGTTAAGGTCAGTTATAAAAATATGTGATACGTTATCTGAAAAGATAATATCAAATGCTTCATGTATCCTAAAAAATAGGGATGACAGTTTTGATAGTTGTATTATAAATACGTTATTGTAACTCTGAGATTTTTCACTCCTAATATTTTGTTTTACCATCAAAACCCAAAAAATCCTTGAGTATGGCTAATCAACAAATCGCTCCATTACTCTTTCCTGGGGAATGTTGGAGGCACCGATTTAATAGAGACATCACACAAGAAGATTGGGAGGAATGCAAAGAAAAGGAAATGAAAAAGTGGTAGTCCAAAATTATAAAGCTCTTTGGAAGGGATCCAAAGGTCCAACCTGGAGATTTAAAGGAGCAAGGGTCTAGTGCTACTATTATAGGAAATGATGTGGATTTCCTAGCGCTGAACCTGTGGTCAAAGATGGACAAAAGTGAGTTATTGAAACTACTAAGCGTTTGCAAAGCATGGGGAGAATGCATTGCAAAACAATACTTTCCCCCTGAACTCACGTTGAAATACCGCAAGTCTATAATCTGTGAAGGTAGCTTGGGCGTATTCAACAGAAAATATAGGGTAATCCAAGTGGACGAAAATATAAGTTTCAAAAAACTCATACATTACAAATGTACATGTCTTTTATGGCAAGAACGCTTATTGGAAGGAGGCATCCCTATGTTCATGGGTGAAGATTACTCAGATGATGATGATCCTGATGTTGATGAGAATGAGGAGCCACAAATCACCATCAGTTTCGCCCATCTCCTTGCTTGATAGATCAAGCAGCATGTCAAATGTCTTAGTAATTCTAGTAATATTGCGTAGTTTGGATCTTCCCTAGAAAACTATGTATCTATTTGGATTCAGTTAATAAATGTCTTCTTAAAGATATTTCATGATTATTATTTCACTAATGAAGTAATTCTTATCTTGTCAATTTTTCAATATATCTCCAGGTCATATTAAAAAATTGTGGGCTTGAATATCATTGTTTGAAAATGAACAATAAACCCAAGGAAGTAATTTTAGGCACAAACGCCTAAAAAATGGTATACGAGTTTTAGACTTATCAACAAATTGATAATTTTAAAACAAATGACAATTAAAGAAAAGTTGAAAAACTTCTTCTAAAGGGGTTAAAAGTACTTAATTATTAATTGACCCCAGAAGTTATTACAAAAATAACCGTTGAACAAATTGGCTGATTATTTAAAGGGACCTAGCCATAGCATACTAGCATCACATTTTCATTTCAAAAAATCTAAATGAATAACGAGGCATATGCAAACATGGCAGCTGAGTTTGATGATGATTGTTTTAATCATCGTTTTGCCTTCAACATTATAGAGGAAGATAAAGGATCTTTCATTACGAATGAGGGAGCCAAATGGGCAGAGAAAATGGCACGGGTGTTTGGCGATGAACCCGTAGTGGAGCCAAGAGATCTGGAACTGGTAGAATCAAGCACTGCGAAGATCGGTTCTGATATAGACCTCTTGTCCACCCATATATAGCCCAAATTGGAAGAGGAGTCACAAGACAAACTGCTAACAGTTTGCAAAAGGTGGGGCAAGAAGGTCTCCACTATCTTCAACTTTCCAAGACCTCAGAGGATGAACTGGACATATGCAAAGAGTCTAGTTCTTTCTTGTACCCAGTCCTCCCTCAAAGTGGTGAGGATGGAAGAAGGTCTAGATGAGCACTAGGGAAGAATAGTGCACTTTAAGTGAATGTGTGACCTGTGGAAGCTATTTTTCCAAGAACACTTCTTTTCCTGGATGTATGTTGCACTGATCAACATGAGATATGCTTGAGATAATAGTTACCAAAGGAATCTCTTCGAGGCAAGGTTCAACTACTCCCATGAAGATGGTTACTACTTTGGAGTTACCAGGAGTAGTGCAGGACGCGAACTAGAAGCCAACGAATACAAGGCTATGGTAGAGACAGTGTGTAGGAAATACTTCCAAATGTTGTCTCTAGATGCAAGTCTTTTCAATCAAATGTCATTAATGACTCTATCTTCATAAAGATAAGTCATAAGACAAATGTAACCAAGTTACCTCAAATGGTAATCTTATCAATAATACATTTGTTTTATTATGATTCGCCTGTTTTAGCATAAGTTTGTTTCATCAAATTGAAATAAAACGGTCATATGTCCATTTACTAATTATACTCCCAAAAAAACTGTCTCTAGTTTTCCATGAGATGAGGCAGTTAGGAAAGAATTATTGGACGGTTGAAGCATTTAAGCCTTTATATATATGTGTGATCTCCAACAGATTCTAAACTTAAATTAAAATGGATTACACATATCTTCCCATGTTTCACCAATCTGCTCCAAAGAATATGCCATATCCATCAAAATGCTCAAATCATCACAAGGCATTGAATGTCACATCTAGAGATAAGAATGTATTTAGTAAGAACGAATCCACTAAATGGATCTCTTCTATTCAAAAATATTTTGGAAATAATCCTGTCATGCAACAGGATCTGGATAATAAAAGAGAATCTAAGGCCTTCCAAATAGGGTCCAATCCAGATCTCATAAAAGAATTGATATTTCCTAAACTCGAAAGGAGTGATCAGGTTACATCTCTTCTGGTTTGCAAATCATGGGGCAAAGTCATCACAAAAGAGGTATGGAAACCTAACATTCCTTGGAGATATCTGAAAAAGCTCTTTGTTAAAGGAACTAAAAAAAAGTAAAAGTCTACAGAATGGTGGATGGGTCATCATCAAGAGATGTGGTACAATACAAGTGTGCATGTCAGATTTGGTACGATCTCATGACCTATAATGTAAGTCCTTGTTGGTTATCACCAAATAATCTTGCAAGTACGCATCTTAAAGAAACTTTCTTAATGGATTTCACAATGGCTAGAAAGAAAGGTGAAGGAATACATGAAAGGTTATTCTTCTCAACTAATTTTAGTCATCCTAAAAGAGCGTTTATTGACCATCTTAGAACAATGGAAGAAGTCACATTCAGAATATTACTGGATGGTATTGGCTACAACCATTAGAAGTCCCTCTCTGCTCATAATTTGTGTGGTGCTGAGTACATCACTCCACAAATCAAGGGGGGCAATTTGTTACTACCATTTTCAGATGTCAAGTAACATTTATTGCTATACATTGAATTAAACCTCAAAAGGTTTAATATCGCTTTAACATAAAGGCCCAACAAAAGCATAAGGCCCATTGGTCGAAGTCAACATAAGTCAAGGTCAACAAAGGAAGACCATCAAGACTATCAAGAGACGAAAGTCAAGGGTAGTAAAGGAATAAACAATCAGAGGACAATCATGAGCAGACACATGTGCATTAGAAGGCAACAGTTATTCAGCTCTAGAAAACAATTGGGATTTGAATCAAATATGATTCAAACATTTTCCCTCCCTAGCAAGTATGGAAGTTATATGTTACGTTTCTCTATAAATAGAGAGATCATCATCAAGCAAAAAACAACAAACAACACATCAAACTGCATTTCTTCTTTCTTTAACATAACTTAGCGTTAGCATAGTTCAACCCCCTTTTGGGGTTATAGTTTAGTTCTTTAGACGTAGAACATGTTCTGGCACCAAGATCTCTAATTCTCCGATTGAAGCACGGAACCAGCATGGAGGTAACAGCCTTCGTGTCTTCCTTTTAGTTGTCCATCCTGGCTTATCCTTTCATTTGTTGTAAAATCTTTCTCAAAGTTTGTGGCATGTGTGGGAATATTATGCTTTAATTAAAAGAGTAATTATTGTTTGCTCTATTTATTGCTTTTCGCCTGAATTTAATAGGCGTTGTAGTTTAATCATTAATTAAATTGCAACAAAGTACGTTAGCAAGGTTTTATCTAATTAAAACCGGTAACCCCCAGGGACTAAGCCTCCCAAGGCATTCAGTATCAAACTATTCGATGTCCATTGACTTGTTTGCAAAGTCAACGAACTGATTTTGCACCAACAGTCCCAGACATCAAAACTGTACAACACAGCACAACAAAGTTCCTTTTAAACATTGCACTTATACCTTTTGTCCTCTTTATGAATGTAGTCAAATCTCCAACTGACACACACAAAGTATTTAATGGAAATTGCTTCTTCCAAGACTCCAACAAATCTACATCTTTTTCTTCAAAAGAAAGATCAATCTCTTCTCCTCCTATAGGTAGCCCCAAAACCTCATGAACATCCTCTTCAGTTATAACCAAAGGTTTCTCACCAGGAATATTCAATGAACATGTATTTGCATCAAAATGATGAACTAGCCAATAAGCCAAATGAAGTGGCATTTTTTGTACATCCAAAAATTCCAAAGAACCAAACCCGATTTCATTGATTTCCTTTTTCTGTTGTTTGCTAAAACACTTCATCACACGTGTTATAGCAGCCAGAGACATCCTTGACATCAATGAAGGGCATACAAATACATTAGCACTCTTAACCCCATCATCTCCACAAACTACATGCTCATCATTAACTGCAGCCTCTGTTTTCACAAACTCATCATGTTTTACATTCACCGACTGCCCAACAGGTACCTCCACACTGGCTACATTACTATCCTCATGTGTATCCTGATCTCTAACATTTTTAAGCACATCCAATGTAGGTTCTTCAGCATGTTTGACAGTCAGAGACTGATCTAGCTCTACATTTTGTAAATCTGATTCACTGTCACAGAATAAATGAACATATTATACTTATAACTGAATTTAAAATTCTAGGGCAACATAGGCAGCTAGGAATGTTAGTTGTAAATAAACAAATGAGCAAAATAAGACAAGGAGGAAATGAACATCAATTATCAAAATGAACATAGTTGGAGTCAAATGAACACTTAAGAAAATGAGCTAGTTACAAATGATCAAACAAGAAAATGAGCACATAATTTGTACTGATTCTAAATGAGCACATAACAATTATAGGAGGATTCAAAATTATAGCAACGACATATACAAAAAATGAAGCAAAAATGAGCAAAACAACAACCTAGGGTTTACAAATTTAAAATTAAATATCATAATAAATAAATAAAAAACCACAAAACTACAAAATTATAAACAACAAAACAAGAAACTAAGCACATTATCATTGTGAATCATTCTAAATGAGGAAATAATCTTCAATTATTCTAGTTGAACACAGATTCTTGACTCATTTGGAAATTAAACTTCATAATTGTAGCAAAATAAATTTACTCATTCCGATAATTCAAAATCAGCAACAAATACCTAAAAATGAGCAAAAGAACAACCTAATATGTCCAAATACCTGAAAATGAGCAAAAGCACAACCTAATATGTCCAAATTTCAAAAAAACAAAGAGAGTTTGCAAGATCAAAAGTTAGATTATAGAATAATACCTTTGCATTAAAGTTTCTATACCAAGATAATCACAAATTTCAGGATTATCGCCGTACTTTTCGAGGAATTTGTCACAGTAAAAACTTATTGTTGTCTGAAGTGTGAAAGGTACTTCAAATTGATCACTACAATATGCAGACATCTAAGAAAACAATGTGAAATTCAAGCGAAATAATGAAGAAATGCTCGAAAATGAGCACCAAAAGAACGAAAAAATGAGCTTGAAGGAAGCTGGAAGCACGCAAAAATGGCGGTTAAAGCTTGTCAGAGGAAAGAGGAAAAATGAAGAAGAGAGAGAAATAGTGACAGAGGAGAGAGAAACGTAAAGAAAAAGAGGAGAGAGAAATCAGACAAATTTAATATGGGTTGAAACATTATGGACCAATTTAATTATGGGCTGAAAAAAGATGTAATTGGGCTGGGTGTACCATGAGCATGGTACACCCAGGTCTACTATAAAGATTCTCGAAAAAGTCTTACTCAAGGTCTCCCCGACTTAAGGTGTAATGCGGTTTGGGATAAAATGAAAGTTAAGCCCACGATGTATTGGCCCTTATGAAGTTTTGGAGCGAGTTGGAGAGGTGGCCTATAGGTTAGCATTACCTATGGAATTAGCCAATGTCCATAATGTTTTCCATGTGTCTCAACTTCGTAGGTATGTTCATGATGCTAATCATATCCTTCAACTAGAAGCTGTCGAATTAGATCAAAACCTTACCTTTGCGGACCGGCCTTTTAAGATCTTAGATACCAAAATGTGAATTACTCGTCGCAAAGCTGTGAAGTTAGTTAAGTTATTATGGTTGAATCAGAAAACCGATGAAGCAACTTGGGAAGCTGAGGATGACATGAAAAACTGATACCTAGAGCTTTTTCCTCATGTATGATAGTGTTTTGAGGACGGAACTTCTTAAATGGGGGGAAGAATGTGATAATAACTTCTCATTTTTCTAACTTAGCGAATTTTACCAAATAAAGTTCGATGCTTTTTAGGAGAAGTGAATGTAATATCCTGAAATTTTATAAATTCCTAATTAATTATCTTGTTCAAGTTATGAAATTCAAGATTTTATCTATACCAAATTATAAATATTATTTTTTATATTTCATATTATTATTTAGTAAAAATATATATACATATACTCGAATTATCTTGGGAAAATCTGAATTTCGAAAATATTTAAAAAAAAACATATAAAAATATGTTTTGAAGCAAGGCATCATCTGCCGAGATTTTTGGTTCCAAAAATTTGTAAATTGGTTTAAATTGATTACATAATCAATTAGCACCCCAATTTTCTCTCAATCAATTTCTGACTTTCCTCCTTTGTTTCAATGAAATCCTCCAATTAACCATGGAATTCTCCTCCATCCTTCTTGAGTTGTTCCTCTCTCTCACTCTCCTATGACTATAAATACCGCACTTCTACTCCCTTAAGATCACCATTTCACTCCAAATTGCAGTAGGTAAGAAACCAATGTCACATCACCATATTCCAGTTAAACGCAATCTGAAAAAAAAAATTAAGAGAGAACTGCGTCGTGCCGCCACTGCCACCGCCGGTACTGATGGCTGGCCGGCCGACCTTCTTCTTCTCCTTCTCCTTCTCCTTCTCCTTCTCCCCTTCTCCTTCTCTCTCCTTTCTCTGTCTTCTGAGACCTTTCTATTTTTTTTCTTTCGTAAGAACTGGAGTACCAGTTCTTGTTTTTCCTCTTTTTACCTTGCTTAAATAATTTTGCTTTACTTTTCTTTTTTTTTCCTTTTTCTTTTCCTTTTTTTCCTTAAACCTTTTCCTTCCTTTTTGTTTTCGTTCGAAATGACTGATTCAAAGAATCAATAAGATGGCCAGATGGGTCTTTTGATTTTTTTGCAATTTGCTTTTTCTTTTTTCATTTTCTTTCTCTAGTTTTTGAAACTGTATCCATGTACTACTTTTAATACTTGATTCTTGTAAATTCTTAGAGTTCAATTTCATAAAGTTCATATGTCTTTATATATAATAGCAATGTCGCGGGTTCGAATCTTATGCGTGGCCAATTTTGAGAGTGAGGAATGGCCCAGGAGTGGTTAGAGCTTCCTTCCTGTCCAGGGAGGCCCGGATCGATTCTCACCCTTGGTAAGTTGGGATCTCCTTTATTCCCCCCAACTTGTCAAGGTTTCTCCTTACCTTATTTTAAAAAAAAAAAAATTCATAAAGTTCATAGTATCGACCACCTTCAACTTAACAAATTTTAATTACATCGGGTATTACATAGGTGACTAATTTCATTCGTTAACTTATTATTGTAGACGGAGATTTTGTATAAGGACCTTTCTAGGGGCGACTTTATTATTCATATCTGTGCTACTCGAGGTATTTTCGATGTCTATCATACTCTAATTCCCGATGTCAGACGGTTTACCTATGTGATTGTGTGATTATGTGGTTATGTATGTCATAAGTAATTATGGACTAGTATATAAGTATTACTAAGTTAGGATTTAGTAATTATTATTATAAGAGTATAATATTCGTATTACTATAAAAAATTGAATATGTTATTATAATGTTAATAATAGTATAAATCTTTTTATTATCATGTATTTATCTGGGATACTATCTCAGATAACCCTAACATATAACTCTTTTCTTTTTTCCAAATAACCCCCACATTGTCACCCCTATCGCGGATAACCCTAAATTTATAATTTGTCATTAAACATGACGGAATTACAAACGGCATTAACTTGGTTTGACTTTAGATGGGTTTGGCGCCATTTAAGAAGGTGGTTGATGGATATTCAAAAGGATATTCGATAGTTTTGATGTACAATTCAAGGGTTTTATTGTTGGCACCAGACCACTAATAGGACGCCAAACAACCTTTTTCGTATTAATGACATCCACCACCTTCTTAAATGGTGCCAAACCTATCCAAAATCAAACCAAGTTAACGCCGTTTGAAATTCGATCGGGTAATGACAAAGTACAAATTTAGGGTTATCCGCGATAGGGGTGACAATGTAGAGGTTATTTGGGAAAAAAAGGCTATATGTCAGGGTTATCTGAGATAATATCTCTATTTATTTTAGAACAATGATTAGTAATAAGTATAAATATGTGATTATTCTTGTAATGAACTTTTGACTTGAATATGTTACTATCTTGAAAAGACTTGTGAAATTGTGTTGTTATTAAATAGAGAGCTTGTGTACATTACGATCTTTTTAAATAAAACTAAAGAGGGTAATGGAGCCCGAAAGGGTATTGCACACTGTAGACATATAATCGTGTCTCCCCATTTAAGGGCCCAATGATGAAACATACCGCGGTCTTAATTGGTCTGACCCAAGGGTAGAGCAGTGCGAAGAACCAAAACTATTTTAAAAGTGTTAAAGCGTATTTTAATGATCCAAAGTCGTATTTTGAACCCAACTCTTTGAAAAGCCCAATTAATTATTCATTGATAAATAATTGTTTTATGTTGATAAATAAATATTTTCAAAGATATTTTTATAGTTAAAATCGGATTTTATCCCGTAAAATCAGATTTTCGGAGTTAAAAGATAAAAGAAAATCGTTAAAACACGTTTTATAAAAAAAGCTATCAAAACGTATCAAAAGCAAGGCGGTGCGCTTAGCGCACAGTCTTGAGCCAAGCGCACAAGGCTGACACGTGGACCTGTGTGTCACACAGAGTCGTGCGCCTGGCGCACGCCTCTGTGCGATGCACAGGCTGTCAATTCTATCTTTTTTAAAGCTTGTGCCACGCGGGCACTGTTGATTGGTCATGGTGCGTCAGGCCCACATATCTTTTTTAAATCTTGTGCCACGCGGGCACTGTTGATTGGTCATGGTGCGTCAGGCCCACCAATGTGTGCCTGACACGTGTGATTGTGCGTCACATAGCCACTTGCACCTGAAGCAGCTGGCGCGTGAAGCACAATTTCCTCCCTTTAAATAGGCTTCGATTTTCCGAATTAAAAAACGGCTTTTTCCACAGAATACTTCGACTTATATATCTTTCATACTTTACGAGCACCTACGAAACCTCTCTACAAAAACTCATATTTTCAACACAAAACACATATAAACAAATATTTTCAGACATACATACAAGTTCAGATCTTCAGGCTTCACGATTGCTCGTCCCGAAGGTTGTCAATCTCTCATACCCAAGCCACGGTATAATTAATCCTGAGGGTCCTTGAATAAATTTATGATTTTTATATTGAAGTTACTAACTGTTTCTTTTATGAAGTAGATCTATAATATAAAAATTATTCCTTTGTATATTCTAATATCTTTCTCTATTTTTATTTATTTTTATATATTATCATATGCTTGCCTGAATGTCCTACTTGCCTTTTCATTACCTCACGTGTTATTATTGCTAATCGAGACCTAAAGAATTGTATTAATACTAATCATATAATTTGGACAACCTGCTAGGTTCCTAGTAATTTGATTGCCTAATAACATATCACTAAAATAAGGAAAATTTATCAGAAACAACCTTTTAAATACATGTTTTTGTGAGAATCAACCATTTAAAAAAAATCTAGCAAAATAAGACCTTAAAAGTAATTTTTTTGCGAGAAACAACCTTGACCCATTTTCCGGGCATTGACCAAGTATTTTGCGGCTTCGCCTCACTAAAACCAAACATGGCCAGGCATGTAACCCACATTTCTTATCTTTCAATCCTATTTCCCTTCATATACTGATAAAGTCAACATCGAAAAATACTTGGTCAATGTCTAAAAATGGAGAAAAACAGGGTTAAAACATAAAAGATGCAGTTCACGTGCCTTCCACATGTTTGTTTTAACGAGTTAACGCTGAAAAATGCTTGGTCAATACCGGAAAATGGGTCAAGGTTATTCGTCGAAAAATATTTTTTTCTTAAGGTCTTCTTTTGCCAGATTTTTTTTAAAAGGTTGTTTCTCGCAAAAACTTGTATTTAAAAGGTTGTTTCTGACAAATTTCCCCTAAAATAATAGTCTTTTATGTGTTTCTAGAACCAACCTAGACTAAATTATTTTTAGGGTGCATGAAAATATTACTTGGTTGTTCTATTGCATAAAAATTGACATGAATTGATATTTAGTAGAGGTCAGCAATGGGCGAATATGGTTCATTATGACCGTGTTCGTACCCTCACCCCCGAACTCAATATATGGTTCATTGACCATCTATGGATCGGGACAGGGAAATCTACATTGGATAAGTCCCTAATTTGTCCCTACGGTTTCCCAATATCCAATTAGGTTTATGAGTCTTCCTTTAAAAGACTTGTTGGCAACTTGGAAAACATTTTCAATAAAACCTTAACAATGGGGTAGTCATATACGCGCTCACACCGCGTAGGCGAAATAAAAACACGCCTACAGACACTTTGCCCTATATGATAGTATAGCTATCTATAGGTTAAATATTCTATACGATACCAAATTGTTGTCTTCCTTCTATTTGTTGTGATCCAAGTAGAAAGAATGTGCACACTAGGGACTCTATGATATTGGTCATGGTTAAAATGGAGTGACGACCTCTTGATGAAGTAGGCGGATAATAGGAATTAGTCCCGGCCTACTAGCGTTATCCCTCTCTTAATTAAATCTTATTGTTGTTGATTGTATGAATTAATGTTATTAATTATATCACTTCTGATGGAAGTTTATTAATATAAATGTTATAGAACCTAAACATTAATTTTATTATTATTTGTTCTCTTTTCTTCTAAAGTCAAAAATTATTTTTTAAATTATTATTTTACGGGACTCAGTTGTTCTGATTTTTGGGAGTTTGTCTCTTTTGTTGTTTTTCTTTTCTTTTACTTTGCAGGTTGGACTGGGTGATGATCGGAGACATAGTTAATTCACCTAGACGACTTTATTTAGTTGTTTTATCATGGAGTTAATTTTTTTAATATTGTTAATTTGGGTTGTAATACTATTTCTTAAACTTTGTTTTCTCTTTTCTAAGGTACTTGGGTTTAGTTATTTCTTTTGTTAGCCTTTCGTTTACTCTTAGAGAGTGGATGGGCGGTAATATCCTCCAAATTTGAATAAATGAATTTTTGAAAACTATATTTATTGATTATTTACTTATTTAAATTTGGAGGGTGTTACATGATACGCCTACATGGAGCCCCGAAGACAATTGTTTCAGATCGAGATCCCTGATCTCTATCCAATTTTTGGGAGAAATTATAGGAAGCGTTTGGTATGAGAATAAAATTGAGTACTACTTTCCACCATACAACTGACGCTAAGACTGAGAGAACGATACAAATATTAGAAAATATGCTTCGAGCTTGTGTCTTAGACTTCAGTGGTTCATTGGAGGAACAATTGTCTCTGGTAGAGTTCTCTTACAACGATAGTCATCAATTCTCAATTGGAACGTCACTATATGAAGTTATGTATGGGTAAACATGCCGAATGCCTAATTATTGGGATGATGTGCGCCCAAGAGTCATGGTAGGACCAGAAATGATACAAGAAACAATAGAGCACGTTAGAGTCATTCGTGAAAGAATGAAGATAGCTCAAGATAGACAAAATAAGTACGATGACTAAACAAGGAAAAAGGTTGAGTTTAAAGTTGGAGGTAAAGTATTTCTTAAAGTATCACCAACACGCACTACAGGAAAAAAGGCCAAGGGCGGTCAAAGTGGCCTAAAGGCTGCGTTTTTTGGCCGCATCTCTTGGCTTAGCAGCCCTTAACAATTTTGAAGGGTTGCGCTTGTTGACCGCAACCCTTCATAATTAAGGGATGTGGTTTTCAACAGAACCGCAGCCCTTTATCCATTAAGGGTCGCGGTTTTTGCTAAAAATCGCTGCCCTTGTGACCCCAAAAAAAATTAAAAGTTTTTTTTTGCCTTTTTATGCCAAATTGACACACAAACATCTATATATAGATAGAAATTAAAGTTCTTATACAAAGTATGCTCATAATACAATATAGACAAAGATATTGCTTGAAAAAAGTTCCTCATAGAATATGGTAAAAGGTTGGCCTTGTTGATACGCAGCATTGTTCTCTTGTGCTCATCAACCTCCCGTACAAACGGCCCTATTAATTCGTCTACTTGGACCCCTCATAACAAGAGCAGATTCATTGGTCTCTGCAAAACAATCAGAGCAAAAAGAGTGAGAAGAAAAATAAGAAGTATATTATTTACATACACATATAAATAGGAAGTTACGCTAAGGAAAGCACAGCCTACATGCTGCCACCACGAACCCACTACCCAGTTAAAAAGACAAGGGTAAGCTTAATCTCTTAGTTACATCTCATATTCTCATTGACTCATTCCCAGCATATTTAGCACCAGGATCAACAAAGAAGGAAACAATGTGCTTCTTTAGCAAAGTGCAACCTAAAACCATGTGAAGCCGTAATATATCAACTCCATAGTATTTGTGTTACATATATTGACTTAATAATAAACCAGCAACCTCAAGCACTAAACACCACATCTGGACTTCTCATGATTCCGTTATTTTCCAAAAAAAATTAAACTCTTCAAAGTAACTTCGATTAATTTCATATAACTAACTAAATAATATCCAATATCAATGTGTTAATATTAAAAAAATATTAACAATATTAAAACAAACTTAAGGACCAAACATCGCCACGTAACATCCTCCCATAATTCAAATCTTAGTCTAGAAAAGAAGGCGCAGGGCACGCCTAGGTGAGGGGTGGATACAAGCTGCAATAAATGACTAAAATCTCATCCGAAAAGCACTGGGATGCGCAAATCTCCGGCAAGGCTGGGCAGCAAGGACCAAACTCCCATAATATAACTTAGATTCATTTAAAAGTAGACATTATACCTGAAGTGAACTTACCAAAGCATACAATGGCAAATCTCTCTTAACAGCAATTTCATTAGGTGTAAGCAAAGCTAACAGCGTCTCTTTCAAGGGTTTTAGCAAGCCTGGATCGCTGGCTGCTAAAGGCTCCAAATGGGAGCATGCAACCTTCAAAGCACTAGAGTGATCACCAGAATCAACTAATTTCATAAACTCGACCTCAACACAAAAAACAGGCATATGAGAAATCTCTCTCAAGTAAAGAATAAAAAGGTTGGCATAAGCAGAACAGTATTTCAGAAAAAGAAAAAGATATTTATTACCTGCTTCAGCTGGAAAAGCAATGTGGAATTCTGTTGAAAAAATTCAGGGTCCAACGCATTTACTTCTTCAACCACCTCAGCAGCCATACCTCTATCAGCTAGATCCTTTATACTCAGAACAGTCTCACATTTATCCTCCTTACTGTAGGTTAGATTTGAAGGACTGTATTTTTCGAAACCCTACACGAACATCACTTTACTATAATTAGATACATGCAGATGATAGATATTAGAGACGTGTTCATATGTCCTTCAATAACACAACAACTACCTCTGGTTCGCTACTCTCATTAGAATGTACGCCAGCAGGAAAATGCTCCAAAGCACAAGAGAACAATGCTAAACAAGTAGGAGAGCAGAAAGAAACACAAATCAAGTAGCTAAGAGCTAATAATAACATCAATTATTTCAAATGTCGAAAATTCAAGAGCTCTTAGTCCAGGAAACAGACTTTGAGAAAGTTCCATTGCCAGGAGGTAGTACCCTTTGTTGACTCAACTGCAACAAGAAACAACGTCTATAGATGTAAAGAATCCCCAGAATGAATGAATGAGAGTCCTATTTGGTGCAAAGCAACCAATTAATGAAACGGTAATGAAGTTTGCTTATAATTTAACACGGATTGTCCCTTGTGTATGTCCAAGGTAATAAATCTCTACAAGCAAAAGAGTAGTTTTCTTCAAAAATTCTCGTTACCACTTCTTAACACCTTAATATAAGAAATATTAACTACATAAACATAGAGGCAAACAGCTAACCATCCAGTAATATCAACCATCACAAACTTCTTTATTGCTCACATGAGACATAAAAGGTAGTCATTTGTCAATCTGAAGCCACATTACCAACCCTCATCCCACCCATTTGTCAAATTTCACTAAATCCACGCTAATCTTCTAAACAATATCAATCTTCTAATTTCAAAATATCATCAAGCAAAATTCAGCTCAAACAAAGAACAACAACAAAAATCAACTTTTACTAATAAGTAAAAATAACAGGCCTAAACTATAAAAAAAGTAGATTCATTACAGGAATCAATAAAACAAAAATGACCCACAAAACATCAGAACGGGCAAAATCAATCATATCCACATGAAATTAAACACTTTTTAGATCAATAAAGTAGATGAATTCAACAAAAAAAAACCCAAAAAGAAAAAAACCTGAGGAAAAGAGGAACTTCAAACTATCAAACAAGGTAGCACGCCACAGCAGCGCCGACAGAGAAGAGCTAAGAACAGGCAGCGGTGAGTAGCGGCTCTGCAGCAACGAACACCAACACCAGGAGGAACAACGGCGGCACCGCACGGTGAGCAAGCAATAACAGCAGCGGCAGCACTAGCTCGCAAGCGAAACGCGAAGAGAGAAAAGGAAATACGAGCAGGGGAGGGGAAAGGCGGCGACGGGAAGAAGAGCAGGGCTGACGGGGAGGGGAGGGGAAAGGCGGCGACCCTGACGGAAGAGCGGAAATGGGAGGGGGAAAGGGGAGAGAGAGAGATAGGGGTTCATGAACACGGGTCTGGAATGAAAAGGAGCCTTTTAGTTCCCTGCTTAGCTTTATTTTTTCGCGGGTAGATAAGGGCTGCGTTTATGTTAAAATCGCAGCCCTTTTACCGCATTCCTTGAGCTTTTTTCCTTTAGTGACGTGGAGTGAAAAGGTTTGGAGTTCGGGGGAAAGCACTTGTAGAATGACTGCATTTTGCTGCGTTTGTAAGTGGCCTATTACTGCGGATTTCGCACCGTTGCAAATCAAGGCGCAGCAATAGGTTAAATATATTGTTGCGGTTCTAAAACCGCGGCAATAGGGTGAACCTATTATTGCGGTTACGGCCCAAAACCGCAGCAATAGGGTGAGCCTTTTTTTTTTAGGGGAAACGCATGCTAATATTACTCCATGGACAAAGTGTCCGTCAAAACATAAGGAGCCACCTCCGGAGGACAGTGGTTCTCCCAAATTTGTTCAACCCCAAAGGGATTAGTTTAGCTAAATGGTGGGCAACAAAATTCCCATCACGCTTAACATGAGACCAACTAATTGATTAAAAGCACAAACTAGAGGTTAAAATGTTATGGAGTACTATATCAAGATCGGAGAGGAAAATAACATGCTTGGAGAGTCGATGGATCACAGTCTAACAATTCGATTCTACAATGAGTTCTTGTAAGCCAAACCATTTGCCTAAGCGAACAACCATCTCAATATCTTTAGCTTCGGCAATTTCTGTTGTCCAATGTGCTCTAATGCGCCGGGTAGCAGTGAAGATTACTCCCCCGTTCGAGTCACGGCCTATAACACCAAGGCCTACCCATCCATCAACAGTCAGCGACGCATCCACGTTCAGCTTCGTAATACCCACAGGAGGAGTTGTTCAACACCGAGAGCTGCCAGCGCTAGAAGTTACACGGGCTGGGTAAATCTTCTTTGTGTAGTCACCATACTCCTCAACAAGGCGAGTAACACGGGCTAATAATACATTGTGGGGAGTGACTTTGTTATTGAAAACCATTGCATTACGTTCAATCCAAAGACACCAAGCAAGGAAAGCACCTTTCATTCTAACCTTCTTATCAATTTCACGCCAGCTTATCAAAGCATCACACATAGGAGAGGAAAGCGATTTTTGACGCACTTCAACACAACCACTATCACACCATAAATCATACAAGCATGGGCATTCAAAAATAGTGTGGGCTTGCGTTTCAGCATTACTGAACCCCCATGGACACAAGTTGTCTTCAAATAAATGGTGGTGGTGAAGTAAATCTTGCACCGGAAGAGTGTTGGTACACATACGCCAAAGGAAATGACGCACTTTGGGACTAACCTCCATACTCCATATATCCACCCAAGCTTGGTGAAAGTTGTCTAGGTTCCCACCTTTCCCAAGCATGTAGGCCGTTTTCACCGAATAACAAGCATCCTTAGTGAAGGCCCAAGTGAGTTCATCCTTCATAGGAGTCATGATAAGGGGGGTGCCAAGGATGCATTTGACATCTCGCTCATTAAAAATCAATTCCATTGTGTCAATCTTCCACTCCATTCTTTCATAATCAATTAACTCACTAACCAAATGAAAATCATCATTTCGCACACTAGAAAGGTGGCGCCCATGTTCATCGACAACCCACGAATCATCCCATATCTTGATTTGAGTGCCATTACCAACTCTCCACACCAAACCTTCTTTAAGCAAAGCTTTAGAGCTCCAAATACTACTCCACGAGTAACTACATGAATGCCCAAGAGAAGCCTCCAAGAAATCACAATTAGGGTAATACTTAGCTTTCATAACTCTAGCAAAAAGAGAGGATGGCTCACGAACAAACCTCCATGCTTGACGGCCAAGAAGAGCATCATTGAATACTTTAAGATCCTTGAAACCCATACCACCCAAACACTTCAGAGTGCACATAGAATCCCAGTTTCTTCAATGAATCTTCCTTTGCGTATCTGAGCTATCCTACCAAAATCGTGCCATGGTCGAGTGAATCTTTCGAATAATGGCACAAGGGAGTTTGTAAACCCCCATCAGATAAGTTGGGATGGTTGGATAACAGATGTCAGCAATATTTTTTTCCTGGCTCTTGATAGCTGTTTCTCCTTCCAACCTTGGAGTTTCTTCCAAATTTTATCCAGAAGAGATGCAAAAATAAGCTTCTTTGATCGCCCTGAAATAGACGGGATACCAAGGTACTTCTCATGTCTGTCAACCTGTCTCATGCTCAGAATATTTGTCATTTCTCCTCTTTGTGTGATGCTGACTCCTCTACTAAAAGAGACTTTCGATTTTTCATAATTAATTTCTGCCCGGATGCTACTTCATAGTGGTTGAGAATATCAACTATAATAGTGCATTCCTGAACGGAGGCTCTAGTGAAGAGTTAACGTTCATATGCAAAGAAAAGATGAGAAATTCTGGACCACTGCGACTGACTTTAGCTCCATGGATTTGCTTCTCCTGAACTTTCCTCTGAATCATTTTAGAGAAAGCATCAGCAATCAAAATAAAAAGATAGGGAGATAAGGGGTCACCCTGGCGGAGCCCTCGAGCAGGAGTAACAGAGCCACAAACACCTCCATTTATGATGAAGGAGTAAGAAACAGAGGATACACACATCATTATCAGATTCACCCATCTGTCATCAAAACCCATAGTGAGGAGAAGTTTGCGCAGGAAACCTCACTCAACCCTGTCATATGCTTTGCTCATGTCCAGCTTCATTACAATAGTTCCTCTCCTGCTACGGTTCTTGTGCTTCATAGAATGGAACACCTCCAAAGCAATAAGAGCATTATCCGTGATATGCCGTCCAGGAACAAAGGCACTCTGGTTTTCAGACACAATACTAGGAAGAAAATAGTTCAACCTAATCACAATAACTTTCTAAACCAATTTATAGAGGACATTACAAAGAGCAATAGGACGGAAATCAGCAGCTTTTGTGGGAGTTTTAATTTTTGGGATCAAAGCAATATTAGTGTGATTAACACAGCTAGGGGAAAGGGAGCCATGTAAAACACTACTAACAAATTCAGGAGCTTTGCACAGGTGCATTTGTTGTAGAGCAGAAAAAATTTCATCTTTTGTGAAGGGTTTCATAAGTGTAGACACATAATCGTGTCTCCCCATTTAAGGATCCGATGATGAAACATACCGCGGCATTAGTTGGCGCGACTCAACGGAAGAGCAATCTAAAGAACCAATCCAAAATGTGTTTTGAAATGATACTCTAAAGCCCAATTAATTGTCCATGATGATTAATTGTATTTCAAGCCCATAAAATGTTTTAAATCCATTTTAAAAAGCCCAATCAAATATTTATTATTTTAATAGATATTTTTCATAAATATTTTATTATCTTTGATAAATAAATCAGATTTTTAATCCGTAAAATTCCATCTCCGGAATTTTAGGGATAAAAAAGTATCTTTGAAAGACGCGCAATGGAATATGCTCGAATATTCCAGAATATGCGCCGAACGCGGGGACTGAGCTCAGCGCGCCACGTGCGTCCAGCACATAGGCCATAACGCGTCAGGCGAGCCAATGAGCGCCTGACACGTAGATTTTGTGACTCACACAGAGTCCTGCGTCTGACGCAGGTCTTGTGTGAAACGCAACTTTCTTTTCTATCTTTTCAAAACGCGTTTACGCGTGCCTAAACCTGATTGGGATGGCTGCGTCAGGCACACCAATGTTTTGGTGTGCCTGACGCGTGGCACTGCGCCTGGCGCAGGGCTTGCGTGGAGCGCAAGTTTTGTTTTCCCTATAAATATCCGGAATTTCCTGAATTACGGACGGCTTTTTCATATTATTATTTCACGAATACAAAAACTTACGAATACCTCTACAATACACTTCGAATTCTCAAATACTCAAACACTCAAATACTTTCAATATTTTCAATACTTTCAACCAATTCTTAATCACTGCGTTCTTGGTTCCACGATTGCTCCGCCTAAAGATCGTTGCGCTCCTCAATCTAAGCCGCATAGGTATAATCTTGAGGATCCATGAATAAATTATTTTTATATTGAAGTTACTAACCATTTATTTCATGATGTAGATCTTTAATATAAAATCGCTCTACTGTACATTCTAAACCTCCTTCTGTCTTTTTATTTATTTTTGTATATTATATGCCTGCTTGATCATTCTGTTCATATTATATGATTGTCCCTGCATTATTGCTTTTATCACCCACATGTTATTATTGCTAAACAAGACCTAAAGAACTGTTCTAACATTAATCAGATTAATTTGGACGACCTGTTAGGTTCCCTGTAATATTGATTGCATAATAACTTGTCACTAAAAATTAGTCTTTTATGTGTTCCCTGAACCAACCTAGACTAAAATATTATTAGGGTGCTTAAAGTATTATATGATTATTTTTTGGCATAAAATCTGTAATGAATCGATATTTAGTAGAGGCCAGCAATGGGCGAATGTGGTTCATTATGACTATATTCGTACCCTCACCCCCGAACTCAATCTTTGGTTCATTTTGACCATCTATGGAGTCAAGACGGGGAAATCTACATTGGATAATTTGTCCCTACGATTTCCCATATCCAATTAGGTTTATGATTCTTCCTAAAAAGAATTGTTGGCGACTTCTTTCAAAACAATTTTCAATAAAACCTTTACAGTGGGGTAGTCAAAACTAATACGCGCTCACACCGCGTAGGTGAAATAAAAAACACGCCCACAATAAGCATTTGGTTATAGTCATCAGTTACCACCGGCTCAATAACTTTCAATACCTCATGTAACTGCACATCAGTCGGATTAATGGAAGTGAAAATCGAACTGAAGTATTTTGTAAAAATACTTTCAATTTCTTCTCTGTCAGCACACCATTGACCCTGATCATCAAATAAACCATTGACATAATTTCGCTTTTTCCTCTGAGATGCTTTATGGTGAAAATATTTTGTATTTCTGTCTCCATCACGAACCTCCGCAACTCTCAATCTTAAATACCAAAAACCTTCGTGTTTGGCATGAAGATCATCGAGTTTCTTCTCAATCTCCACACGCATCCTGCAATTAACATCCGAAATGGGCTGCTTATGAGCCCAGGCCAGCTCTTTTTCCACGCCCTTTATTTTTTTTCGAAGTTTACCAAACTTGTCCTCACTCCATTGAACAAGGTTGTGAGCCATACAATTAATGCGGCCCGGAAGCCCATCACCCGCTGAATTGGCCCAAGCTAATCTCGCAACTTCTTCGCAGCTTTCATCTAATAGCCATGACATCTCAAAAAATAACCTGCGCTTACCACCATTGGGCTTGCTAAGTGAACTGGGCCGCATAATGATTGCAGAATGGTCCTATTTATAGCGAGTAGAATGTTCAGCAATGGACGTTGGGTAGAGATCAAGCCAAGAAGGGGAGCTAATAAACCGGTCCAGCCGTTCATGGATACAAGTAGAAGAAGAGTTCCCCCGCTCCCAAGTGTGCCAAACACCAACATAGCCAAGGTCCCGAAGAGAGAGCTCATCTATGGTATCGCGAAAATTTTCCATCTCTTTACGCACCCTATCCGCCCCACCTTCTTTCTCCTCGTAACTCAATATTTCATTGAAATCACCACCAAAAAGAATCGGAAGGGTTGTATCACTACACAAATGTCGAATGAGAGCCCAAGTATGCCGCTTTTCTTCCTCTTTTGCCCAACCATAAATGCCAACAAACCTCTACTTTTTATCACCATCATCAACATCACCACATATATGGTGTTGAGAGAATGAAATAAGAGAAAACAGAATTCCCTCTTTCCAGTTTAAACACAAACCTCCAGCTCTTCTTCTACTAGCCACACCAAAAGCATTCGCAAAACCCAAACCTACCTTCAAAGCTTCAGCATCAGCTTTATTTATCATAGTTTTCGATAAAAAGATACTATCGGGGGCATAGAAATTACTCCATCTACGGAGTTGACGAACCGACCAAGGATTGCCCATTCCTCGGCAGTTCCAGCATAAAACATTCATAATGCTAGGCGGGGTTGGTCAACACCAACCTCCGCCAATAAAGAAGACACTGACTCATGGGACGGGCTTAGCTTTGAACACTTCATAGCACCACCTAAATCATCAGAATCCATAACCACACATTCAAGCTGTCTTTTAGTAACAATTTCAGATGAGTCTACCTCCATCTGCTGCACTACTCCTTTATCATCCATAGAACCCCGAGCCATTCTTTTCCAAGGTCTAGGTTTCCCTCCTATTACCTCCTTAGAACTGGTAAAAACAAAAGTTTGAGAACCTGGGCCTTGTTGCTTAGCAGACACATCATTAACAATATGGGACATAACAAGAGAAGAGTTAAAGTTTGTTCCCTCCTTTGCGACCAACTCAGCAAGAGAGTTGACCCTTGCTGCCTCCACTTTATGGCACGGAATTTCATGGTCAGGTGATTCCACCCCCAAATCATTGGGAGTTGTGTTATTCGAGCCTAATAAAAGCCCCTTCATCTCATTTTTCTCTTTCCTCGTTACAACAGCAGGTTCAAACAAAATCTTTTTACAATTCTTAAAATTTTTCTCCTCTGCTATCTCCTGTGTTCGACCCTTTCGTGGAGTAGCCTTGAGACCCAAGTGCCACCCCAACTTCTCACATCTATCTTCTTCCATAACCACCTGACAATCCTTTTCGGAGTTGTAACACCCCGATAATTCTCTCTTTCAGAAATACCTTTATAATATAAAAATTAGAGAATTACCCAAGTATTATCGCCCGTGTGATAATGTATCGGCTTATTCAGAATTTTGCAGCGGAAAACACCTAACTAAACTTTATACATTATTATCATAAATAACTAAGTACTTCAAAAACAATTACTCTATAAATGTCGACTCAAACAAACTTATTAAAATATGTTCCTACTAATGCGGAAACATGATAAACCAAATTACACAAGCTCTCCATTCCCAGATTCCCAATGATGCTACATCTGCGAACTTGTAAATGTCAATGCTCTAGAGAATCTGCTCACCAAAATTGGGTCATCACAGGATCAATAAGGCAAAGCCATGTTCAACAATCACAAACAAAGCACGTAATCAAGAAAGTTGAGCACTACATAAGAACACGTAAATATTCCTAACATGATACTAATAAATAACATGCAGGGATAAATAATACTATAACAATATAACATTTCTGCAGACAACTTTTACTGAACTAAACTCTAAACATCTTTTTATTACTCAAATGGAATAGTTATTGGACCTGAGTTGTCTTATCTACTAATGCCTTCATTAAGAAGACGAAATACGGGAGCTACCACGTATTCTAGAAATGACCTGCGATATCGAGGAACCTTTGCTAACTGAAAAAGAAATGGTGATCAATTCATCTCCTGTAAAAAGTCATGGCTCGCTCACCATGTACCCCAACTCCTAATGTCCAACTCTAGACGTGCACCAGTCTAAAGTCTATAACTATCCTCGTTACACTTTACGTCCTTTACAAGTTATTACTTGTTATGACACACATACAAGCAACACAGAAATACAATTCAAACATTCACAACTGAACTTCTTTTATCTTAAGATTTAATAAGTGATCACAACTTACAACCCAAGACTTACTTTCTTTTAATCTCAACTTTCTTATTTGTTGAACCTAGCCAACAATCAAACTTACCTTTAAAAGGCATACTTATCAGCTTACCAAATAAGACCCACAGTCCTCATAAAGTAGTGAAAATAATACTTGTAAGGGAACACATGAATAACATGAATCAATCTTAATAACATATTAATTCCCCCATGTGAATTAATAAATAAAGTTCTCATCCACATGCTTGCATCAATAAATCCATACAAACATGACAATTCTTTACTCATAATAAATCTCATAATCAACATGCTTGCTCACAGGCATAAAACATGTAGAAATCAGTCATACTAGAAATCACATATGAACTTATAAAGTTCCTATACATGATACTACAACTTTTTCCTCCTTAAATCATGATACTAATCACATAGCACACAGGAATGTACGTACCTTGTGTAGACAAATTAAGAAGCCACTTTTCTACTCTAAAAGTTGCCTAGGGAATAATCTCCGCCTAACAAAATACAAAACATTGGTATATCAATATACCAATAAATTTACAGCAATAAAACTTCACTTAAAAACGTGTCAAAACCTTTTCTAAAATTCTTTTGACACCAAATATTAAATATTTCAAACCCTAAAATATGGTACTACTAAAATAGGCTTTTAAAACCTCAAAAATCAAGACTTTAATATTTAAATCTCTCCTTGAACATAAAATATTAAATCTGAAATTTTTTTGCTTAATAATATGAAACATATAATCTGAAATAATTAAAGATACAATCTTTAAACAATAATTTAACAAAATAATACTTTGAAATATTAGATCAATATATATGAAATCAATATATAAGAAAACGAGGAAAAGAATCAAAAGAAAAAGGGAGAAAAAGAGTGAAATACCGAAATCGCGAGTGAAATATGGCAGCAAAATTACGAAACTTGCAGAGGCCATAACTGATAGAATAATAATCGGAATCGAGTGATTCTTGAGCGTAAGTTCAATAACTTTTCGAGATCTACAATTTCTCAGAAGGAATTTTTGGCTAAAAATAAACGGAACTATGAGAAATCTGGACAATCAGATTCGGGTGAGAGAAAAAACGAGTGAAGGGAGGGAAAGAGGAAAGAAGAATTAGTGGAAAACAAAAGCCAAATCTGAAAATATGAATCATGGGAGGTTTAATGAAGTATTTATAGGTTCCCTTTCCCTAATCCTAGTAGAATTAGGAGTACGTAAGAATAAGAGTCTTATTAGGAAAAGAATTACTCCTTAGGGCTTTCAAATGGGCTCAAAAGACTACAAATTGGGCTCCTCAACCCATAAGCTTAATTTAATAATTAAATATACTTTAAATAATACTCTTTAAATAATTAAAGTTCCACTTAATGAAACATTTAATTAATTTAAGAAATAAAAAACCATAAAACTCTTTTAACTCCTCAAAATAGTCAAACATTAAAATAATTCGACTCATAAAATATTAAAATCATTTATAAATATACTTTAAATATATTTATAAAATTCATAAAATTACGGGGGATTACAGGAGTGCCCCATAACACCACACGCCAAACAGAAGAACGAGAGATGTTCGTAAGCAAAGTCAATCTGGATTTCATTCCCTTTTTTATCTTTCAATTTTCTGGATCTTCTTAAAGGTTTTGTAGTGTCAAGCATGACTTTAACACGTCTATATCTACCAAACCCTAACACATCTTCTTCAATATGAATAATATCACCCATATTACCAATCAATGCTTTAACAACATCATTCGAACGCATATTAAAAGGTAGGTTCTTTAATCTAATCCAGAAAGGGGAATGATGTAGATTTACCTGGTCAGGGGGTTCATCTCCATCTGCTTCTTTAAGTAATATGAGCATATTATCAAAACACCAAGGTCGGCCTTTAAGGACTTTCGTCATGTCACGCCAATGGAAAAACTGAAAAACAAAGAAATTTTGGCGTAAAACCCTAATCACCAATCCATGGCTCGGTGCCCATACAGTTGTTATGGTTCTTTTGAAAGCTTCCACATTAAACGATCGTTCGGTGAGTAAACGACCTAATAAAAGCAACGAAACAGTATTTTCTGGATTAGGGTTAATAGTTTCTACATCAATAACTTGATCTTCTTCATCATCAATGCGCAAGTTAGAGACAAATTCGGAGATCTCCTCTGCCATGGGCTGAGGAGAGTGGCCGCCGCGGCGGAAGGCAACCAACATGTAGGGTTCTCTTTCGGGGAAAAGAGAGAGGATTCCTGTCTTTTAAGGGAGGCTCAGATAATAAGGCCCTGTTCTTTTGGACTTATTTTTAGCAAAAATAAGTAAAAATAAGTTCATTTTAGCAAAAAATAAGTTCAGTTCAGCAAAAATAAGTTCAGTCTTGTCTAATGTTGTAATTATTATTTTTGTTTTTCAATATTACTATTAATATTGTTATTATTACTCCCTCCGTCCCAGAATACTCTTTACACTTTCCTTTTTCATCTGTCCCAGAATACTCTTTACACTTCTATTTTTGATCATGACCCACCATTATTTTAATAGTTCTACCTTGTCAACATTGGCCCACCACTATATTATTTTAATACCCCTTCCCTCGGTTTGTGTGTATGAAAGCAGTGAAACATTAAAGTATTAGCCACCCCCTGTCAGGAAAAAAAAGAAAGTATCAGGCACCCACCTAATATCATACGTGCCTTTCTCTCTCCACACTCTTCCATTGTTTTCCCCCTCTGGTCTTCATCTTCAACACTCATTACTCTTGCCATTTTCACCCTTCATCTTCAACACTAAGTTTCAATTCCCAAATCACCTTTTGATTTTCCCTGCAATATTAATCCAAAACTTTTACCCATGAACACCAAATTTAAACTTTCCTCACTTTATCTCTCCTAAACTTCCCATAAAACCAAAAAGATGAAAAAAAACTAAATTATGATAAGCAATTAAGCATGTTGCTATGTATAGGTGAGCGTACAAATTCGTCCATGATACATAACATCACTACATCAGCAGGAGTGCAGGACAAATCTCTACGGTGTCGGCTCAAGGATTATGACCGACTGAGATCTCAATTTTTTCATTGGAGAGCTGGTGATTTATCTCTAAGAGCTTGGAGGGAAATAATTGGTCTTCATTTTAGATTCAATCTTAAAGTGTATTGTATTTAGGAGGGAAATTTTTTCACGTATTTGGATGCAAAGTGTAGCTCAAATTTTTTCTTAAATTCTTTGGTGGGAAATAAATGTACACTACTTTTGGAGGGAAATTTTCCCGACTTGTTTATTTTTCACGCATGTTTTCACTTTTCATTATCAAACTTTTTGGGGGCAAAGAAATGGTGGAAAGTGTAGAAAGTTATTCCCCTTTGTGGAAATAAAACTGCTGACATTTGAAAGTAAGGTATGATTTGGCCTGTCAATAAATAATGGGAATTTTGGGTCCACACTCTCTCTCCTCTAATTAAAATAATACTACTCCTACTACCTACTACTCCTATCACATCTACTTTTTCAATAAAATAACAATTGATAACCAAACAATAACTTATCATCTAAAACTACGTGCCTTGATAAGTGTCAAGAGTATTTTGGGACGGAGGGAGTATTATTTATTATTATTATTTATTATTTATTATTTATTATTTATTATTTATTATTTATTATTTATTATTTATTATTTATTATTTATTATTTATTATTTATTATTTATTATTTATTATTTATTATTTATTATTTATTATTTATTATTTATTATTTATTATTTATTATTTATTATTTATTATTTATTATTTATTATTTATTATTTATTATTTATTATTTATTATTTATGATTTATTATTTATTATTTATTATTTATTATTTATTATTTATTATTTATTATTATTATTATTATTATTTATTAATATTTATTATTTATTATTTATTATAATAAAATAATAATAATAAGTATTGATTATATTATGTTAATACAGTTTAGTTCAGCAAAAATAAAATAAGTTCAGTTCAGTTCAGCCAAAATAAGTTCAAAAGAACAGGGCCTAAGTCTACCTTTTGTAGAATAACTATCGCAATAGGGTGAACCTATTGCAGCGGTTATGGCCCAAAACTGCAACAATAGGTATTGGTACGGTAAAAAAAACTACACTTTTCCATCAAACATAAAAGATAAAAATATGAACAAAAAACAAAACATTATACAATAGGAAAACTGGAAGTAGTTACTTAGGATGTGTTAGTACAAAATTATAAAAGATAAAAACAACACTAGATACAAAAATAAAAATGAAACTGATTCAGAAAAAATAAAAAAGGAAAAATGCAGAAAAGGAAAATATCAATCTATCATCAGATCTTATAAAAATAAAAACTAAAACCTATTATAGCAGTTGCTGCCTTCACCGGCGACAACATAGGAGAATCGGCGGTAGCGTTGAGGGAGAACGCGAAGGTGGTGTCGGTGAGGGAGAACGCAAACACGGTGGCGGTTGTGCGCCTCTCGTAGTGAGAGAGATCGCGAAGGCGGTGGTGGTGAGGGAGAACGCGACGCGGTGGCTGTTGTGCGAAGGAGGAACGATGGAGTGAGAGAGGGAGGCGTGGTGGCTGTTATACAAATTAAGAATATAGATCCAACGATGAACGAGCAAAACACAAGCTTGCGTCCTTCGCTAGAAAACCACGAACTCGCGTCCTTTGCCGGAAAAACCAAGAAACTCAAAAGTCTTTCGCCGCCCCTTCACGTCTGAAATGAGAGGAAATTAAAAAATCGGTGAAGGAGTGAGAGAGACGAAATCACGAACCCAAAGTGAGAGGATGATGGCGCTGGTGAAATTGAAAAAGCTTGTTCCGGAGATGGAGAAACTCAAACAATCGAGCAGGTTGAGGGAGATGCCAGTAGAGGAGTGGGCGTGCTGAATGGGTGTCGCCAAACATAAAGGATTTGGGAGGAGATGCCGGTAGAGGAGATGTCGGTAGAAGCAGAACTAATGTAAAGGAGTGAGAGAAGTGAGAGGGAGGGAGAATAGGTTACAGGGAGGGAGGATTAAGGAGTGAGAGACGAGAGAGGAGTGAGGAGGGAGGAGGGAGGGTTAAGTAATGTAGTAGAATGGCGCCCAATAAAACAAGAAACCCTAGTAATAATATGAATCTATTGCTGCGGTTTTCAATGAAAACCGCAACAATTGATTAAAATAATAAAAAAAAATCTATTGCTGCAGTTTCTCCTAAAAACCGCAGCAATAGATAGTTTTACACGCTTTTTTTCCTTCTCACGTAGTTTATTGCTGCGTATGGGTAAAACCGCAGCAATTCGACCGCAGCAATATATAATTATTCTACTAGTGAAGTGAGCCCTAAGTTCATAGGACCATACGAAATATGGAAAAGGATTAGGGAGGTGGCCTACGAGATAGCTTTGCCAGTGGAATTATTTCAAATTCATCATGTTTTTCACGTCTTCGAACTCCACAAGTATGTATATAGTCTACCCAATGTACTATCTTATGAATCGTTGCAACTTGATGATAATGAAGAGAAGCCATTGCAAATTCTGGATCGCAGAGACAAGAATTTGAGGAATAAAACTATATCGTCGGTGAAGGTCCTCTGGACAAATCATGGTGAAGAAGAAGCTACCTAAGAAAAGGAGCCTGACAAGAAAGAACGATATGGATCTATTTTAAGGTATGATTCTAAGTTTTGGGACGAAACTTCTTAAAGGAGGGTAGTGTGTAATAGCCACCCCCAATTATTCTATTTTTATTTCTTGTAAAAGTGTATATGTGATAGGCTGAAGTCGTATCACCTAATAAAAAATAACCTAGGTTCCACTAACTAGTAGTCAGGGAAGTCAGAATCGAATCCACGGGAAGATAACTATACTATCATGTCTGAACTCTAATATTATAGTAACTAAATCAGACGAAAATGGTTGGTTTACTGAACTAAGCAAATAATCAAATCACAAATATCAATTAAGGGAAAGTCTAGGGAAACGGTTCACCATGTATGCAATTCAAGATATCAAGAATGACTGAAGAAACACAATGAATCAATCTAACTAGGTGTAGACACATAATCGTGTCTCCCCATTTAAGGGCCCAATGATGAAACATACCGCTGTCTTAATTAGTCCGACCCAAGGGCAGAGCAGTCCGAAAAGCCATCCCAAAACTATTTTTTTAAAGTCTTAAAATCGTATTGTATTTTGAGCCAAACTCTTTGAAAAAGCCCATTTAATTATTCATTGATAATTAATTGTTTTATTAAAATAAAATAAATATTTTCAAAGATATTTTTACAATTAAAATTAGATTTTATCCCTTAAAATCAGATTCCCGGAGTTAAAATATAAAAGAAAATCTTTAAAACGCGTTTTTATCAAAAAGCTGTCAAAACGTGTCAAAAGCAAGGCGGTGCGCTGAGCGCACCAACGTGCGCCGAGCGCACAGTCGCGCGCTAAGCGCACGAAGACTGCCACGTAGACCTGTGTGTCACACAGAGTCGTGCGCCGAGCGCACTTCTCTGTGCGATGCACAGGCTGTCAATTATCTTTTTAAAAGGGTGTGCCACATGTGCACTGATGATTGGTCATGCCGCGTCAGAAGCACCAATGTGCGCCTGACACGTGTGTTTGTGCGTCACACAACCTTCTGCGCCTGGCGCAGCTGGCGCGTGAAGAGCAGTTCCGCTTTCCCTATAAATAGGCTTCGATTTTCCAAATTAAAAGACGGTTTTTCCACACTTAACATTTTTAGTTTAGGGTATTGGAAGGCTTGAAGGATATATGTGGAGCTTTGATTTGAAGGGATTAGTTGGCTAATGGAGATGATGGTTTATGGATGATGAAGGAAAGAGGGGAATAACTCATAATCCAAAGTATGTCTTTTTTTCATTTTTCTTTATTTGTTATTTTCAGATTTTTTTTATTATTAGCAGCATTAGCAGCATAAAAAAAATGATGGCATGCTAATGAAAATGAAAAGAAAATGCGATTATTTTATTGATTAGAAATAAAATGGAACAAGGCTTATAAATGAAATGAAGAAGCTAGGGGAGGGGCTCTTCAACTCAACCTAGAAAACTAGCGTTAAATGACTAAACCCCCTGCACTGTTGAAATGATTCCCAAGGGGTTGTTGTTGTTGTTGACTTTTGCTGCAGGCGAAATTGGAAGTCAACCATCTTCAACCATATCTTGTAATGCATTCTTTAAAGCCCAACACACGGACGTTGGATGCCCATTCCCTTGGTGATATTTGCCGTAAGCATTAGGGTTCCACTTCTTGGGCCTATTCTCAGGTTCAGGGTCTGGAGTAGGACCAATAGGGTAAATTACTCCTTTTTTATTAAGCCTATTGAAAGCTTCTTCTAAAGTCATGCCCAGGGGAGTGAAGGTTCTTTGAGGCTTTTGATAACCTCTCTTTTCAGTGGTTAGGGCATTAATGTCGTTGCTTTTGGAGCTAGGGGTTGTTGTTACTCTTCTTGAAAGAGTTGTTGTTATTAAAACCCTTACTCTTATTGGCTTGCACCTCTTCTTCAATCAGTAGGCCTACTTTATAGAGATTCGTGAAAGACTCTATGGGTTGGAATTTGATGTGTTCTCCGTACTTGGACTGCAGATTACGGATCACCATTCGGACTTGGTCCTCTTCAGATGGCCTGTTAGTTATTTGTGCGGCCTTTCCCCTCCATCGGTTAAGGAAGGTGATAAAATCTTTGTTGGTATTCTGTTTAGTTAATTCCAACTCTGAAGACCAATAGGAAGTTGAGTGTTGTATATGTATTGTTTGCGGAACTCTTCTTTGATGTAGTCCAAGTCATTCAGCTTTGTTTTATTCAGTGATCTAACCACTTGGATGGATATGCATCCAAGGTCATGGGAAAGACATAAGCAAACAGGTCCTTGCTCATGCCTTTGAGAGCCATAGAATTGGAGAAAGCTCTTAAATGATCATTTGGGTCTTCGACCCCCTTGAATTTTGGGAGGTCACCTAATGCAACCTTTTTAGGAAGCTTTATCCTCAGTTCTGGATCAATGATGTCATGGCCATGAGCCTGACTCTCAAGTGCAGAAATTGACTGGATCAATTGCTCGAGTTTTTCGAACCTCAAATCTGTCTCGGACTTGATAGGAGGTGGTGGTGGTGGAGTGTCATCACGCTCTTCATCCTCAGTTATCAGCTTTTCTCTCAGCGCCTTGATCTCTTTGGCTTGTCCCTCAAGACGAGATTTCATCAGTTTGAGCTAAGCCATGATTGCATTAAGTTGTTCACAAGTGTCTCCCATCTCGGATGATGATTCAGATGATTCAGAAGTTTCGAAAGACTCGTCTGGAAAGGTGAGAACTTGTTTGACGAGTCCGGGAGTAGGTTGACCTTGTATCCTCTCTGTCGGACGTTCCCAAGTTATAATCTCACGACCGGTCCTGAACAGAATTCGAATGGACCTCATAAATTTTAAGAAATGAATTTTGAAATGAGAAATGGAAATGAGGAATGGAGAAGCGGGAAATGAGAAATGAGAAATGAAGAATGGAAATGGAAATGGAAATGGGAAATGGAAATGGGGAATGATTTTGAAATGGAGGATTAGAAATGGTTATGGATTTTTGGACTAGTATGGGCTTGACCATGATGCTGACATGGGCCTAACTATATGCATATGCAGATATGGACTGGACTATGCAAGCAGACTGGACTAGACTTTGAACCTACATGCAGACTAGACTCAAAAGGATTGCCTATGCAGACTTAGGGGATGCTAGCTTCGCTAGACTTAGGGGTGATTGGCTTCACCAGACTCGATGATTTGGGATTTGATGGATCTAAGATGGACTAGTTTCGCTAGACTCAAAGGTTTTGGGCCATTATGGACTTAGGGTAGACTAGCTTCGCTAGACTCGAGGATTTGGACTGCTATAGATGTAAGGTAGGAGTAGCTTCGCTAAACTCGGAGGATGCCTTTATGGTCTTAGGGGTGAATAGCTTCGCTAGGTCTAAAGGATGCCATTATAGTCTTAAAAACTGAGTAGCCTCGCTAAACTCAAAGGGTGCCTTTATGGTCTTGGGGATGACTAGCTTCGCTTGGTCAAAGGGTGTCGTTATGGTCTTAAGGATAACTAGCTTCGCTAGGTCTAAAGGATGCCATTATAGTCTTAAAAACTGAGTAGCCTCGCTAAACTCAAAGGGTGCCTTTATGGTCTTGGGGATGACTAGCTTCGCTTGGTCAAAGGGTGTCGTTATAGTCTTAAGGATAACTAGCTTCGCTAGGTCAAAGGGTGCCATTATGGTCTTAAGGTGAGTAGCTTCACTAAACTCAAGGGGTGCCTTTATGGTCTTAGGGGTAACTAGCTTCGCTAGGTTTGAGGGTGTCGTTATGGTCTTAAAGGTGAGTAGCCTCGCTAAACTCAAGGGGTGCCTTTATGGTATTGGGAATGACTAGCTTCTCTAGGTTAGAGGGGTGCCATTATGGTCTTAAAGGTGAGTAGCCTCACTAAACTCAAGGGGTGCCTTTATGGTCTTGGAAATGACTAGCTTCGCTAAGTCTAAAGGGTGCCATTTTGGTTTTAAAGGGCGAGTAACTTCACTAAACTCAGGATTTTCCTTTATGGACTTTTAGAAGTGCTACCTTGGCTAGGCTTAGAGGTTTTGAATTTTAGAATTTGGACTTCGTCCTACATGGTTCGGAATTAGATTTGATTAGACTTAGGGTATGAATTGGGTCTTATATGGACCTGATTTTGGACTTAGTCCTATATTGGTTTAAAGTTAGACTTGGAGATCCACATGGGCTTGACATTAAAAATGGACTAGGTTTGGACTTAGATTGAAATAGACTGGGATTAGACTTGGATTAGGCTTGACATGGACTAGGGTTCACATAAAGATGCAAATGGGCCTAGATTTGACATGAACAAGACTTATATGGGCTTAAAATCGACTCTAATGCTAGCGGACCTAATATGAATGCATGAACTCAATAGATGGACCTAAAATGAATGCAAAATGGACTCTAATGCATATGGGCCTAAAATGAATGCAAGTGAATTGGGTTGATTGGATTGGATTGAATGAAGGTCTTTGGATTAGGCTTAGAATTTTCCAAATTCATTTTCGAAAGGAACCCCTTGTTTGTATCATTTGTTAGGAAAAGATGATGGATTAATTTTGAAAATATTTTTGTAAATGTCTTGTATGATGATGATTAGTAAATGTTTTTTTAAAAAGGTAGAATAGACATGGGTGTAGAATTGATTTTGAAAAATGTAAGTTTTTGAAATTGATTGAATATGGTAGGGTAGGATTGATAGGGAAGATTAGTTGGACAGCAGGGAGAATGTAGACATGCATGACGACTCTAACTCTACCATGACCATTTTTCTAAATGCACTTCTAAGGAAAGACTCGACCTTGCATGAAAAGACTCATTTTTTTATGTTTGAATTAGATGAGACCCCTAAAATGACCATGTTTTTAAGCGGATGTAGACGGACCGAACATAGGATCGACCACCACGACGACTAAATCGACAAAAACATGTGATGCACTGACTGCTTGCCATGCAACATTTCTGCGTGCGGCACACAGAGGTACGTCTGGCGCAGGAGTGGTGCGCCAGGTGCAACTTAATTCACTTGGCGCACTACTCCCCGACATGTTTTTCGGGGATTTAGGCGAGGTTTTGGCCAATTGACGATCTTTTATTTGTTATTTAGACGCGCTTTTTAGGTACGACGCATAATAATGATAATTCGACAAGTTAATAACAGGCAAAATTGCAATCACAAGCAAATGTCATATAACATGGATGCAAAAGCTCCAACCTAAAGTCCAGTTCTATGTTTGAAACTATGGTCAGGTTTAGGTTGAGGCTGAAAAGGTCCATGACTAAGAGATTGATCCCACGCTTCGTACCTCTGCTTAAAGGGGTGGCCACGTGTAAGACGCACTCCAGTTCTCAAGTCAGGAACAAGAGAACAATGGTTGGGTAAGTTTGCTTATGACTAAGATCCAACACTATCGCTCAAGAAGCTTTTTGGAAGGACAAAGCGCAAACCCCCCGGGGGTGGCCTCACGCATAGAACATGCGCTAATGAGACAAGGTAGATTGTCCTTATGGTGGCTTGAACAATAGCCATGCATGTGCAAAACTGTAATGTCATTCTAAAGCATAAAAAGCGTATGAATCGTATTTTTTGAGTTTCACCCACTCATTTAAAAAAAAAATTAAAATCATCCCCAGTGAAGTCGCCAAATTGTAGGCGTGTTTTTATTTCACCTACGCGGTGTGAGCGCGTATTTGACTACCCCATTGTTAAGGTTTTATTGAAAATGTTTTCGAAGTCGCCAACAAGTCTTTAAAGGAAGACTCATAAACCTAATTGGATATTGGGAAATTATAGGGACAAATTAGGGACTTATCTAATATAGATTTCCCCATCCTGACTCTATAGATGGTCAAAATGAACCAAAGATTGAGTTCGGGGGTGAGGGTACGAATATGGTCATAATGAACCAGGTCGCCCATTGCTGGCCTCTACTAAATATCGATTTATGTCAAATTTATGCAATGAAATAACCAGATAATATTTTTATGCACCCTGAAAATAATTTAGTCTAGGTTGGTTCAGGAAACACATAAAAGACTATTTTTTAGTGATATGTTATTAAGCAATCAAAATTACAGGGAACCTATCTCCCATTTAAGGGCCCAATGATGAAATATACCGCGATCTTAATTGGTCCGACCCAAGGGCAGAGCAGTCCGAAAAGCCATCCCAAAACTATTTTTTTATAGTGTTAAAATCGTATTGTATTTTGAGCCCAACTCTTTGAAAAAGCCCATTTAATTATTCATTGATAATTAATTGTTTTATTTAAATAAAATAAATATTTTCAAAGATATTTTTATAATTAAAATAAGATTTTATCCCGTAAAATCAGATTTCTGGAATCAAAAGATAAAAGAAAATCTTTAAAACGCGTTTTTATCAAAAACCAGATAAAACGTGTCAAAAGCAAAGCGGTGCGCCGAGCGCACAGCTGCGCGCCAAGCGCACGAAGACTGCCACGTAGACATGTGTGTCACACAGAGTCGTGCGCCGATCGCACTTCTATCTGCGATGCACAGGCTGTCAATTTTATCTTTTTTAAAGCTTGTGCCACGTGGGCACTGATGATTGGTCATGTCGTGTCAGGCGCACCAATGTGCGCCTGACACGTGTGTTTGTGCGTCACACAGCCTTCTGCGCCTGGCGCAGCTGGCGTGTGAAGCGTAATTCCATTTTCCCTATAAATAGGCTTCGATTTTCCGAATTAAAAGACGGTTTTTCCACACTTAACACTCGACTTTTACATTACGAATACCTTACGAATTCTCTATACAAAACTCACACCTTTCAAATATACAAACACAAACATATTCAAATCTACATACTTTCAAACATTCATATCTTTAGGCTTCACGATTGCTCGTCCCGAAGGTTGTAAATCTCATAGACCCACGCCACGGTTATTATCCTGAGGGTCCTTGAATCAATTTATTATTTTTTATATTACTAACGATTTCCTTCATAATGTAGATCTTTAATATAAAAAATTGCTCTTTTGTATATTCTAACCTTTTTATTTCTCTTTTCTATTTATTTTCATATATTATTATTGCATGCTTGCCTGATTGTTCTATGCATGATTTTTATCACCACATATGTTATTATTGCTAATCAAGACCTAAGGAACTGTTCTAACTAAATTAGATAATATGGACATAGTGTTAGATTCCCTATAATTTTGATTGTTTAATAACATATCACTAAAAAATAGTCTTTTATGTGTTTCCTGAACCAACCTAGACTAAATTATTTTAGGGTGCATAAAAATATTATTCGGTTATTTTATTACATAAAACTTGACATGAATTGATATTAAGTAGAGGCCAGCAATGGGCGACATGGTTCATTATGACCATATTCATACCCTCACCCCCGAACTCAATCTTTGGTTCCTTTTGACCATCTATGGAGTCAGGACGGGGAAATCTACATTGGATAAGTCCCTAGTTTATCCCTACGATTTCCTAATATCCAATCAGGTTTATGAGTCTTCCTTTAAAGATTTGTTGGCGACTTCGAAAACATTTTCAATAAAACCTTAACAATGGGGTAGTCAAATACGCGCTCACACCGCGTAGGCCAAATAAAAACACGCCTATAATTTGGCGACTGCACTGGGGAGGATTTTAAAAAAAATTAATTTTTTTAAAATGAGTGGGTGAAACTCGAAAAATACGATTCATACTCTTTTTATACTTTAGAATGACATTACAGTTTTGCGTATGCATGGCTATTTTTTAAGCCACCATAAAGACAATCTACCTTGCCTCATTAGCGCATGTTCTATGCGTGAGGCCACCCCCGGGGGGTTTGCGCTTTGTCCTTCCAAAAAGCTTCTCCTGAGCGATAGTGTTGGATCTTAGTCATAAGCAAACCTACCCAACCATGTCATTTTTCTCTTGTTCCTGACTTGAGAACTGGAGTGCGTCTTACACGTGGCTACCTCTTTAAGCAGAGGTACGAAGCGTGGGATCAATCTCTTAGTCATGGACCCTTTTCAGCCTTAACCTAAACTTGACCATAGTTTCGAACATAGAACTGGACTTTAGGTTGGAACTTTTGCATCCATGTTACATGACATGGTAGAGTTAGAGTTGTCATGCATGTCTACATTCCCTGTAATTTTGATTGCTTAATAACATATCACTAAAAAAATAGTCTTTTATGTGTTTCCTGAACCAACCTAGACTAAATAATTTTTAGGGTGCATAAAAATATTATTTGGTTATTTTATTGCATAAAACTTGACATGAATCGATATTTAGTAGAGGCCAGCAATGGGCAACATGGTTCATTATGACCATATTCGTACCCTCACCCCCGAACTCAATCTTTGGTTCATTTTGACCATCTATGGAGTCAGGACGGAGAAATCTACATTGGATAAGTCCCTAATTTGTCCCTACGATTTCCTAATAGCCAATCAGGTTTATGAGTCTTCCTTTAAAGACTTGTTGGCGACTTCGAAAACATTTTCCATAAAACCTTAACAAAGGGGTAGTCAAATACGCGCTCACACCGCGTAGGCGATATAAAAACACGCCTACACTAGGGCACATGTAATTTCTCTCGAACATTACCTCCCTCGAAGCTCACTAAGCCGCTCTCGCACGCGGTCATAGATCCCCAAGCCTACTATTGAGAGCATATACAAAATCCTACCTCTCGGTCTATAACTTTGTATTGCAATAACAATCAACACAGTTGGTCAAACTTGTAGATTAACATAAATAACTCAATAGCAAGAATCAAACAAATCAATGAATTAAATAATCATTCAATCAATCCCTCATATGCATACATAGATCCCCAAATCCATAGAATGTAAACTACTCACATAACTGGGGAAAACATAATCATAATTAAATAAGCAAGCAACATGATGGAATAAAAAGGAAGTATTAAAAAGTGAATAGTAAGGGATGAGAGACAATACCAATTGAAGAACGAATATTGAAAACGATTACTCTATTGAAATCTTGAATGTGCTTGCAAAGTAGAATAAACTAGGGTTCTTGAGAGAATAAGAGGGCTTAGAAAACTAATAAACTGAATAATAATAATCTGAAAACGTGGGTTTTCTCCACTTAAAGGAGAAGTATTTATATTAAAATCATAATGTGCGCAACACGCGCTTCAAAACGCATAAAAATCGTTGTGCCAGGGTCGCCCGACCGGGTGTTGTCAGGTCATTTTCGGTAGAAGTGAAACAGCGCCCCGCCCGGTCGGGGAAGATCCCGCCCGGCCGAGTCCGCAACAAAATATTTTATTTTCTTCTAAATCTTCTTGAAACGATGAAATTTGGCTAAGTAAAGGCGCCTGGGCTGCCGGGGCGGATGCCATTCGGTCGGACGGTCATCAGCCTGCACAATTCTCTATCTTCAAAACGCCATATCTTCTTTGTTATTCATCAGAATTAGGCAAGTGACCACTCGTTGGAAAGCTCTTGAAGTTTAGAATTTATCCCAATTAAATTCATTAGATTTGGATTTGTCGAACTTGAGTTATCATCAAAAGAGTGGACGGGAGTCACTTTTCTACTTCCTCTATTCGTTTTGCTTCAAAACTCTTCTAACTCAATGTGCGTGCTCTCAAAAGTACATCATCTCTTATAGTGGTATAAATGAGTAGGAAATGCACCCAAATATGCAAATTCCTACAATGATAGACCTTAAACTACAAACACATTACAAGGAGCACATTAGTACTAAAAATGGCTCTGAAGAGCGCAATTAAGACCAGTAATCAATGAGTGACGGGGGTAAAAACTTTATATAAAATAGGCACATCAATATGTTAATATTATTATTATTATTATTATTATTATTATTATTATTATTATTATTATTATTATTATTATTATTATTATTATTATTATTATTATTATTACTATTTGGATTTTTTAACTAGAATAATACAAAGTTTTTGTCGTCCGCTCGTAATAATACAAATTTTTGATTATTATTAATATATCAAACTTTACATCAAAATTCCTATAGTAGGTCAATATGACTTGTAACCTATAAAACCGGTAAAAAATTTTAAGAAAAAACCTAAATCCCTCCCTCTTTCCTCCTCCTCCCCCAACCAATTGAAACCACCCCTGCCTTGCCCCCACCTCCAACCCCACCCCCACATACAAAACCACCCTCACCCCCTCCCCCACCAGGAAACCACCCTCCCACCTTGAACCTCCTCCCCGAACCGAACTCCTCCACCAAAGTCGAAGAAGACGCCGACATCACCCCATCGCATCCCACGACCACCCCACCACCAAAAAATCACACTAGAAACACCATGTCACCACCGTCAGCACCACCAAACCCATAAACCCACAACCACAAACTAAACAACCACAACCGCAACCGCTACCACAAACCCACAACCGCAACCACAAATCCACAACCGCAACCGCAACGCGCAACTACAACCACAACCCACAACCACAAACCCACGACCACAAACCCACACCCCACAACCCACAAAGAAGGGAGATCGAAAGGAGATCGAGGAAGGAGATCGAGGAAGGAGAGTTTGTCTTCACTAGTGGTGAGATAGGAGGTCGGCGGTGGTGAGAGAGGAGGTCGCCGGAATGATCTGGGGTTCGACGGCGGAAATCGTGAAGCTTGGTGGTGGAAATTTTGAAGGTTGGTGGCGGTTGTGGTTTTGGCATGAGGGAGGGGGGGGGAGGGGCTTCGTGGAGGTGCCGGGGGGAGGACGAAGAGAGAGATTGATTGAGGGAGGGTCAAGGGGCGGGGGGCCAAGTGGGTAGGGTGGGTGAGAGAGAAAGAAAAAAAAGGAATTTTTTTTTGTTTTTCAAATTTAAGAAATCAACCAATAAAATAGCGGCACGTGTCCTAGAGAGTGCCACGTCAGCTTGTTTACCTGCTACAACAAGTTAACAACCGGTATCAACCTATTGGAAGAAATTTTTAGAAAAGTTTGATATATTACATAATAATCAAAAGTTTGTATTATTGCGAGAGAACGGTCAACAGTTTGTATTATTCTAGTTTAAAAATCCTTATTATTATTATTATTATTATTATTATTATTATTATTATTATTATTATTATTATTATTATTATTATTATTATTGTATAAGTAGTAAATATATGTTCCAATCTATTTATTGTACACCATGAATTATGTTTATATGTATGTACTTAAACTATTGTTTATTTTGTTCGAGAAGTTAGAGGAGGTAGTATTTTATAATTGGAGATGCTGGATCATTTTTGAAAATATAGTGAAAGTTGTATTCAGGAAGTTATAAGAGGAAGGAAGAGGTAAAAAAAGTACCTCAAAGGGTAAACGTAAGAGTGATGGATGCAGTAGTTCAGGCAAAAAAAGTAAAACGAATAGCATTGATTCTTGTTTAAAGTTGCTAAGAATGTCTATCCAAACTGGTTCCATGCAGATGGTTGGAAATAAATATGAAAGAGTCTCAAACGCTCTATATAAAATTGAAGGAGTTGTTGAACAAGGTGAAGGGTTTATATACCAGTGTATGCAATTCTTGCATCAAGGAGATAATGCTGATTTTTTCTTTGGACTCCGCTCTAATGAGCAGAAACTCATGTTCTTGAGAACGACATTTGCATGTCCTTCTAATGAACCTTATATTCCTCATCCTTATGATAAATCTACTTGAAGTGTTGAGCTTAGCCTTATTTTGTATTTGGGTTTTTTATGAGTTAGCTCTACTATATAGTATTATGAGGTATTATGCTAGTATTAATTTAGGTACTATCGAGCTATTTGTATGACCTTTAAGTTTAAGTAGCTTGATATGACGTTATTGCATTATGTTCAATTTTATTATGGAACTCTAAGCTTTATTTGCTAATATTATGACCTTTTAGATTTCAATTATTTGTTTGTTGCAATTTCTTAAGTCTATACAATATTATGAATTGTTCAATTATGGTGCAATTTTGTAGAATGGACGCTATGATTCGAATTTGTGTCACAATCATTGCATTAGAGGAGTTGAAGAGATTACGCACACCAATTGAAAGATTACCTTTAAGGATAGGTGGAGAAAGTGGTAGTGAATATATACATAGATTATTACATGCTGCAATTAAGATTAGATATTTTACTACAACTGTAATACAAGAAAAAATATTTACATTCTCATTTTTTTAAAAGGACAATACTATTTGGTAGATGCTGGATATCCAAATATTATTGGTTACTTGAGTCCATTTAAAGACAAAAATATAAGATATTACATGCCTGAATTTCGTAATGGCCCCCCTCCATAAGGCATGCTGGAAAACTTTAATTATCGTCACTCATCTCTCCGTACTACAATTGAAAGATGTTTTGGAACCCTTAAAAAGAGATGGAAAATATTGTCAAACATGCCGAACATGGATGTCCCATATCAATTGGCTATTATCGTTTTTGCATTCACACTTCAAAATTTCATTCGATTGTATGAGTTGGATATACCGATTTCAAGGACCGTAAATATTGCACCAAGTAGAGCATATTGTGATATGTTCAATGACTTGCATAAGAAAGAAAATGGATAAGGTGCAACTTCAAATAGCTAAAGAGATTTGGAATTCAGTAGGAAGAGGTGTACCAGATCTAAATTTATAATTTGTATCTCGCACTTAGCTTATTTTGAATTGTAATACGAACTTAGTAGTTTCGTTGTCATGAATTTGAGCTATCATATTTTATATATTTCTTATTTTTGCGCCAATCTTATGTTCTTAACACGTGGCTTTTAATTTTCTATTATTTAATAACAACAAAATAACTTAAAACAATGATAACAATGGCATTTATAATGATAACAACGACATTAATAATAATTACCAATATTAATAATTAATAAATACAACAACAACAATAATAATTCTTTTGAACAAATGTATGTACTAGTAAATAATAGTATTAATAGTAATAATAATTTTTTAAATATAAGCATGATCTGATCTGAACTTATCTGATCTAATCTGAACTTATCTGATTTGATCTGATTTGAACTTATTTTTTCTGATCTGATCTGATCTAAAATAAGTAAAAATAAGGTGAACTGAACATAGCTTAAATGTGAGGTTACAAGGATATGATCATCAAGGCTTAATGAGCAATTAATCAGGGGGAGGGGGTAAAAGGCTTCAAAAAGACATTATCCACTCTTCAAAAATCTGATTCCTTGGACAGGAAAATAGGACATAAACTTCATGCCCAAAAAGTTGTTACGAAGGTCCAATGACCAATTAAGTTGATAAAATAAAATACTTACTTGAATCGCGTAAATTACTTACTAGAAAATATAATTTCTAGTTAAATAAATCATATATATACAAATTACTAAAATTGCAAAACATATCCGATATAATACTTTTAAGAAATAAATAAGATATATACTCTTATTTTAATGGAAAAAGATTAATTAAGGGAAACTAAATGCGAAAAATTGGGAGGGAAATTTCGGAATGTTACAATTATACCTATTTTTTCTTTATCTGTTTTAGAAGATCGACCACGTTTAATAAGATGTTAGAAATTTTTGTCTCATCTTTACTAGGAATAGATTTAGGTTTACCAACTATTATACTCTTTTTTGCGGCAATTTTTTCCTCATTCATCTTCGAATTGCTTGTAGCTTGTTTCTCACTAGTAGCAACAACAAATTTACTAGATGTGTTATTCTAGTATAAACATTCTTGAATTTACCTAAAATTGTAGGAGAAGTAGAATCTTTCAACATAGGTTATATAAAGAAGAACTTTGATCAAACGAAAAAGCAGAGAGGAAAAATGAAGAGAGAGAGAGTTAGAAGTTATAGATGAAGAAACGACAAGTTATCAAGTAACTGCAAGTTATAGACAAATTGGAAGTTATTTCACCTGAGTTTGCTGCGAAATTCAAGGGCATAAAATTAGAAAGGAAGAAGGAAGAAACTCGTAGATTAGAAAGGAAGAAATTCACAAATTTCAAAACTGAACATATTAAATGAGCTTTAGTGCACGTTGGGCCATCTCAATAAAAGCCTTTACTGAGATGGTCTTAGCCAAGATTTTCCGTAACCTTATACGTTTTAAATGAAAGGGAATTCTCATAAAATAATAAATGTTTCATAATTTGATAGTAGGAATTCAACTAATCGATAATTCTCATACTTCGATAAATTGTTTCCATAAACTGAAAGAGAATGGTGATAAACTGATTAATTTTTTTTTCATAAACTTATACTTTCAACTATTAAACTGATTCATCATTGTCAGTTCAAGATTTTTATAAATCCATCATTTTAGGTATTAAGCTTGCAAAGAATTCTTTTGAATTATAAAATGGTTTTCATAAATTGATCACTCTTGCATCGCTTATAAACTAAGAATGAACTTATATCGCATTTTCTTTTGATAAAGCGATAAGAGTAATTTGACTAGAGGTGATAAAAATGCGGGCCATGATGGGTTCGGGTCGGGCCACCACTATTAAAAATCGGACCGCATAATAAGTCGGGCTAAGCCAAATTTCGTGCGGATTTTTGTTGCCCAAAGCCCGCTTTTTGGGCTAGAATCTGGCCGGGTCAAATTTTAGACAAACAAAATCATTTTTGGCTTGCCCAATGCCCTTCCCACACCCAAAAAATTTGGTCCAGGCCCAAAATCGGGCCCAGAAAATCTACCCAAGCCCAAGCATTTTTCGGGCGGGGCTACCTTTGATTAGCACTAAATTTGATGAATTATTCAAACCTGTTTGTGCAGAAGAAAATCTTCAACGTTTACATGTTCTTTGATGATTCGATTATCAGATTGTTCAAATGTTCGAGAAGTTATTGAATTTGTATGTGAATTTGCATTTTATTTGTTTTGCTCAAAATTTTTAGCATCTATTGACGTATAATGCCGCTCTTTTCGATGAATTTGTTAGTTGTATAAATTTATATCAGAATCTATTGCTGAATCTGTTAGATTTTTAGTATTTTCGAGGTTTCATTTTTTGGATCTTGTATATTGGCTCGATTTTGCATCTCGTTTTTTGATTTTGCGGTTTCATTAAAGCGAGATTCGTGTTTGCGCTGGTGAATATGTTATCAGTTGATGACACCAGCCGTCTCACTCAACAATGACTGAGACACGTCTCGTAAAACACAACTTTGATCGATTAAATTGAACGTTCCTCCTAATTTGCGCCTAAGTCACTCTAATCTTTATCCTTAACTTGAGCGAAATATAAAATGCCTCAAGTGTTCATGAATCTCTATTATATATGGGAACTCTTGAGGACTTTGGTGTCCACCCTTTTTGACCAATATACCCTTACTTAAAAACAGAAAAAAATCGATTCCTAAAAACCTGCACAACAGTTACATTCCACGCACGCATAGCGTGTATATAAGACTAGTTGGCCATTATGGCAAGCTAAGGCGGTTGATTTAGGGCTCGTTCAGTACTACTGTGGTTTTCAGTTTTTTGTATTTAAAAGTCATATGATATATGTCCTATAATGCAAAAAAGTTAGTCAAGCTTATTAAAAACATGATGATTTTGAAAACTGACAATTAAAAAGTAAAACCATTTTTTTCGATTTTTATTTTTATTTTTGGAAACCAAAAACTAAAAACCAAAAAAAAAACGATAACGAACGGGCTCTTAGTTTTAGACTTTTATTTTGTAATGTGCACTTATTGCAAAAAAAAAAAAAAAAAAAGACTCCTTTCCTCAAACCGACGCTTCACTCTCAGAAACTCAATTGCCATAACAATGCTTTTAAAATTGCTCAAATGTCCATCGTTTAAGCAGATCTGATTCTCATTGCTCTTTCTTGAACAACAAATTCCATCACACTCTCATTTCAAAACTTGAGTGAGAGAGAGGAGGAAGCAAGGAACTTAGGTGGATCGAAAATGGCGCCGATCTTCGAGTATTTCATAGTGTGTGGAATTGGCCCAGAAATTCGAACATTAGATGAAGACAAAGGATTTTATGGGACCAATTATAGGTACTTACCGTCGCTTCTTGATCAATACCCTCCTTCCAATCACTCTCTTTATCCTCCGCCTCCTCCTCAGCTTCCTATTGTAAGTATTTCTCACTCTTTATCACTCTTTGTGCTTTGTTTTCTGCTTCCCAGTTTAGGATCCATGGAATATTGTGTGGCGGACCCAGGATTTTAGTTTCGGGTTTCAGTTATAGGTCTTGAGTTTGATAATTTGGGTCTGCAAAATCGGCAATGAGCCATTTATTTGATATTTTTGTTTCGTGCTTCCTAATTTAGGATACATGGGTTATTGGGTAGTTTTCTTGAGTGATTACAGTGGCATTAGTCATGGATTTTGCTTTCATTGGTGAATTAATGCTCAGGGAATGCGGAAGCAAAAAAAAAATTGATCCACCCAATGGGTAGATAACCCACTAGAGATAGACATTAATGAATAGTGGAATACAACTCGTTAGTTTATTCCCTATCTGCTTGATTTATATGTTGGAAGTCTGCAGTGGGCTTATAGTACGAGTTCTCCACTTGTCTTAAAAGCCTGAAAGATGGATGCATAGCAATAAGTACTCCGTCTCCCGTTTGCTTACCTTTTAAGAATTTTATCGGGTGGGTAGGTAGCTTTGTATTAACGTGTGGGGTGGGAGAAAAAGTAGAGAGAAATTGTGTCACCTAAAAAGGAAATGAAGCTATTAATTAGGGACAGATTAAAAGGGATAGTGGAGCAATCTTATAGAGACGGAGGGAGTATACTTCGTCGTGAACTGAGTAGGGACGGAAGAGGTAAGAGAAGGGAGGTATGTGATCTCATTTTCTAAGGTTAAGGGGGGAAGGTGGGTACGAGGTTGAGGGGGTTCAGGGAGGGATTTGATACTTAAGGGTATGAGGCTCGATATTCAAGATGTCTTAGCTCCATTAAATTGTTGGATATCAAGTCCATCTCATTCTTCAAAGTAAAAATCATTAAGATTCTTCGATGAGGAGAGTTCACAAAGGAACTCGTCTGGTATATCCCAATGAAATGTGTTAATTTGGATCAGTAATCATAAGCAAAGGAATCTTACCTTTATGAGACATCTTAACGACAGGGAAGAAGACTTGGTCTTGAGGTTTTTTGATTGCCTTTATGTCCAAGAGGTTTCCATGGAAGGGAATGAGAGATGTTTTCGCGTCATAGCAAGAGTATCACCTTTTCTGTCAAGAGCTTCCGCTTGTTCCTTAAATTTTTTTTTACCCTTGGCCTTCCTTGCTATTGATATTTGGCTGACAAAAGCTCCTCCTACCGAGGATGTTCTTATAGGAGTTTCTTCATCACTAGTCGTTGCAGTTTATGCCTTAAGGAGGGCGAATCTATCAATCAACTCTTTTGTCCTTTTGTTCTTTCTCTTTGGCACTTATCTTTATCCTTGTTTGGATTAAGTTGGGTCCAACCTTGTTCTTGACTTCTTGTTGAAAATGCTCTTGTTGCCTAAGAAAAGGAGGACGAAAAAGGTTGGCTTGCCAGGTCTGGATACTTTCGAAGATGATTAATGTTAGCAATTTGGCGGTGCACTTGGAAGGAAAGAAACCAACGGATTTTTGAAGGCTAGCTTCCTCGCATGAATCTTACAAGTTCCACTTTATAAGTCTTTTGTATAGCTGGAGTCAAGTGTTACTTAGTGAGCATCACTAGACACAACAGCATGAGGGCTTGAGCTTTTTGTCACTAACTCTCCTTGTGTAAATGGGTGATACCCCCTTGGTGTCTTTCTAATCTAATTTTAATAATAGTAACCTAACCAAATCTTGAGAATCCTGACTAAATAGAAGCTCATGAAAGAATTTGTTTCCTTTGACGAGGAAATTGTATATATGGGCATTTAGCAGTGGAGAGGTGAACAAGATGTGGGAAAGAAGTTATAGAAGCTGCATCTTTATTTATATTCCTAAACTGCAACTTTATACCTGGTGAACAGAAGGAATTAAGAATTAAGAATATACCTACTGATGGATTTCCATGGACTAGAAAGTTTAGTCTTTGAAGGCGGAGTGGGGCGTTAAGGATCCTTGGAGCATAGGTGAAAGGCAAAGGCTCGTGTATCCTATTGGCAAGGCCCCCCTTTACTTTTTATTTCTATTTTTTGTGGTGTAAATTTCAATAAAAAGAGCAACACATTCTAGTATAAGTTAAGGCAGTGACTCAGTGAGGCAGAGGTGCAAAAAGTACAAATGATTGAAAGGTCTATAAAGTGGGAAAGCAAATGCAAGTGACAACTAAAGTAAAGTGACTAGTCAAAGTTGAAGGGCAGAAGCAAACATCGCGCTTTAGAGGGCTAAAAGTAAATGTTAACGTTCAAATATTAAGCATGTGATACGTTATATATTTGTCCCCTAGAGAGTGAAAGACGGAGAATGAGATAAGGGAGAATCTACTAAGGTGGTTTGGCCATGTAAGACAGAGACCAAGTGATGTAGCGGTTAGGAGGTTTGAAGAGTGGCGAAGTAATGGGATTGTGAAGAGTAGGGGAAGATCTAAGAAAACTTGGATGAGGGTGATTGAAATTGATATGAGTCTACTGAATTGAGGAAAATATGGAGCTGGATAGGGCAATGGAGGGAGTCTATGCGCATAAATGTAACTTCATATTTCTTTTTCCTTTTGGTTCCTTTTTAATTTAATTTTTGTGTTTTTTGCCAATTTTTCTCATTAACTCCCTTAAATATATCTTATTTATGCTCTTTCTTAAGGTTTTCTCAAACCTTTTCATTTGTTTTTATTCACATTCTTTTTTCCTCCTTTTTACATCTCCTCTTAGCCTTCTTTTTATGAGGCTTCGGGTTGAATTGGAGTCTTAAATCCGGGTAAGACTCAAATTTATGGTTTTCTTTCCCGATAGTCTTTTTCTCTTGCTTTTCTTCAAAGCAGCCAGCGCTTGCCGTAGGTTGCTACACCCAACTTTTCAAATGCGTTTTTGCTAGCTCCCGGACTTGCCCATTGCCTTAAGGCGCACTTTCTAAACTAAGATATGAACATGATGTATGAGTGTTTATTATAGTAACTCAAAGTTAGAACACCATCACATTGTCTTAAAAATGTATGAATTATATTGCATCACACTATTAGGCATATAGTCATATATTCTGACACATCTCCTTAGTGGATGTGGATCTCGAGTCTCGACTATTGGTGAAGTGGTCATACTTCATTCACTTAAATGAAACTTGATTTAGCAAATATTTAAAATTTTGTGGATGCAGTTAAAGAAGTTCTCTTGCATTAGCTTCACTCTAATAGAATATACTATTGATAATCATGTACTTGCTTGGATACATGACCATAGCTATTGAAGTGTGTCGTTAATGGTGTGTATTATATTCAGTTAGTGCTGCTCATGCATGCATGTACTTGCTGGAGTTTGATATACTTGATGACGGGAATCTTCTGGTACAACCATTGCGCTACGTGACAATGCAACCCTCTCACAACCCAGAAAAATAAGGGGGTGTTTGGGGATTAATCAAAAGTATGAATAACTTTATAAATGTTTTGATTAGATGAGAAGGATTTGGTTGTATCACATAGAATTTACAACGGTTATAAGGGATATTTTAAGTACTTGATAAGGTGGGTTTGAGAAGCCTTTGGCTTGCTTTGTCTCCTTAATCTTTTGTTGTTGTCAGTAGTTTTCTCCTCACCTTGAAGAAATAAAGAAGCTTTTCATATTTATCAAGTGCTTAATACACATCGTATGATAATACATGTTAAATAGCCACATAATAGCTGTATATGGAGATATCTATTATTCGTAAGTGTATGCTCGTGCCTTCTGTTTAGTTTCCCATTTGCAATCAATTGCCATTTTGACTCATACGAGGGACACGATATAGGTATTCTATCCTTTCTTGCTGTTTCTTGGTATCTTATGAGGTTATTCTTGGCAATTATGTAGTTTGACATGGTGTAGAGAGGTGGGAGGATGAGTGTCTTCTTTCTTTTTTTGTATTAGTCTCTCCTAAAATTGCATATGTAGAATAATATTTTTGGCCAGTTTCTTTTTGGTGGAGTCCTGTTTGAAATTCTTGACGTTGCAAATTCTAATTTTGTGACAATCTCTGATTATATCGTGTTTCATTCCTTACTGGATGTGCTATCACTCCATTCCTTTTTTCGTTCTTATTTAGAAACGCCCCGCCTGTGTTTCAGCTTGTTGTTTAGTAAGTGAATAGAGGTCTATGTGAAGTGGCTGCTTACTTCTCTTGACAATTAAAAAAGTTTTTTGTTATGGTAACCCGATTTTCCATTTCACTTGTGTCAATGCAGTGTGTTTTGCCTGCTGGAGTGGAGTTCTATGCATCAGGCTTTAATGGCAATGATCCTTCAACATATCCTCGAACTTATCCTATTGTCTTAACTGGTATGTATGTAAGTGTAAGGTGTGGCTAGATAAAATTATCGAATTATAATTGGTGGCTATTGCAACACCCTTTTTTGGGTAGTTTTGCACTAATATGAAATATCGTTTTCAAATCTGTAACTACTGAAGTTTGTACCTCATATTTTCATATGTTTGTCAGTAGTAATAGTAGCTTACTTCACACTCGTGATATCTTTATGATGACTTAATTTTCTATTTAATTGTTTACAGAGGGTGATGGTTCCAAAATCTATGTCACTTGTATTGCCTTTCGAGATCCAGTTGATGAAGATATTGTTGAAGCACATCGTATTCCCTTGAATTCATTTGCAGACAAGTGCATATGTCTTGTTTCACGTTTGCCAAGTTTTTATGTGCTACGTAGTGCTTTGGAGGAGATCTTTGCTCTTTGTTCATCCCCTAAAGGAAGCTGGTGAGCTTTAATTTTCTTCTATTCAGTTGCACCTTTAGAGGGAAGGAGTAGTTTTCGCCAAAAAATAGGAGGGAAGGAGTATGCTCATTAGGGCTAGTAGGTTTTAGCTTCAATATATCACTAATCCACCACTCTGAAAATGGTGGGGTAGGGGGTGGGGAGGGTGAACATGTAAATTCATATTGTTGTTTTGTTGAAATCCCTTTACAATATTTGCATCACCATTTGTGTTCCAGCAAGCCATTGTGGGATGTCATTGCCTATATGGTGTCTAATGTTCCTCTGCCTACTCCCGGGAAAGATCGGGTGTTGTTTGCTATTGAGAATTGCCTACTCTCTGTTGAGGCTCCACCAAAAGATGGTTTGCCTCATGCTGATGTAAGAGGAATCTTTCTATTTACTTGTTTCTTATTGTGTCTTTCACAACTTGTTTGCATAAGCATGAGTAAACTTACCAATTTTGCTTGGGTGAACTGCAGATATCGTTTCAGCCATTGGTACAGTGTTTGGATGTTGACAACTTGCTTAAACTCTTCACAGCTGTACTACTTGAAAGAAGAGTCCTACTTCGGTCAAACAAGCAAGTATCAGTTTTAAAAACTTCTATTATATTCCTTACTTTAAGAGAAATAAGCAGATCTGATTATGCATGCTTTATCATCAGTTTGATTTTGGAATTGGTCAATCCTTTAAGATGTCTTTGTTGTGTACAGCCTTCAGTCTGAGATGCGTACTTGATATATTCTTTGCTATGTAGATTTTTGCTTGTTAGTAGTTTTGTAGAATTTCATTCTTGATGCTTAATATAGAGCGTATCTTTCGGTGTTTATGATGTTGAATGTGTTTCACTAGACACAAGGTTTGTTGTTGAAGTGTTGTTTTTTTGAATAATGGGCTCTAGTGGACTAAGAAGCCATATATAATCAATCAAAATTCTCTATATTCTCATTTATATGTTTCTCCCTTTTTTCTTTTCCTTCTTCCTTGTTCTTTGTCTTGAAAATGGGTCATAGTGGACTTAGAAGCCATATACATTTCTATAATAAGTAATTACAGCAAGGAAAAACATAAGTGCTGAGTTAAGTGCTCATATTTCTCTCCTATGGCAATTTGCTATCTGTCCTCAATCTCATCCACCGCCAGTCAAAAGCATTAGTTAAGGTTTTGGTCGATTTTCTTCATTTCTTTTATATGGAAGACATGACTTCTAGCAAGAATACCATGAATTGTTATACATATGCCACATATATTTTGGTATTATTACAATATTTAAATAACCAAACTTGATAAATATTGAATAAAGAACTGTTTCTGATATTGATACATATTTAAGTATCTTCTTATGACAGGTATTCACTTTTGACTCTTGTATCTGAGGCAATTTGTCATCTTATCTACCCATTCCGGTGGCAGGTAATACTTTCAAATATTGAGACGTACGATACCTAGTATTGGATATTCACCCTACTTATATGACTGCCGACCTTACTGATAAGATAAATGTATAGCTGATCTGTAACTTTATTGATAATGTTGCTTTCTAATATTTCTGTTTTTGTCAACAACTTTCTTTAGGTTCCTTACATATCCCTGATATTTGCCTTTTCTTTTCTGAATGTTGAAGCATGTCTACATTCCATTACTATTTTTCAGCGGAGTGGATTACATTGATGCTCCAACGCCATACATGATGGGTCTTCATTCTGGAGTTGATACGTCTGATCTATCAATGGATGGTGTATGCTACTTACTTTGATTCCATCTTGTTGCTTTGCTATTGCACAGTGCTAATCTCACTTATTTCTGTCTTTTCTGCTTTACTGTTATATCTTGGTCAGACTTCACATTCTCCTCCTGATTTATTTTCTGGCCTCCTAGTTGATAATTACAACTATGTTTGAATGGTTTACAGTATTCAGTTCATTACATAATATGGTTATTGCTATCCGCCTATACGATATCTACTCAAAGCAGCCTGACAGTCTCTAGGTCCCAAGCTTACTGCTAAATATATAATAAATATAATTTCTGAAACTTTTTGGTCAATGGTTCCCACTACCTTCCCTTTTAATTGTCAATGTGTAGAACAACTCAAAAGAAACGATTACCGGGGGGAGAAGAAGAGAACAAAACCTACTTTTCTTTGTTTTGCTTCTCCCTTGAGAGTTGAGTTTAAGTGATTAGATGGGTTTTCCTACTTCTGTTTCATTTACTTTAGTATCTGACTAGGTATCTGTTCTATTCAACTTATCTTATTGTTTCTGAACTTTTCTGAAGTATTCTTAATTTTCTGCGGTTTTATGAACTTCTTGGACTTTTCTTATTTTTCTTTTGAAAATCAATAAAAATTAGTTGAAAGAATAGACCCTAAGTTGGCTTTCCCCACTTTGTTCTTTTTAAATTTGGATTCAGAAACCTTTATCAATGTAGTGGCAAAGTTCCAGTTTGTGGCGGCCAAAGTGCCTTAGTGGGCTTCGATGACCTTGTTACACTTCCAGAGTTCCAGTATGTTAATTTGCTAAGGCACCAAGTTTTCATGTTTTTGTGCGCCTTTTTATAACTTACATGGAAGATTTTGCTACTAGCCTACAACTAGTTCGTGGGTAAACAAGTCCTAGGCACTTATCTACATAAAGTGTTGTTACCAGTGAACCATTACCCGGCCGAAGAAACCAAAACTCTGTCGTTTCTTTATAGGACTGTCAAGTTGTAACAAGTATGTAAATTGGTCATCTCTTGTCGGCAAAAGACGGAGAGGAAAAGCATAATATGTAGGAGAAAACATTTCCACACCTAGAAGAGAGAAGAACATGAGGGAGGGGGAGGCTTTGATGTGGGGTAATATATATTAGTTGTGTTAATTGATGTTAAGAAGGGGATAGGGCATTCATGTCTTTCTAAATTGTGCACTAATGGATTCAGATTGCTAGTAATTTTATTATAATATTTTGCATATCTATTATTTAATTAATAAACATATCTTTTTACTAATTTTATTTAGGACATTTTGCCAAATAAAGCCCTTTAAAGTGGCCACTTTGTTAATTGCAGCCATTTCATTTCAACTTTGTCAATTGCAACCTTAAATAAACAGAAATTTTTTAAATTGCAGCCCAAAGCCATTTTTAGGCCAAATTAATGACGTCACATGTTTGGCTAACTTAGAATTTTCAGGCCAAATTAATATGTTTGACTAAATTAGTCATTTTAAGTTGCAGCTCAAAGCCATTTTCATGCCAAATTAGCGTAAAAAATCTCAAAGATATCCTTATTTTTTTCACATGTTACATCATTTAAGATGTCTTTGGGCTGCAACTTAATTTTTTTTTCTGTTTATTTAAGGCTGCAATTGATAAAGTTGAAATGAAAGGGCTGCAATTAACAAAGTGGCCACTTTAAAGGGCTGCATATTGGAAAAAAAATCCTTTTATTTATTCATCTTATAGAAAAAACAACTTTTACTATGATAGGTTTTATTTTAGTAGGTTGGATCGCATACTTAAAACTAAAAACTGAAAATGAGGCCTCAATGCGAATTTTCTTGTGTTGGCCGCTATCAGTTCCATTACATCCTTTACAAGCCTCTTCGATGCCACCACTGCTGCAAACATGACTGCATAGTTTTGAAAGTATGCGGAGGATTATGCTACCACTAGATTGTAGGTAGTGGAAGTTGGTCCTAACCTCCTAGTAGCGGTGAGGTCAACTTTACAGAGTTAGTGGCCATTGCATCATTAGTTGCCTAGGCTTTGCTCTGTAGCTTCAGCAAGCTGGGGGCAACTATCATTGAATGATGCTACCATTAGTCGGAGTCGCCTCATGTGGGTCTAGCTTTTAATTGTGTAGAACACATTATGAGAGATGTTGGAGGGGGCTGGGTGCCTGACATGCATAGGATCAGGAAAGTATGTCTCGTATTGTGGTTCCTGTGACATAGCTTCGAGAAGTTAAGAGAATAGGAGCATCACTTATTCTTTAACTATTTGAAGCACACTCTTTATCCTTCTTGTCATGTGAGATCGAGAACTTGATTGCTAGTAAAGCCAACGAAGCTCGGTCTTGGAGGATTACTTCTTTGCTTTTGAATATAGTGAAGTATTTTATCTTTTAACTAGCTTGTATTGCCTTCTTTCCTAATAGAACAATCAGTGGAAAATAGACTTAGTGTCGATGGATTTGGATCAGTATAACAGAGTTACGGATGTTGTGCCATTAGTTGGCTCAGTTGACAGTTGTTCTTTGTAATCTCTGGCTTCAGCTTTAAAGTCTCGTGGGATAAGAATGCCAATGTTATTTGAAGATTTGAAGGTGTATCTTAAAGACTGAAACTGGGAGGAAGAACAAAGAACTGGACTAAGGACTTTGGAATCTTCAAATTCATTGTTAACTATTATCATAGGGGTTCTCAGATGGTCGTAACGGTTGGGTTTATGATTGGTAAATATAATGATTCTGTGCTGGAACTTAAATGGGGTAGTGGGAGACCATCTGGGCACCCTTATTATAGTAATCAACAATGGATTGAAGATTCTGAGTTGGAACCATCATCGGTACAGTCTGCACGACCTTCAGATAATAACCTCTGTTATCATATGTTATGCAAATGAAAGCCATCTAAGGTGATTGTGCCTTGGTCTTCGAGTTCGTCAAATGCAATCTAAAGTCCCTGTGTCGATGTATCTAATCACACTTTTTTACCAAAACATTGCCTTTTCTTTTCTTTGCTGGAGCTTGATTTTGACTGCCTATATCTTCCTCGTTTCCTGATGTAGGTTGTAATTGTGGACCTTGAGTCGAACCGCATCACTACTTCAGAGGAAATACCTTCGATACCAGAGCCAGAATTGAGCTCCTTACGTGGTGAGATATTGAAATTACTATATCCAAATGTGATGAATATAGATCTGATCAAGGTTGGCCTCGGCAAATCATGTGAATTGCATCATAGAGTTGCTAACAGACCATGGTCAGAAGAACATGATGTTCAACTTAGGTAATTTTGAACTTCCTGTATAGTTGTGTGTGTGTGTGTGTGTGTGTGTGTGCGTGTGTGTGCTCCTGTATAATGTTTCTATTGCAAGCATGGCCGGTGAATGATTCGGCGACAAATTTTTTATTTTAATTTTTATTCTGTAATTCATAGATCGATTCCTGAGGTCGATACGCTCATGTTCTGTATATTTCTAGTAATCATATTAGAGTTCAGCTTGATCATACTAGCAAGCTATGCTACATGGACTCCAGTGAAGTTATTTGTCCCCATCTAGAGAATACTTTGTAGAGCAGGATATCCCTATTCGAGCAGGTTATGAATTTCTTGTCCGTAACTATATGCTTCTTTGGTTAGCCCATTCTACCATAAGTCTCTTTCCTTTCGCTAGACTTTTCTTTGATGGCTTGAGTAATATACTTCCTCTGTTTTTTAATACTTGCAAGGAGAGATAGAGAGAATATGGTTGCAAGTAATACTCTAATAGAGAACTTTCTAAAATAGGAAATGTTGCAAGTATTAAAAAACGGAGGAAGTATATGGTTGATAGTTGTAGAAGCTTCCAGCCTCACAGGAAGGCAGGCCCCTGATCTGCCTATAGCAAGTTTGAAGTCGCGGTGGAAGATGTTGAGTGAGGCTCCTGTAACAACATTTGGTGCACGGAGTAGGATAAGATTCCATTCTGAGTTACTGACTGAATAGCCCTCAAAAGGCTTTGTCATTGTGCTTGTTAATGGCCCCGTCCTCGCCCTTTTTGAGAGTGAATCTACACCATCTTGCTCAAGCCTTTGGCTACTGTATGTGTTTTCCATATCTTCACTATGCTGTGAGTGAAATAGTGAGTAGTGTTTAAGTTTATGATATAGCTAGTTAGTGGAAGTGGAATGAACCTGGAAAAGGCGGGCATTGAGGAAAGGAAAGAGCAAGTTCTAGATGGTGTGTGTGTGCATCATCAACGTGTGATGACTTGTCAATTTTTTTTATGTTTGCAGCTAGGACCTTTGGCTAAACAGTCAAGGAGAGCCTAATAATGCCACTCACAAATGTAATGGCTTCTATTCTAGGAATTTTTAACTTGGATTAATGTGGCAGCCCATTATGTAATGTGGGCTCTAAATTCCAAAAGTGTGTTTGAACTTCATAATAGTACGACGTCCGTATGTTAGTCTCGCGTATTGTAGTTGTTATATCTTGTCCATCTGAGGATCAACGATGATCTGTGCAGCACTAGTTTAGGAAGGAAAATAAGTAGAGAATGCGGAAATTGGTTATGAGTGTCATATATGGCGTTACTAAGAAATGTGTTCTTAGTAGGTGGTTATTTTATGCTTTTCTTTGTTAGGTGTCTGTACTCTGTCGTGAACTCATGTGATGTAACCTTTGGCTTGTTTCTCTGTTTTTCACATCTATTACCGTATTAAAAACATAATCAGGAGTCCTCCATTTATCTGATTTACTTTTGTCAGAAATTATGCTCTTAGCTCTTAGTTCATTTCACAGCTAGCTCCTGTATCTAGTATTCTCTTTCACTTGTCCCGGCCCATGTCATCCTGTTAATAAGATTTAGAACTGCAGTACTGTGATCAGCTTTGCCATCATATAATTGGTGGAAGAATTTAATGGTTTATGCTCCTAAAACTATTAGCATGGGTGTCTTTATTGGTGTTTCTTGTTTTGAGTGTAGTATTATTGTGTAGAGCCCTGCAAGGTACTCTTTTCGAATATAGTGTTCTTGCCTTAAATTTTATATTGTGCTTATCTATCTGTAGGAAGAATTGTTTTTCTGTAATAAGGTAAGGCGCTTTAAGCAGTTCTCATTCTCTATGTGCAGGATGATATTTCTGAAGTTCTTTGCTTCAATATTATCAGGATATCGGAATTTTATTGTATGTCTCTGTTTCTGTTTGGCATTTTTGTATATATTAGGTGTAGTATATGATTGTTTACTGTCAAAACTGCTTATCAGACTACCATTTTGCTTGATTGTAGGGAATTGATTTTCCCACTCCAAAATTTGCATTTGGTATTCCCACTGTGAAAATACTTATATATGCTTCACTCACAAAGAGGAGTGCCAAAATTAAATTTAGTGGGGAAATCACTTCACCTGATTGACTGATTGTATGACTTAGTGTTGCTTTTACAGGAAAATACAGCAAACAATGTCTTTAATACCCAAGCATTCTTAAAGAAGCGCTCTCGATTGACTAATCAACCCCTAGATCAGATGGTGAGCTTTAGTTCAGTCTCCTGCTGTGGCGATTGGTTATTTCCTTTTTGTTTGCATGATTGGCTTGTCATTCTCCTCTATACAGCTGGCTGGGCCAGCTGGCACTCAAACTGAGGCGACCCAAATGTCATCTTTAATTAAAAGTGTCTTGCTCGAGCACTCAAGCTTTTATGTCAAACAAACTAAGCTGAACCTAAGCATGACTCGAAGGTTCAAGTTTGCCTTGATTATATAGATTTTCATTGTTCCCTTATTTGAATATTTTTTGTGCATTCTAAGCAATTTTTTGAAAATTTGTTATCATTGTTCATATATTAAATTTAAAGGGAATGGTTGAAAATTATCTTTCTTAAGCTCTACGATTTTGAACCTAACATCATCGAGTTTGAGCCATGCTTCGTTGCAAAACGATCTAAGAGGGGTTGTTTTTTTTCCAGACACAATCCTGTACTGCGTGTTAGCTGCTCAGCTCACTGCCATTCCTGAGACTTCTTTTACATGCAAACTATTGCATTTTCTCTAAGATATTCTAATATCCAAATAATTTTTTGGGGGAACGATAGCAACTAAATGTAGTAAAGGTTACAAGTTTCTTAATCATTTTGGACCTAATTTTTTAATGAAATAGAGTAGCGTATATTTAATTTGTGTACCCTTTGCATATAAGGAAGATTTATTTTGGTATCATAAGCGAACTCCTGAGACCTGTGAGTTGGTCGTATACTGTATGTCAAAATTCTGCTTTTTTTGCACAGATAATACAATTTTTGGATACTCAAGGTTTTCTGGACTTCCTTGAAAGAGGCTCAGGGTCTGATGATAAGTATAACAACCTTCTTGACAAGTTGCAAGATGCTATTGGGAGAGGACAGGATCATATGTCAATACTGCCATCACCTGTATTAGATCCTGAAATTATTACAATATCAGATCTTGGTGGTGGAGTACCTGGTAGGTTTCTCATCAAGTTGTGATTATTTGTTTGTTATGCTTAACATATTACTTAGTTAATGTTCATGTCTTCCTCACTAAGATGTTACTTCTCTCTGATCCACAGTAAGTGGTTCTCGTTATACATATGACAGATTCCCTCATTATATCATAACCGAAGAGCAGGAGGAAAAGAGGAAACAGATTCTTGCTGCAGTTAGTGGAGCCCTTGTTAACGATGCAAAAATTACTCATGATCTTGCTGAAAGTCTCAGTCCAAGGGAGAGAGCTGTGGGTCCTCCTTTCAGTTTTCCCTATGAATATAATTATTAACATGATTGATTGCCTTTGTATTTATTTACTAGCCATCAGATTTTTGAGTGTAACCTTAGGTTTTGGCATGACCATTATCAACCTAATAAGGTGATTTCTCTTTGTTAACAAATAACAACCAGTGAGGAGCTTGTGCAGATCAGGTTTAATAGATCGTCATAAATCCAAGCAAACAATGATTGTGGTTCATGCAAAGAGGAAAAAAAAAAGTTGATTTATCACTCTGCTTATAGTAGTGACAACCTTGACTTAAAAAGAAAATTCTGTAGATCGTGTTGGGAGGAAAATGATAATCCTTAAAAAAAGCCCTAACCCAACTTAGCAATGCTCTTATCTGTATTCTTCTTTTTACAGGCAGAACGGGAACGCATGGTCTTGGACATAAAAGTGAAGTTGCAGGTGAATAATCTATTTGATATACTGTTTCATTGGAATTTGATTCTTCCTGTTTTTGCAAGTAGAATGTTGTTGTTTCCATTAGAGTTACCATACTTGGTAGTATTTACATTTTTTGGCTTACGGAAAAACATTGCAGAAAAGCATATCATCATTTTCAGTTTTTAAGTGTTGTTTTCTGCTTTTGATTATGGAACGGGAAGGGGATGCGGCAGTGGAGAGAAGAAATACGATAAATAGGTGAGACCGAAGGAATTCCTTTGGGGGCCAAATATCAACACAGTGAGACATGGAAGAAAAATAGACTTTTGAAGTTATTTTTTTTATGTGGGTGGGAAAGTTAAATAATTTTTCCACTCAATTGCAAATATCTATAATTGTTAGCGCCTCTGTTTTATAATGATTCTCGTAGTTGTCTTTACATGAAGATTAGTTATAGGAGAAAAGAACCACCAGTAGTGTTGGCTTTTGTGGAGTCAAATGCATACAAACATACATAATGGGTAGTAGGACAATCACTTTGATATGGAAGAACTATATGTGTTATCCCTATACTTGTGAAACCATGTGGAGAATCAGGTTATGTTGCAGAAGTTAATCTGACTTTTGACATTGTGCCTTTGTCTAGTAGTATAACACTTTAATGCAATTAAATGTTGATGGTTTCATGTATGAATTTTTAGGTAAGATAGCATATGCCCTGGTGGTTGTAGCTTTGAAAGTTGTGAATGTATTGTTATTGAATTGTGCCTCTAGTAAGTTGAATGAACTGACCTATGCTTCTCAACCTGGTACCTTGATTCTGTGATTTGAAGTGGTTTTGTGTTAAGTGTTAAGCATCTAGAGTGTGGAGTTATATGACAATTCTTACTGAGCAGGGGCTGTGGCTACGTCTTCTGAAGTTAGGGACAACCGATGATCCTTTGTCCTCTTTTGAATATGGAACTATTGTTGGTAATCATGCTTTATATCTCTGGTGTTTGTTTTGTCGGTAAGTTATTGACTGTTGCTTAAAGTTTAGCTAATATCTGTGTACCTCTTTTGCAGCTCTCATTGAATCTGACGCAGATGGTATTGGCGGAAGTGGGTTTGTTGAATGTATAAGGGAACACATACATACTGTATGTTTATTGTGGACGATTATACTCTTTTTTCTATTCTATCACATCTGGAATTACCCGTTTTTCATCTGGCTTTTGTCTTGCAGGGGTGGACTTGTCAATTGACTGAAGAACAGTTTATTGCTGTCAAAGAACTGGTACTGGCTACTGCTTTATCATAATATGTAAAGTTCAGGCTATACTGCTTCCACAGATTTAACGCGAGTGCATATCTCGCTGAAGGAAAACGTTTTTGTAATGAAATTAAAAAATCTTTTGAGTCTGTCCCTATAGAGCTGCTGAATATTGAGTATACCTATAAGAAACAGGTAAATAAAAGTGAATAGCTATTTAGTTTTTCTAATAGAAAGATTTAAAATGTAATTACTGTAACAACTCTAATTCAAAGGCGGTTACGGAGCTGTAGAAAAACAAAACTTATGATGGTTTCAACGTTTATTTTTTCAACACTATTGACACAGAATAAAGAGATGGGCATTTTCTTTGATATGCATGAGAAAAGTTAATTTCAGCAGAGCTCTAATGCCTTTTTACAAATCTGTTAATGTAGCCGAAGCAGATAGCACAAAGAGTTCCAGGTCCATTAACTTGATTGACACTGTCTATAAAATCATAGGAAAAGTCCTGTGCACAAAAGACAATATTTTTAATGAGCTTATTATCCTATACCTCTTTGTTGACTATGGCTAGTTCTTTTGCAAAACTTACCAAATAACTGAGGTTGTTTGAGGCACGCCTTGTGCTTCTTGAAGCATTGTCAAGCTTTAGGTCAAACCTTCAAAAACGTGTGCTAATTCCACTCGGTTAGATTTGAACTCCAGTTGTTTTTCTTTGTTGTGATGTAAAGTTTTTCCCTTTCATTTTTTTGGGTCTCCCTCTGTGCCCTTTTAAGTGCATTTCTGGTTGGGCTATTATTATTGAGAGATTCAAAAAATGGCTTGCAGCTTGGAAATCAAAACTGCTGTCCACACGGGGTAGATTAACATTCTTATGAAACACCCTCTTCAGCTTGCCAATTTCTTATAATGTCCATGTTCACTAACCTGGCCAGCCACACTAGGCGTATTAGTACATGTATTGGTAAAGTTTCAGGCTATTTTGACAAAATTAGGAAGTGAATTGAGTTGTGTGCTTGTACGAGTTGTACCCATCCTCATGCCGGGAATTAGGAAACATTGGTCTGCACTAATATGGCTCTGAAGCTAGAAAAGAGTTGAATAGGATTTCTTTGGGCTTACAATTATTATGATAGGCCTTTTATTGGGTCAAATGAAGATATTTGTCACACTCAAGCCTGTTGAAGGTCTTGACATTAGGCCTATTCATTTGTTGAATGAAACATACAAAGAATTTAGCTCAGGAGGTTTGCGAATTGAGGTGTTACTTTATGGAAGAATGTCATTAAGCTAAAATGCATTGAGAACCTAGGATGGTAGAGTGAGATATTTTCTTACGTGAAGTAGCTTTTGACATCCATTCGACTTGGTTGCATGTTTTCAAGTAATTGGCTGATTTCCAAGCAAAGAGTGGTTCAAGGATTTTGTTTGGCACAACGTTTTGTACGCGTATCAACTACCAGAAGCTCTATTTCCATATTTGTTCAGATTTTTATATCTAAGGTGGCCACCGTTTTTAAAGTGCTTGCTAAGTGTGAATGATGGTTCCAATCTCAATTAGTGGTGCACTTTAGGGTGTAGCTTCCCGTTATCAAGGTTTCAAGTTTCAAAATTTTGTGGCTTTTGTATAGCTGGAGTAAAGTATTAGCTTGTGAACATCTTTCTCGATTTTGTAGATAAAATACTTGACGATAGCTTGAGGGCATGAGCTTTTTGGTCCGCAGCCCTGATTATGTATATGCATGAGTGCATGACACTGCTTGGTATCTTTCCAATATTAGTATCTATTACTTATGACCATTAACTAGAAGAGCTTACAATTGTCAAGTTTATCTGTGAATGAAGCTGCTCGAGAAGCCCATGCAGATTTTATCTAGACTTTTGTTTTAATAATCTTAAGTTGAATTTGAAGTATGCAATCTTGCCTCCATGACTAACTAATAATGTGAATTAATGAAGTTAAGATGAATTGTTTGCGCAAAATCTAAATGTAATAGGTTCAGTATATTATTGATTAATTGCTTTAGTGACTAGTTAGACATTGTTCTTTCACATTTTCTTTTTTCCTGTACTGGTCTAGCGAGTTGGATTGGCACCTCGTCTCCTAAGATTTTTGCCTCTGTGTGTTGTGTATTTGTTTTAACTTCAGCTGAAAACTGCAATTACCCTTGCAACATCCCGCAATGACATGTTAACAGTTAGAGACGCTCTTGAAGTGTCAGCTGAAATATATAAGAAGGATGCCAATAATGTTTCAGATTGTGTTCAACGTCATCTGATTTCTCTGTCGATCTGGGAAGAGCTTCGGTAAGCTTCAAATTCATCTTAACGCAGAGAACTTCATATCTACACTTGTGTCAAGTCTCACCATTTTGATGCAAGCCTTTTTTTTTTTTGGCAATTAAAAGAGAGTTTATTAATAACCAAAAATAGAGAGTTCACAGAACATCCAAACCAGAAGCTACATGTATCAATTTTATTAATAGTTTCATTTTTGGGCCTCCTGTTGCATTGGTGTTACTATCTTTTGGCCTTCAAGTGTATATATAGTTTGCATGTTGATATGAACTAAAATATCCCAACTCCTAAAAGGACATTTTCTTGTATTGCTACTACACGTGGTCATTATCTCTGGTGCTATATGGTCCAGTGTTAAGGTTCCCAGATGATTAAAAACTTCTGTCAGCCTGTGGTTATGGCCTTGTGGGTGCAGGGCCTGCAGGCTGCGCTCGTGCCTTGGAATTTGTGGGTTGCATGTGATTCAGATGAGGTTGCGCCCCACAAAACGACCTGGATCCTCTTTGTAATTATTCTAGATGAACGTTCTCCAAACTTAACTAACCCATATCTCAACTGTTTACAATCTACTTGGTCATTGTATATCTAACCCTTGTGCTGATACTCATCCTGCAATCATTCACAAGAAGCAAGGGTCTTGTTTGCACTTTACCAAGAAAGCCTTTTTTCTTACCCAAATGCTCATTGTATTGACTCATTCGTTGTCTCATAATCATTTTCTAAATTCTACTCCTGTCTACTTGGTGATGTTTGGCTGTCCAACTATCTAATATATTTTGGGAACTCTAGTATCCATAAGTTATAGAAAAATTTGATTTACATTTTGAGAACTCTAGTATCCATAATCATCTTCTAAGTGATTTTTGAAACAATTTTGCCTTCGAATTCAATGAGACCCCTAGGATGACATTATCAGCGTTGATTGAGGAAGCTACTCAGATAAGACCATTTTTAGATGCATTTCTAATAAAATGCACCCAGGAGCATGAGAATCATTCATGCTTCAAGGGTGGAGTTTGTAAAACATCTGCATTCACCTCATTTGCGGAAAATTTAGATACGCACAAACAGAGGGAGTATTTTTATTGATTCAATTTGTGTTATTTGTTCATGTAATGTTCTGATTTTGGCTTCACAATCATGTGACTCCATTTTTTATTCTTTGTCTTTACTATAGGTTTTGGGAAGGATATTTTGAGTATCTCATGGACCAAACCTCCAACAAGTAAGGAAATATAGTTGATCTCGTATCACTTAAACACATGCTGAGATATTACGTTTCCGCATTCCTTTATGTTTCCTATTTTCCAGCTGTGAATTGGTTTGTTAATTGCATACTGGAACTCCTGTAAACTGAAATAAGTCAAAAGTATTCTTACTTGGACCTTCTGCTTCTGATGTTTTCTTGATGATACTAATAATTGTAAGCCTTACCTTTTCTGTCTAAAAAGAAGAGTTAATGTTTTACAGTCTCAGCCAGTCAGTCAGGTCTCCCGCCCCACATTAGTTAAATATATTTTTTGTGCAGTTATTTCCTGAGGGTCAGCCTCCATCTCCGACTTTTGGATGCATGAAATCTTTGTGAGAATGGCTGAATAAATTAAGAAACATATAAAAGATTATTCATTGTAATGTAGTAGAAACATGAATGACTATTATACATTTACCTATATTACACTCTTCATTGCACATCAAGTATCCCATCCTGGGCACTCTGAAAGGGGTACATACACCTGACACTTGATTTTGGCCAAATCATTTTAAACCTTTCATTTGATGGTCGACCATCCATTTGCAATAATTGGTACAGTATTTTTGGAGAAGGAATGTGCACCTTCTAATTTTTTGCGGAGAAGCCCAAATAACTGCTCGTTACATGGACACCCTGCTTGGAACTGATTGACATTGATCTGTATTTAAGATTACTAGAAATTGTGAAAATTTTTATTTGTATATCTTTAAAAAATAGGTGATATGCTATTATGATTTGGATGTGTCCTGTATACTACTCCCTCAGTCCCAAAATGTTTGCCTACCTTAAAATTTATGACTGATATGAGTTTTAAATTTTGATGTTGGTGAAACATTTTGGAATTGAAGGCATAATAGTTTCTAATAGTAGAAGGATTCTAATTGTACTTTTAGCTATATGACATATTGAGAAAGCCAACTTCATTCAGAACATTTTGACAAGGTATGATTTCACATGGTTTCTCATTATTTCTAATCACTGCTGGTCTTCAGGTCATCTAATTATGCCACCCTGGTTATGACACAGCTAATTGTAGTAGCTTCACATATGGTACTCTCTGCGCTTTCGTCTTTTCTCCTGAACAAATGCTGCTACTGATTACTAATAGACTTTTTAATCATGATACTTAACTCTGTGAAGGCTGGACTGGGACTTCCTGATTCTGACGCTTGGCACATTATTGAGACCATAGCAGAGAAAAACAACATTGGGTATAAGCAATTTGTGAGTATCTGTATCTTTTCTCTGTCAAGTTTTGGTGAAGCCACTTGTGCTATCTGCTCATTTGAAAACTGAGACTATTCCCCATCCTTTGGAAAAGACTCTGCCTCCATTCAATGTGTGTGTCTGCTCGTACGCGTGTGTGTCTGCTCGTACGTGTGCGTGTCCGTGTCCGTGTCCGTGTCCGTGTCTGTGTGTTTGTGTCTGCGTGGTGCGCGTGCGTGCGTGTGTTTGTGTCTGTGCGTGTCTGTGTGTGTGTGTGGTGGTGCGCGTGCGTGCGCGTGTGTGTGTGTGTGGGGGGAAGGCTAGGGTTCCTCTGAAGGTGAGAGCTTTCATGTGGACTTTGTCATGGGTAGAGTATTTTAATGATGTGCTCCAAAGGAGAAGCCCAGGAAAGGCTGTGGAGTGTAGTAGTCCTGGGTTTTCCCTTTACTATTTGGAGCTGCTGCAGGTTCAGTTTGTGCGCTTTGGAAGAGGAAAAGAGAAGAAGATGGCGTGGCCTAATGGTTTTATGGTGAATTTACTATTACATGGCGTTTGTGGTTAGAACTGAATGCTGATTTTTTTGAGAACCGTTATAACTATTAATCTTCTGTAAGATATAGAAAATCATTTAGCATCTTAATGGGTTAAAGGCGGCTGGGGTTTCTCACAATTACTCTGTTGTGGATTATAACAGAACTGGGTTAATTTAAACTGTTCTTACTGCTCTGAGGAAAATTTGTCATCTGTCTTACTCTCTGCTGCAGTTCATTTACAAAAAGGTTCTTTATCAAAGAAAAGGTGGATGGAAGACAAATTTTATCACACTGGATATAATTTCTTGTAAAATGGAAATAGGTCGCGTTGCGATTGTTAGTCTCACTTTGTGGCCAATGGGCATCGCTGCTTGAGCTAACAAATTGAAAAAGTGGATCTTTTTCATTGTGATTTCAGGTGTTTCGGAAAATAGTATTTTGATTATAAACTAATATATACTTTTTAAAGCTTATTTTGTTATTTTCCGTAGAGATGAAAAGGTGTCGAACATTTATAGTGACTAATATTTGAGTATTATCTTATCTTATATGTAAATTTAACTATATCAATATGCTTAACGATTTAGAAATGGGTTATAACAGTTTATATGTTAAATAGAGGTCCGTGATGGATGTGGTGATGTGATTCAATGTCACACGTTAAAATGCCAAGTCCAAAATATGTTACGAGAATGGCCTTTAAGTAACAGAGCAACCTTGTTTTTATTGTATGCCTAATACACAGCTTATTACGTATGTAAATTTAACTTCCTCCGTATTTATTAGGCTAACCTGTTTCTTTAGTCACACTTGCCAATGCAATAATTTTTATCATTAATGTCTTTATTTATTAAGAAGCTAAAATTATATAAAAAAAAATTATTATCTTCAAAATATACATTGAGATGAATCTAACAAGATTCCACATGGCTAGAAAGAAACATAGGAATTAGTAATCTACTCTCTGATAATATGTGCAGTCTTTGAATCTTAGAAAGTGCTCTAATATAATATTAAAAAAATTAATCTGATGTGTGTCCTTGGTTGATTTTTAATTATGCTGAGAATGGTTTCTTTGTTTACTCTGATTGGTCGTAGATACAACTGAGGGGGTTCTTGTCACATATTCACCAACTACGCTTTGCTTACTGGGGAGTCGCGGCTTTAAAAGTCCAATCATTGTCGTCTTATGGAGTGCAATCAGCACTTCCACAAGATGCTGCAAGTGACGGTCAACAAACTATTGAGGCTTCTAGTGTTGGAAGGAGCTGGGTACAGAGCATGTTCAGCAGGGATACATCATTAAGGGCCCATTCTTTTACTCGTGTGAATAGTGGAGTATCAGGTATCTCCAATTTATGTCCAAGTTATAAATCATCCAGGTTATTATCTTAGCTTATCCTTTATTTCATATCCTGCTGTATTCAGTTGCAGATGAAAACAAACAAGATCTGGCAAACACAGCAGGTCAAAAGAGGCCTTCAACAAATGTACGCGTACTTAGGGGCCATAATGGTGCAATCACTGCTTTACATTGTGTCACAAGAAAGGAGGTTTGGGATCTTGTTGGTGACCGTGAGGATGCAGGCTTCTTCATTAGTGGAAGCACAGATTGCCTGGTATGTGAACATATATTGCTAATCATGTCAACATTAATCTTTGTCGCCTTTTTTTGCCTTTTTTGGGTGGGGGGAGGGAGAGCTGTTGGGGTTCTGGAAAGTTGTTTCTGTTTTATTGATTTATATGGCACTTTCTACCAGATCTTCCTTTGTGATGATTATTGTTCAGACTTCTGACCTTCCATGAATGTTTGAGCCTTTGCCTGCAGTTGTGTGAATTTTTGTATTACCTTTTGTCTCAGAAGTCAGAACTTTGGTCTTGCTTACTAACAGATTGTAGCATGTGGTTAAATGTTATTTTTTCTGCTTTCTTAAGCACTATGTAGCTGTGTACGGTCAAATTATGTTGGAATTTTTTACTGGAATATTCTTATGATTTATAAGAATTTTGAATTAATCGACTATATTATTAACTGAATATTCAGGTTAAGATATGGGATCTGTGTACAAAAACTTTGGCATGAATACTTTTACGATTTTGAAGATACTACAACTGATTTATTATTTCATCCACTGCATCTTTCCTGTTAAGATATGGGATCTGTGTATGAAGATCTTATCAGCATTATATTTACGATTTACAAGATTTTGAAGTTGATTTACTATATCACTCACTTCAAAATCTTTCAGGTTAAGATATGGGATCCAAGTCTTCGTGGTTCTGAGCTTCGGGCAACTTTGCAAGGCCATACTGGGTACTATATCTAATTAATGCTTCTATTCTTTCAGTATAAGTAATTATGAAACTTATAAAAAGACCAATGATGGGTAACAATCATTTTAAAAGGTGGGCTAGAGCCAGATATGTTGTACCCCTAAGCTTTTCAATTCAGGATCTCAAGAAATAGTTAATTGCTGCTTAAAATATTATGCTCGACTCCACTTTGAACATCCAATTATAGAATACTGGGTGTAAATTTGTGTATTTTCTATTTGCTGGTTCCATACTGAAAACTCCCATCTGAAGTTAAGTTATCAGTAATCACTTTGTAGCACAGATATCTCAAACTAATAAGCTTTTAAATCCAGGATTTCAAGAAATAGTTAATTGCTGCTTAAAATATTATGCTCGACTCCACTTTGAACATCCAATTATACAATATTGGGTGTAAATTTGTGTATTTTCTATTTGCTAGTTCCATACTGAAAACTCCCATCTGAAGTAAGTCATCACTTATCACTTTGTAGCACAGATATCTCAAACTAATTTATCCACGTCTTCAGTATTCTATTTGTTGCATTCTCGCCTTGCTGTCAGTGGACATTTCCTTCATGAAAGTGCACCCTACTTAATAGGGAAACTACCAAAATGTATCTACATCATGCACACAATTTTCTGTTTAGGTGCCATAACCAATGCCAGATTCAGGAGATTTATAAGGGGGTTTGCAATTTAACACCAAACTAGCAATTGTTGTCTTTTGGCTTTCCTTATTTAATTTTTTAGCTTGATAATAAAGGAACCCTTTTCCCCTTGAATATTAGCTAAACTTGGTCCATTCGTTAAGTAAGGGATATGGCTGCTTGCCTTTGACGCAATAATATAGCCCTCGCCCCGTCCTCCTCCCTGGCCTTTGTGATAGGTTTGCCTTAGACATGAAGCTTTGAAACAATATTGTCCCGTTGGTAGGCAGCAATACATGATGGTAATGGTAATAAATTTGTATTTATTTTTGTGATGAAAGTTTCATGCTAATGCTCATGGTAATGCTTGTCCAAGCTCAAATGTCTTTTTCTTCACAAATTCCCATTACCACTTACTGGTGTTATTGAGTGTTAATTGAAATTTATGCAAAAAATCACATATTTGGAGAGGTTATTTCACCATTGACATTGTCTTGAGACTTCCTTTGCAATTTACATATAAATTCATTACCATTACCCCCAATTGTTACCATCTACCAAACGAGATGCTAGATGAAGGCTCATGGAAATTTGCTACTTATATACTTAGTAAAGATATGATAATATGAGTAACAGATATGATCTTATGATGTAAAATTACCCTTGATCTGCGAATACATTCATGTAAAGTTGATAGGATCTCGGTGAAATTACAAATAGAACTTGAGAATTAAATCTCAGTCGGTCTTACTTGTCATAGACTGACCTCACAGAATAAAAGTTACAGTAAATACAGAATGTGATAAGACTAAAGTTAGTGGCTGATAGGAAGTTCCTTAATGACTTGTTAGTTGTGACCGTCATGTAGGTGAATGATTTTCACTTTAACCCCAATAATGGATGGTGTTTGTCATTTGGCTCTGTTTCCCTTTTCACTAGTACTTCTTCACTTATATATCAATTCCCTGTCCCCTGTTTAGTCAGATCTACATAGTTTGATGTATATCCTGAACTACTGCTTTGTCTACCAGAGCTGTACGTGCTATAAGTTCCGACCGAGGAAAGATAGTATCAGGCTCAGACGATCAATCTATCTTGGTTTGGGATAAGCAAACATACCAGGTTCTGGAAGAGCTGAAAGGGCATAATGCACCAATCAGCTCTGTGCGTTTGCTCTCAGGAGAACGTGTCCTTACTTCTTCCCATGATGGAACCCTGAAGATGTGGGATGTAAGAACAGATACTTGTGTGGCAACTGTTGGGCGTTGCTCAGGTTCAGTCCTTTGTATGGATTACGATGATTCTACAGGAGTTTTGGCTGCAGCAGGTAGGGATTCAGTTGCTTATTTGTGGGACATCCGTGCTGGTAGACAGATGCACAAGCTCTTGGGGCACACCAAATGGATCAGATCTATCAGAATGGTTGGAGATACTTTAATCACCGGTAGTGATGATTGGACAGCTAGGATGTGGTCAGTTTCTCGAGGCACATGTGATGCTGTCTTAGCTTGCCATGGAGGTCCTGTTCAATGTGTTGAGTATTCAACGTTGGAGAAGGGAATTATTAGTGGCTCAACAGATGGGATGCTTCGGTTTTGGGAAAATGGGGATGGAGGTATAAGATGTGTCAAGAATGTCACCTTACATTCTGCTTCTATTTTATCTATAAATGCTGGTGAACACTGGCTGGGGATTGGTGCAGCAGATAACTCCATGTCTCTCTTTCATCGCCCTCAAGAAAGACTAGGGTTATCCGCCTCTGGCTCTAAAGTAGCTGGATGGCAGCTTTACCGGACGCCCCAGAAATCTGCTGCTGTTGTAAGATGCGTGGCTTCGGATCTTGAAAGGAAACGGATTTGCAGTGGTGGCCGTAATGGACTTCTTCGATTGTGGGATGTTACTATAAATATCTGAGCTTTGAGCTGTCATATTTAGGAAGTTATTCTGTCAGATTTACGTTATGGTAATTGTTTACACCAAGATACGATAGAACAAGATTTAAGGGAATGACTGCAAGTTATGAAAAGTTGGGAATATTTACTATTCCCTTGATATCATGGGATCATATTTGTATACCTCCGTTTGAAGGGCTTGGTTTAAGGAAATGAAACATTGTAAATGTTGCTTGTATTTTGTATTTGTGTTGGAATTCATTTCAAATATCACATTATTTGCCACCGCCCGTATTTTACTAATATCGCCTGTATTTTTTCCGTACTGCATTTTTTTTCTTCTTTCTTTCTCCTCTTGCTCTTCCTCTTCTTTTAACCTACCATAACCACCGCCACCACTATCGCCGCCGCCACCATGTGTAGGCACCTCCCTCCTCCTCCCCTCTTCTCTTTCCTTCTCCCTTCTCCCCAAAATCAGAAAATGGCGGCGTTTGATATTGACTTTGCTGGTAAAATCATAAAACAAAGCAAAAACAAATGCTTCTTATTTCAATTTTTAGGGTTTTTCGAAAACGCAAATAATTTGAATTTCGCAAGAAATTCACAGCATTACGATATTAAATTTAGGTGTCGAAGTTGCAAACTATTTCGAATCACAAAGTCTTGGATGTAACTGTTATACAATAACTTATTGTGTAACAACCACTATTCACACGCGCGCCACTTACTTAGCCCTTTCCCTCCACGTTTTAATCTTTCAGTTTTAAATTTCTCAAAAATTTCTTCGCTTAACTTCCACGTTCTTCTCTGCCCTCATCCTTTGCGATATTCTCCACGATTCTCTGCACGATATTCTTCTCAATTCTTGTTCTTCCTATGTATTTCAGTTTCAATAATCGAACTATAATGTCTGAAATTGTTTCCAATTTCGTTTTGGGAAATATGAAGAAGCAATTGCAATCAAATAAGTGCAAAGGAGACACTGAAGTTACTGCAAACGAGAAGCGTTCAACCGTCGATTTCAACTTCAAGTGAAGCATCAAATTATGAACCAACCGTTTTTTCTACTCCGCCACCTAAACGTGTTGCTTTTAAACGTCCACCTGGGGTTCCATCAAAGGACGATTCTGTATCCTCTAGATATTTGTCGCTAAATGTTTTATATTTCGCTAAATTTTGATTTTTCGCTGTTTATTTAGGTTTATGTTTGCAATTTATGTGACTTGAATACATGTCATTAAAATTTGTTCTTTATGTCATTATAACTTGTGTTCATATCATTATAACATGTCTTTATGTCATTATCAGGTCATTTGAATGTGATGTCATTTTTCCTATCGCATATGTCATTATTTGTGAACTCTATGTCATTAGGAATGCAATTTATGTCATTATTATTGGATTCTATGTCATTGTTTATGTTTTTACATATTGGCGCTTTGTATGTCATTATAACTGCATTTTATATAGGCATAAGAATATTATATGTCATTAAATGTACGTCTATGTCATTATCTATCTTGTATGACTAAAGTGTCATTATTAATGAATTCTATGTCATTATAAGTCCAATTCATGTCATTATAAGTCCAATTTGTGTCATTATAACTTGTCTTCATGTCATTATAACATATCTTTATAACTTGTCTCCGCTTCATTAATTATAAGTTCAATTTGTGTCATTATAACTTGTCTTCATGTCATTATAACATGTCTTTATAACTTGTCTTTAAAAGTCATTATAAGTCCTATTTGTGTCATTATAACTTGTCTTGATGTCATTATAAAATGTCATTGGATGTTATGTCATTAAAAATGTTGGAGCATTATATGTCATTATAATTGCATTCTATGTCAGTGTAAGTGTATTATATGTCATCAAATGCATGTTATCCTGTATGACTTAAGTGTCATTATTAATGAATTATATGTCATTATAAGTCCAGTTTGTGTCATTACTACTTCATGTCATTATTAGTGTTTGACTATTGTTATTATTAGTACATTATGTGTCATTATTTTTGCATGTTATATCATTAGTAACACATTGTGTGTGATTATTAATTTGTCATTAGAATTGCATTCAGTGTCATTTTTTTTATCTTTTGTATGTCATTATATGTCCATTTAATGTCATTATGAGTCAAATTTGTGTCGTTATATGCCTGTTGTAATATGTCATTATGGGTGCATTTCAATTTCGTTATTAGTCTATCTGTGTCATTATTACTTGAATGTATGTCATTTTGCTTATGTTTTAAGTTGTATTTCTTGTTTTCTTTCTTCCAGTGAATATAGGCCCTTAAACTTTACCTACTCTCCAAATCTATTGCATTTATTAGTGAAAAAGCTGGATGAACAGAAGAAGCAAGTGATTTGAGACCTCGGCTTTGGATCGATTCTCAATTTCTTAAATTTAACTGAGGTAGATAGGGGTTTGTACAACTATTTGACTAAGCATTATATCTGTGGGGCAAGGATACTTAGGCTCCTTGACCAAAGTACCATACATGTTACTAATGATTTCTTTACATCTATTATTTGGATTCCTGAGATTCCTGGGAAACAAGTAATAGAGCTTGATGGGTCAAAGTCAAATAAAGATTCTCGTGATTTAGTTGTCAATAAATGGAGAAATGACTTTGGTCTTCCTGAAAAAGGAGCAAAGTAAGGTGTATTCTTAGCTCCTCTTCCTAACAAATCTCTGTATTTAAACATTCTGCACATAGATGATGTTTCTAGGTTAGCCTCATATAATTAGTGTGGGTATGCAGCTATGAAATTGGATGAAGCTGTTATGATTGTGAAAGGGAAAAGGGAAAAAAGACAAACGATTGAAAAGGAGAAGGAAAATGAAGAGGAAAAGGAGGAGGAGGAGAAGGAGAAGGAAAAGGGGGAAGGCAAGGGAGAGTAAGAGACCAAAAATTGGTGGTTGTTTTCCACCTTTTGTAATTAGGTACATCCACAATGTCAATTTTGGAAAGACTTTTCCTGAGTTTGTGCTCTACATCCTACACTAGACTGATGTTACCCTTAGAAATGGGTGAAGGATGAGCTTGATGTATTAGGCACTGCTATTGCTATTAACATTGATGTGAGAAGAGTAGTAGCAGCTCTGGAGAAGTTGGAAAAGCTGGGTAGAGAAGAGAAAGATGTGAAGAATAAGGAATTGGTTTTATCAATATGTGCTCCTCCTGAGAAGAAAGAACGATCCGCAACTGATCCACCAAATGAGGAAGAGGTTCTGCAATTTAAGGTTCCTCCAACCTTTCCTTCCAAGGAAAATTTGCAATCTTTGGCCAAATATGTAAGTTTATTATCATATGTCATTATTACTTGAATATGTTTCATTATAATTCCTTTATATGTCATTTAGCCTGTATTTTAGGTCATTATCAATGATCTTATATTGTTTTGAGTATACTGTTATTATTCTTGGTTTTCTTCTCTCATATTATTCCATGATATGTCATTATTTGTTAAACCTGTGTCATTAGAACTCCAGTTTATGTCATTATATATGAAATTTGTGTCATTAGAACTTCAGTTTATGTCATAATTAATGATGTTATATTATTTTGATATTTGTGTCATTATTAGTCCATCCTATGTCATTATTGGTTTTCTGGTTTTCTTCTGTCATATTATTCCATGATATGTCATTATTTGTGAAACCTATGTCATTAGGACTCCAATTTATGTCATTATTTGTGAAATCTGTGTCATTACAACTCCAGTGTATGTCATTATTAATGGTGTTATATTATTTTAATTTTTGTGTCATTATTAGTCCATCCTATATCATTATTGCTTTTCTGGTTTTCTTCTTTCATATTATTCCATGATATGTCATTATTTGTGAAACATGCGTCATTAAGACTTCAGTTTATGTCATTATATGTGAAATCTGTGTCATTAGAACTTCAATTTATGTCATTATTAATGGTGTTATATTATTTTGATTGTTTTTGTCATTATATATCAGTATTGGTTTTTGTATGTCATTATATTGTCATTACTAAATAATTCATTTTCTAATTCAGGATATCCATGCGAAGATGCTAGTATTGACAAGGGATGTGTAATCCCCCATAATTTTAAAGGATTTTATAAATATATTTTAGCATTTATATATCTATATTTTAGTTGAAATAATTTTATTATTTAAGGAAGGTTGACTATTTTAAAAGTCAAATGAAATTATTTTAAGGATTTAAGAAAGTTGTTAATATTTTAATTAGGCATACTTTGAAAAAGGTTTGAAATACGAATTTGATTTGGAAAAGAAGTCTAATGGACTTGAGGAACCCAAATTCTAAGTAGATTAGGAAAGAAGAGTTATATTGATGCTAGGAGTTCTCATTTATCAATCCTAGTCGTCATCAAAGTCTATTCAAACTCAATCTCCTTTTCCTAAGCTCAAAAGAAAACCCTACTTATAATACCTTAAGCCCAATTATTTTACCACACAAAGATTATTTTCTCCTTCCTCTCAAAACTCACGGCACTTCCTCTCTCTTCCTCTTCCACGTAAATTTCAGTTTTCCTTCCTCTCAAGTTTTCCTTTCTTCTTCTTCAAGTAACGCTTTCTTCTTCGACAAGAAACGTCACCACACTCCATAATCGCCGGATTCCCTTGGTGCGCCGCTGCTGCTGCGTGTTGTCCTTGATTTCCGGCGCCTCCTTCTTCCTTGTTCTTTGAGTTGTTGGTAAATTTCTTTTCTTCTTCCTCAAGTTTCAATTAAAGATCATAATTTTTATGCTTTATTTTGGTACTAATCATGATTAATAACTTTAATTTACTGTTTTAATGATTAATCATGGATTATATATGTTATGTATTAAAAGAATAAAATTTCAGATTTGATTATTTATTTTAGATTGAGTTTTATTTATCAAAGCATGAATTTTTAGGGTGTTAAATATTGGAAAATCATAGTAGCATGTTATAAACTATGAAATTGATTTAACTTATGAATTTAAGCATGTTTAAGTATGTTTAAAGGAAGTTTTAATAATTTATAAGTTGCTGGAATTTTAGAAAGGTTGTTATTAATGGAGTTTTATGGATTTTAATGACTAGTATAGTAGTACTATGCTAGGTAATATAAGTAACGGTTTTTTCACCTGATACTCCCGAATTTTCAAAAAATTCACCTGGTACCCTCCATGTTTTCAAAATTCACCAGGTACTCCTCAGTTTCGAAGTATTACATCGACATGCCCCTAATGACTAACGGCGGTTAACGCTGTTAGCCTTAAACCTAATTAAACCCTAAATAGGCCTAATTAACCTAACTAACCTAACTAAACCCTAACATCTTAGTTCTAACTTTACCCTAACCCTAAACCCTAATTTCAAACCCTAACCCTAACCCCACTACCACCCAACCACCACCCCCTCCACCCACCCCACCCTACCCCCTGCAGCCACAACTCCACCCCCACCGCGACCCCCCACCCCATCAGCGGCCCCCCCCTCCCACCCCCCCACCCACAACCACCGCATCCCCGAAATCTCACCCCTCCCCACTACTGCACCCCCCACAGCACCACCCCCGCACCCCCATTGCACCACCCCCGCACCCCACTTGCACCACCCCTACCCCCGCGACCCCACAACACCACCCCGCTTCCATTTTCGCACCCCTCCCCCACTCTCGTAGCACCACCCTCCTCCAATTTCCGCGAAACACAAAGTACCCCCACAAAAAAAAACCGAGGGAAGAAGAAGGGGTTGCGGGCGGCGCGGGGTGGGGTGCGAAAATGGAAGGGTAGGGTGCGCGGGGGTGGGGGGGGAGGGCCGAGGGGCGCGATGATGAGGAGGGGGTGGGGGAGGGACGAGGGGCGCGATGGTGAGGGAGGGGTGGGGGGACTGCTTGAACCGAACTGGTGGGGGAGGGGGGCGGCGCGAGGTGGGGGAGGGGGGAAGGGGAGGTGAGGGAGTAGGCCGAGGGTGGTGGGAGGGTGGGGGAGTGGGTGGTGGGTTAGGGTTAGTGTTAGGGTTAGGGGTAGGGGTTAGGATTAGGGTTAAGATTAGGGTTAGGATTAGGGGGTTAAGGTTAGGGTTAAAGCAGGAAATTAGGGTTAATGACTAACGGCGGTTAACGCCGTTAGTCATTAAGGGTATCTGAGTGTATTACTTCGAAACTGAGGGGTACCTGGTGAATTTTGAAAACATGGAGGTTACCAGGTGAATTTTTTGAAAACTCGGGGGTATCAGGTGAAAAAACCGTATAAGTAATTGAGGTTTTAATGATAAAAACAACTTTTAAATATTTTTAAAGGGGATTTAAATTATTTTAAAGTTGCTGCAATTTATTTGGAGTATTGATTATAAATTCTATTGGTTGTGTTAGGCGGAGAATTCTCTCTAGGCGACTTTTAAGATCGTTAAAGTGGCTTATCAGTTTGTTTACACAAGGTACGTACATACCTATGTGTTGTTTGATGTAGTATCATGATTTTAGGAAGGAAAAGTTATGTAGTATCATGTATAGGAACTATGTGAGTTCATATATGATTGCTATTATAATTGGATTTTACATGTTTTATGCCTGTGTGCGAGCATGTTGGGTATGAGATTTAACTATGAGAATTATATAATGTTTGTATGGAATATTGATGCAAGCATGTTGGTTGGGAACTTTATTTATTAATTCACATGGAGGAATTAATATATTTATTAGATGGATCATGATTGAGTCATGTGTTCCCTTATATTATTATTTTCACTGCTCTATAAGGATTGTGGGCCTTATTTGGTAAGTTGATATTTGTATACCTTTGAAAGGTAAGTTGATTGTTGGCTAGGTTCAACAAATTAGAAGGATTGGATTAAAAAGGAATTAATCTTGGATTGTAAGTTGTATGATCACTTATTTAATCCTAAGATAAAAAGGAATAACGTTGTGAATGTGTGATTATATATTATCTGTATTGTTTGTGTGTCATAACAAGTAATAATTGGTAAATCATGTAAAGTGAAACTGGATAGCAATAAGCTTTAGACTGGTGCACGTCTAAAGTGTTGGACAATCAGGAGTTGGGGTACATGGTGAGCGTGCCATGACTTTTTCTGGGTTTCGGGTTGATCACCGTTCCTATTTTATTAAAAGGTTCCTCGATATCGTAGGTCATTTTGGAATACGGAGTCGCGCCCGTATTTCGTCTTCCTAGGGGAAGGCTGGTTTAGATGAGACAACTCGGTCCATTGACTATTCCTTTTAAAGTAATAAAAATGTTATAAAAGTTTAGTTCAGTAAAAGTTGTCTGCGAGTTATTACGCTATTATTTATTCCTGCCTACTATTTATTAGTATCATGTTAGGATTGTTTACTTGTTTTGTATGTAGTACTCAGCTTTGCTGATTACGTGCTTTGTTTGTATGTGTTGATCATGGCTTTGCCTTATTGATCCTGTGATGACCCATTTTGGTGAGCAGATTCTGTAGTGCATTGACATCTACAGGTTTGCAGATGTTGCATCATGGGGATCTGGGAATGGAGAGCTTGTGTAGCAGATTGTTTTATCTATTGCTTTAGTAGATACTTTATATTTAAGTTTGGTTTGAAGTAACCTTAATAGTGTTGTTTGGTTTTAAAGTACTTTGTTTATTTATTATATTTCAATTCTAAAAGTTTAGTTATATGTTTTCCGCTGCAAAATTCTGAATAAGCCGATACGTTATCACACGGGCGATAATACTTTGATAATTCTCTATTATTTGTATTTAAAAGGTATTTTAGAAAAGAGAGAATTATTGGGGTGTTACAAAGTGGTATCTGGGAGCTTTAGGTTTTTATTGGCCTTTCGTGCCAACTTTAAGTTTTTAGGCGCCTAACTAGCTAGTTAATTAGAATGAATTTCTTAGAATTGAGCTCCTACTTATTCATGGTATTCAAATTACCTTCGAAAAGTCTTTCTCAAGATTCTAATATTATTTCGATTCGAATTTAAATTTTTTTTTTTTTTAAAAAGGGTCCGAAAATTTTGTATTACTATGGTGTCCGAATTTTTTTTATTATTATTTTCTTTATTATGTTCGAATTTTCGAACTATATTTTTTTTATGTTTTTTTTCGGTTCCTTATAAATTCGAAATTATTTATTTAAATTATTTTAATACTCTAGTTTATTTTGACTATTTTATTATATTATGAGAGATGGGTAGTATAAGAAGGGCATATAGGATATAAATATTATATGTCTGCATTAAATAGTTAGTTCAGCATGATTATATTTTTCTTCCTTGCTAATTGTTTATGTTATTCCTATGCCTTGTATTGTTGTTGTTATTCTTGCTTATTGTTATTGTTGGGAATATACGCTAAGTGAGAGTATCATTTGCTTATAGAGGTAGTATTCATCTGTTATGGGATCTCTAGACATGTCTGATAGAAAGAATATTCGAGTAGGGAGCTACTACAACCCAATTGTATTGAGTGATGATGAGTATGATGGAGAGTCTGATAGTGAGAGCTACACCAGCCTAGAGATCATTATGTGTTGTGTTTTGAAAGTAAGCATTCCTGATAGCAATGATGAGGTTATCCAGGAGTTTGATCGTACTAGAGGGCAAACCTGAAAGAAGGATATCTATAGTATTACTTGGAGATCTTATCTGAGCGATGTGAGTGATGCATAGTTGGAAGAGGATAAACCTCAACCCAAAAGGATTCGAAGATCTACTAGACCTAGGAATCCAGGTTATTATTATTATTATAGTGGAGACTCTGGAGACTTTGAGGATGAAATGTTTACTCCATAAAAGTATAAAGAAAATAAGGATAGGAATGATAATGTAACTCCACAGAGTATTTATTTATGTTCTAAGGTTAGTAGTTGAATAAGTAGCTAAGCTACAATGGTTTAAATTTCCTTCTTTAGCATCTTTATATTGTTGAGGAATAAGTTGGTTATTTTGGATTGGAAAAAAAATATTCTTATTATCATTCGAGGAATAAAAGTTATTATTCAGTTAGTTGAGCTGAGTGAGAATATGTTCGTACGCGAAAAGGGGAATATTCTCTTTAATTATTGTGATTGGTTGCATTTGATCCTTATGTGATTATTAATGTGAATATATGATTGTTATGGTTCATAGTGTGTGAACTTAGTGTTATAGTAACTTCATGAGAAATTGTTTGTTGACGATCTTTATGGTCAAATCAAATGTTGCCTTCCTAGAGAATGGCATGTAAGTTATGTATCGAACCTAAAGTAGACCTACGATGAATTTAAGGTCGCAAAGTAGAATGGCCAATAGCGATAACGTCTAAGCCTCTGCTATTCGCCTATTGGCAAAGAAATTGACTCAAGAAAGAGCTGAGCGTCCCGATCCTGTTGGGGACATGTTTGAAAGACTAGCTAAGATTAAACCGCCATACTTTAAGGGGCAAGCTGACCCTACCTTCTTAGAAAGTTGGATTAGGGAGTTTGAAATGATTTTTGGAGCTGTAAAGTAGGTCAAGCTATATTGTGTTTGAAAGATGAGGCTGACTTATGGTGGAAAGAAAATGGAAATAGAATTAGTGTTGTGGAAGGGTTTAATTGGGATTCCTTTATTGCTGCTTTAAGAGGAAAATGTTACCATGCTTTTATGATAAAACAAAAGGCTCGAAAGTTCATAAACCTGAGGATGGGGAGTATGAAAATCTCTGAGTATTACCGTAAGTTCATAGCACCGTCGAGGTTGCACCTGAGGTAGTAGCTACTGAAGAGCTAAAGGCTCAAAGATTTGAGCAAGGTTTGAATGAGGAAATCCAATTGGGGTTAGGTGATGAGACCTTTGTGTCCTTAGATGTTGTGTATGGAAAAGCCGCCCATATTTATGGTCTTCAGTCGAGGCGTGATAAGAAGAATGTTGTAGTGGGTGAGAAAAGAAAGGATTTCAATGCTGGAGGAATTCAGGGAAACCTTTAGAGGAATAGAAATGGGAATGGAAATTTCCAAGGAAGAAATGGTCAAGACTTTAATAATAAGGGCCAGTCTGAGAGGAGTTACAACTGTAAGAAGTGTACGTAGTAAGAACCACCCTGGTAGAGACTGTAAAGGGGATCTAGCGACCTATTTGTTTATTTCGTCACCCGTTATTAAAAGTTCGGGATTAGTAGACTTTGAAGTAATTGACCTGCCCATATGTATACCTACTGGGGAAGTCATAATGTGTACCAAGCTGTTTAAAGATTTGCCTCTGAAGATAGGAGACTGTGTTTTTCCTTCTGATTTGATAGAGTTTAATCTGGGAGACCTAGATGTAATTCTGGGGATGGATTGACTAAGTTTATACAAGGCCAAGATAGATTATGAAGTTCAGAAAGTAGTTTTAAGGAATCCTTTGGGTAAGTTGACCTCGTATAGACGTTTTGGGAAATCCAAGAACTTTTGGGTTATTTCCGCAATGCAAGTAAAGAAGTTGATGAAGAAGGGGTGTGAGTTATTTTTCTGTAATGTGCAAGATGTGAGTTAAGAAGCTGGGGTAAATATTGAGGATGTTCCAATTGTGAATGAGTTTATGGATGTGTTTACGAGTGAGATTTCGGGTATGCCGCCTGTTAGAGCTGTTGAGTTCACCATAGACTTAGTTCCTGGAACTGCACCTATATCTAAAGCACCCTATAGAATGGCACCTCCGGAGATGAGTGAGTTGAAGACGCAGTTGCAAGAATTGTTCGATAAGGGTTATATTAGACCTAGTGCATCAACTTGGGGAGCTCCTGTATTATTTGTTAAGAAGAAAGATGGGAGTATGAGGTTGTGTATCGATTATAGGGAATTGAATAACGTAACCATCAAGAACAAGTATCCTTTGCCTAGGATAGATGACCTATTCGATTAATTGAATGGAGCGAGCGTGTTCTCAAAGATTGATTTGCGTTCGGGGTATCACCAGTTGGGAGTAGCTGATAAGGATATACCTAAGACTGCATTTAGGACTCGTTATGGTCATTATGAGTTTACAGTAATGCCTTTTGGGTTAACCAATGCACCTGCCATATTTATGGACTTCATGAATAAGATTTTCCATGAGTTCTTAGATAATTTCGTTGTTGTATTCATTGATGATATTCTGATCTATTCGAAGAATGAAAAGGAGCATGATGAGCACTTAAGGATCATATTGGAGACGCTAAGGAAGAATCAATTGTATGCCAAGTTCTCTAAGTGTGAGTTTCGTTTGGAGAAGGTAGCATTTTTGGGTCACTATGTGTATAAGGAAGGAGTCTCTGTAGATCCTGCTAAGATTCAAGCAGTTAGTGAGTGGCCTACTCTAAAGAATGTGTCTGATATCAGGAGTTTTCTAGGTCTAGCTGGCTATTATAGGAGATTTGTGAGAGATTTCTTGAAGATAGCGAGACCAATGACCAATTTGATGAAGAAGGAGTCAAAGTTTGAGTGGAGTGAAAAGTGTGAGGAAACTTTTCAGATTTTTAAAGAGCGTTTGACCTCCGCACCTGTTTCGACCCTACCTGATGGGAACGAGGGATTTGAGGTGTATAGTGATGCTTCGAAGAATGGTTTGGGATGTGTGTTACAATAAAATGGGAAGGTGATTGCGTATGCGTTGCGTCAGTTGAAACCTTATGAGGCTAATTACCCTACCCATGACCTAGAGTTAGCTGCTATTGTGTTCGCCTTGAAGATTTGGAGACATTAACCTGTAAGATCTTTACTGACCATAAGAGGTTGCAGTACATTTTCACCCAGAAAGACCTCAATATGAGGCAGAGGAGATGGTTAGAGTTGATTAAGGATTATGATTTAGACATCCAGTATCATGAAGGGAAGGCAAATGTAGTTGCCGATGCTTTGAGTAGAAAGTTGAGGCATAACATGTATGACTGGGTAGTTCCTGAGGAATTGTGTCGAGATATGCAAAGACTTAGCCTAGAAATATTAAATCCTGGGGAGATCGAGGTAAGATTGAGTGCTTTATCATTGGGGTTGTCAGTTTCGACGAGATCAAAGAGGGTCAAGTTGGAGATGAGCACCTAGATAAGATTAAGGAAAAGATGAGGCAAGGTATAGAAGTTGATTTTAATATCCATGATGATGGAAGTTTGAGGTTCAAGGGAAGGTGGTGTGTACCACAAAAATGTGATGAGATTAAGAAACGTCTTATGGATGAGGAGCATAATACTCCATATTCTGTGCACCCTGGGGGGGTGATAAGTTGTATAAGGATCTTAAGGAAATTTATTGGTGGCCGAATATGAAGCGAGAGGTTGCTGAATTCGTGTCAAAATGTCTAGCTTGTCAGAAAGTGAAGATAGATCGTAAGAGACCAATAGGGAAAGTTCAATCCTTAGTGGTAGTATAACAATAGTTATCATGCAAGTATTAAGATGACACCTTTTGAGGCATTATATGGAAGAAAGTGTAGAAGTCCCATTTGCTGGAACGATTTTAGTGAGAACATAGTATTGGGGACAAAGTTTATTGAGGAGACTGTCAAGAATGTGAAGTTGATTCAGGCTAGAATTCAAGCTGCTCAGGATAGGCAAAAGAGTTATGCCGACTTGAAGCGAAGGGAAGATGAGTTCGAAGTAGGTGATAAAGTATTCCTGAAGGTATCACCAACTAAGGGTGTGATGAGATTTGGGAAAAAGGCAAAATTAAGTGCCAAATATGTAGGTCCATATGAGATTCTACAAAGAATTGGAAAGGTAGCTTATAGGTTGGCTTTGCCAATGGAGTTCGAGAAGATGCACGATGTGTTTCATATTTCCCAACTCAAGCGTTATATCCCTGACGAGTGTCATGTCTTGGAGCCTGAGAGGATCCAGATTGATAGTAGCCTCACGTATGAGGAAAGGCCTGTGAAAATTCTTGATAAGAAGGTGCGTAGTACACGCAATAAGGATGTCAGTATCGTGAAAGTGCTTTGGTCGAACCATGAGTCCGAAGAGGCAACATGGGAAGCTGAAGCTGAAATGAAGAAGAAGTATCCAGATTAATTCCTTGAGGTGAGTTACGAGGGCGTAACTCGTTTTCTTTAAGGGGGTAGAATGCGATAAATTTCGCGCTTTTTGTCTATTTTTATGAGAATTTTATGCATATGTATGCCGATGTGGGCAATTTGCACATGTTAGTGCTAAAGAAGTAAATTCTCCGCATAAGGAAACGTGTTCATAAGTAACACAAGTGTTTTAAGTTAGCAAAAGTGTGCACAAGTGGCACAATTCTTTGTAAACTTTTGAAAAGACGAGTTCAAGTTTTGAAAAAAATATGTGAGTTTTCGTGTCAAGTTTCGGGACGAAACTTCTTTTAAGGGGGGTAGACTGTAATCCCCCATAATTTTAAAGGATTTTATAAATATATTTTAGCATTTATATATCTATATTTTAGTTGAAATGATTTTATTATTTAAGGAAGGTTGACTATTTTAAAAGTCAAATGAAATTATTTTAAGGATTTAAGAAAGTTGTTAATATTTTAATTAGGCATACTTTGAAAAAGGTTTGAAATACGAATTTGATTTGGAAAAGAAGTCTAATGGACTTGAGGAACCCAAATTCTAAGTAGATTAGGAAAGAAGAGTTATATTGATGCTAGGAGTTCTCATTTATCAATCCTAGTCGTCATCAAAGTCTATTCAAACTCAATCTCCTTTTCCTAAGCTCAAAAGAAAACCCTACTTATAATACCTTAAGCCCAATTATTTTACCACACAAAGATTATTTTCTCCTTCCTCTCAAAACTCACGGCACTTCCTCTCTCTTCCTCTTCCACGTAAATTTCAGTTTTCCTTCCTCTCAAGTTTTCCTTTCTTCTTCTTCAAGTAACGCTTTCTTCTTCGACAAGAAACGTCACCACACTCCATAATCGCCGGATTCCCTTGGTGCGCCGCTGCTGCTGCGTGTTGTCCTTGATTTCCGGCGCCTCCTTCTTCCTTGTTCTTTGAGTTGTTGGTAAATTTCTTTTCTTCTTCCTCAAGTTTCAATTAAAGATCATAATTTTTATGCTTTATTTTGGTACTAATCATGATTAATAACTTTAATTTACTGTTTTAATGATTAATCATGGATTATATATGTTATGTATTAAAAGAATAAAATTTCAGATTTGATTATTTATTTTAGATTGAGTTTTATTTATCAAAGCATGAATTTTTAGGGTGTTAAATATTGGAAAATCATAGTAGCATGTTATAAACTATGAAATTGATTTAACTTATGAATTTAAGCATGTTTAAGTATGTTTAAAGGAAGTTTTAATAATTTATAAGTTGCTGGAATTTTAGAAAGGTTGTTATTAAAGGAGTTTTATGGATTTTAATGACTAGTATAGTAGTACTATGCTAGGTAATATAAGTAATTGAGGTTTTAATGATAAAAACAACTTTTAAATATTTTTAAAGGGGATTTAAAGTATTTTAAAGTTGCTGGAGTATTGATTATAAATTCTATTGGTTGTGTTAGGCGGAGAATTCTCTCTAGGCGACTTTTAAGATCGTTAAAGTGGCCTATCAGTTTGTTTACACAAGGTACGTACATACCTATGTGTTGTTTGATGTAGTATCATGATTTTAGGAAGGAAAAGTTATGTAGTATCATGTATAGGAACTATGTGAGTTCATATATGATTGCTATTATAATTGGATTTTACATGTTTTATGCCTGTGTGCGAATATGTTAGGTATGAGATTTAACCATGAGGATTATATAATGTTTGTATGGAATATTGATGCAAGCATGTTGGTTGAGAATTTTATTTATTAATTCACATGGAGGAATTAATATATTTATTAGATGGATCATGATTGAGTCATGTGTTCCCTTATATTATTATTTTCACTACTCTATAAGGACTGTGGGCCTTATTTGGTAAGTTGATATTTGTATACCTTTGAAAGGTAAGTTGATTGTTGGCTAGGTTCAACAAATTAGAAGGATTGGATTAAAAAGGAATTAATCTCGGATTGTAAGTTGTATGATCATTTATTTAATCCTAAGACAAAAAGGAATAACGTTGTGAATGTGTGATTATATATTATCTGTATTGCTTGTGTGTCATAAAAAGTAATAATTGGTAAATCATGTAAAGTGAAACTGGATAGCAATAAGCTTTAGACTAGTGCACGTCTAAAGTGTTAGACAATCATGAGTTGGGGTACATGGTGAGCGTGCCATGGCTTTTTCTGGGTTTCGGGTTGATCACCGTTCCTATTTTATTAAAAGGTTCCTCGATATCGTAGGTGATTTTGGAATACGGAGTCGCGCCCGTATTTCGTCTTCCTAGGGGAAGGCTGGTTTAGATGAGACAACTCAGTCCATTGACTATTCCTTTTAAAGTAATAAAAATGTTATAAAAGTTTAATTCAGTAAAAGTTGTCTGCGAGTTATTACGCTATTATTTATTCCTGCCTACTATTTATTAGTATCATGTTAGGATTGTTTACTTGTTTTGTATGTAGTACTCAGCTTTGCTGATTACGTGCTTTGTGTGTATGTGTTGATCATGGCTTTGCCTTATTGATCCTGTGATGACCCATTTTGGTGAGCAGATTCTTTAGTGCATTGACATCTACAGGTTTGCAGATGTTGCATCATGGGGATCTGGGAATGGAGAGCTTGTGTAGCATATTGTTTTATCTATTGCTTTAGTAGATACTTTATATTTAAGTTTGGTTTGAAGTAACCTTAATAGTGTTGTTTGGTTTTAAAGTACTTTGTTTATTTATTATATTTCAATTCTAAAAGTTTAGTTATATGTTTTCCACTGCAAAATTCTGAATAAGTCGATACGTTATCACACGGGCGATAATACTTTGATAATTCTCTATTATTTGTATTTAAAAGGTATTTTAGAAAAGAGAGAATTATTGGGGTGTTACAGGATGTCAATATTGTTCTGAAGGTGAATTGAGTACTTAAACGATCTGATGTCCAATTCAAATTCTTTCGATTTAAAGGGGAGCCGTTAGGCTGGTTCCTAACTGCGAAAACACTACAACTTGAAAGCAGTTGTGAACACCCCAAATTTAACGAGGTGCAGCCAAACAAGGACCTACGTCCTCCTACGCTAGTTTTCTTATTAATCAACTCAGAGAAAACAAGAATACTCTTGCACTCTCCTGTTTCCTTTACTCCAATGAAACATCACACCGCACACTAACTCTAGTGTGCTAATTCGCACTTGAACTCACAAGAGCGAATGAACTCACAAATGCTACCCAATCTCTAACCCCTTTGTTAGAGATTCAATACAATCAGTTTCTCTTAACTCATGCTTTCTTACAAAGCAAACAAAGAGTAATGTAAAGCTCTATGAGATGCGCACTCAATTTTAGGAAACTGTTTAGCTGTTCTCTTTGTGAAAGCTCTATAAAATACTCAATAAAATCCGGAAAAGCATCATTGGTGAAGGAGAATCATGATTCAGTATTTATAGACCAAGGTCTAACCTTTGAGCGTGCCCTAACTCAAGATATCAAAGATATGATAATCCTAAGTTATGGAAAGTATATCTTGAACAATATCTTTCTCGGTGGAAAGATATTATCCAAGATATACACACGCTTTAAGACGAGTAAATACTGAACTATGATTCTAAAGGCTGGCAAACATTTCTTATGGAAAATTTTAAAAAATTAATTTTTTTTAATAAGTGGGTGAAACTCGAAAAATACAATTCATACTCTTTTTATGCTTTAGAATGACATTACAGTTTTGCATATGCATGGCTATTGTTCAAGCCACCATGAGGACAATCTACCTTGCCTCATTAGCACATGTTCTATGCATGATGCCACCCCCGGGGGGTTTGCGCTTTGTCCTTCCAAAAAGCTTCATGACTTGAGAACTGGCATTGTTCTCTTACTCCTGACTTGAGAACTGGAGTGCGTCTTACACGTGGCCACCTCTTTAAGCAGAGGTACGAAGCGTGGGATCAATCTCTTAGTCATGGACCCTTTCAGACTTAACCTAAACCTGACAATAGTTTCAAACATAGAACTGGACTTCAGGTTGGAACTTTTGCATCCATGTTATATGACATTTTCTTGTGATTGCAATTTTTGCCTGCTATTATCTCGTCAAATTTTTGTTATTATGCGTCGTGCCTAAAAATCACGTCTAAAAAACAAACAAAAGATCGTCAATTGGCCAAAACTTCATCTAAATCCCAGAAAAACATGTTAGGGAGTAGTGCGCCAAGCGCATTAAGTTGCGGCTGGAGCACCACTCCCGCGCCAGACGCACGGTTGTGAGCCGCGCGCAGCGATGCTGCGTGGCACGCAGTCTGTGCATCGCATGCTTTTCGTCGACTTAGTTGTCGTGTTGGTCGATCCTATGTTCGGTTCGTTTGCATTCGCGTAAAAACATGGTCATTCTAGGGGTCTCACCTAATTAAAAAAAATCAGTTTTTTTCATACAAGGTCGAGTCTGTCCTAAAAAAGTGAATCTAGAAAAATGGCCATGGTAGGGTTAGAGTCTTCATGCATGTTTACCTTCTCCCTGCTATCCAACTAATTTTCCCTATCAATTCTACCCTTGTCATATTCAGTCAATTTCAAAAACTTACATTTTTCAAAATCAATCATACACCCTCTTCTATTCTACCTTTTTTCGAAAACATTTATTAATCATCATCATACCACCTATTCAAAAAAAAAAAATTCAAAATTAAAATCCATCATCTTTTCCTAACAAAAGATAAAAACAAGGGTTTTCTTTCAAAAACGAATTTCAAAAATTCTAAAGCCCAGTCCAAACACCTTCATTCAATCCAATCCAATCCAATCAACCCAATTCATTTGCATTCATTTTTAGGCCCATATGCATTAGAGTCCATTTTGCATTCATTTTAGGTCCATCTAAATTAGAGTCCATGCTATCATATTTGGTCCGCCAGCATTAGAGTCGACCTTAGGCCCATGTAAGTCGAGTTCATCCCAAAATCTAGGCCCATTTGCATCTTTATATGAACTCTAGTTTATGTTAATCCCAGACTACTCCATTCTAAGTCCAATCCTAGTCCATTTCCACTGTCAAGCCCATATGCATCTCCTAGTCTAAGTCAAACCTATATGTTAAATCAGTCCAAACTTAGGTCCATTTAGGCCCAATTCATATCCTAGGTCTAGTTTGCATCTCCATGTAGGACATAGTCAAGTCCAACTCCTCCCTAAGTCCATAATGGCCTAGTCCTCGAGTTTAGCGAAACTACTCCTTCCTAAGTCCATAATGGCCTAAATCCCTTAAGTTTAGCACAACTGGTCCTTCCATAGATCCATAACTGCCCAAATCCTCGAGTCTAGCGAAGCTACTCTTCCCTGTAAGACCATAATTGCAACCGCTAAGTCTAGCGAAGCTAGCATTCCGTAAGTTCACATAGGCAATTTTTGAGTCTAGCCTGCTTAGTCTAATGTAAGTTCCGAAGTCTATTTGTCTAGCCTGATTGCTCACCCGTAAGTTCAAAGTCTAGTTGCCTAGCCTGCTTGCCTTAAGTTAAGACTAGTCTCCGTTATTATCCAGGCTTCCTTAAAGTCTAGCCTGCTTGCTCACCTGTAAGTTCAAAGTCTAGTCTCTCCTATCATCACCAAAACCCAGTCGTGAAATCCAGTCGGCTTGCATAGTCCAGTCCAGTCCATATCTGCATCTGCATATAGTTAGGCCCACGTCTCCATCATGGTCAAGTCCATACTAGTCCAAAAATCCATAACCATTTCTAATCCTCCATTTCAAATGCATTTCCCATTTCCATTCCCCATTTTCATTTCCATTTCTCATTTCTCATCCCCCATTTCCATTTCTCATTTCCATTTCTCATTTCGAAATTCATTTCTAAAATCTTAAAAGCGAGGTCCACTCAATTCTATTCATGACCGGTAGAGAGATTACAACTTAAGAGTGCTTAATGGAGGAACAAAAAGTGAGCCTACTCTAAAGCTCCTCAATCATACTATCACCACCCCGACTTAATTTAGAGTCATGAAAATTACTTTTGACCGCCTTCACAATAGAGGCGCGATCACTTTCATAGGGTCTATTGCCTTCACAATAGAGGCACGATCACTTCTATAGGGTCAACTCTGAACCTTGTGTAACAGCCCGATTCCCGAGCTGCTAGCTTAACTCGCTTAGCAATCACAAATCTCAAAATCACTTATGAATTAGATAACATTCGCAGCGGAAACAACCTGAAATATACGATCCTGGACCTGTGGGTTATGGGCCCACAAAACAAAATCCTTTATATAAGACTTCAATTACATAGTCATTCAATCTCAAATTCCATGGCAAAAGAATAATCTATATTGTAAGTAATTCTAAATAAACTCCTCTATATACAAACTTAAATCTCAGACTTTATCCCATAATACACAATTCGAATCATAACTTTGCTCTCAACTCGACTCTGGCTTCCAACACAATCCTGCAACAAAGTTTGACTCTGCTACCCACCAAGTGACAGGCCACACAAATGACAACACTATCAGCAAAGCTGAGTACACACTGTATAATAGAAAATACAAGTTTAGGTGTATTTTGAAAACTAATTGATAACACATAGTCATAATAGCAAGTAGTCATAATCACTTCAATTACTTAGAGATTTCATAAGATCAATCTTTTGATATGACCCTCGAGCGTAGCAAACTGTTGAGGGTCGTCACCCCACCTTTTACTGTTCTGCTTGCAAGACTTAACCCGGACATGTCCCACTTCCGCCAGGATTTCCCCCTCCTGGTTGGGTAACAGTTAGGGAATACCCGCCCTAACCCGGGTGTATGCTCACACCTCGCTTCCGTGATTAAAATCCAAGACATTTAGTGTTTCCTTACCATACAATTCCATATACTTAACAAATTCCATTTAAAAGCATAAACATGGCAATTTAGTGTTTAAGCCTATCTTAGGATAAGTAAAATATCTTAAGTGAACCACAGTATGCCAAATCCATGTCATATACTCAAAGCACACATACTATTATTCATATCATAAGAGATTTCATTTTATAATCATGCTTCAAAATAGAAAGAAACAATCATTTAACCATAGGTAAGAAAATCTCTAGGTTACAATCCAAACTAAGTGTGTACCTTCACTTAGGCTGCTTAATGTAACTCAAACTCCTTATTCCAAGTGGTTTATCCTTCCTACAACTTCCCACAGTTTGCTTGATGTTTCTATGGAGTTTTCTACAACTTCCCAAGGCTTTAAAACTCTACCAAAAGCTTGAAACACTAAGGAATTATGTCTAGAATAGTTGTATGTAAAGATAAGTAGGTGTTGAAGAACAAGAATTAGGAGAAAAGGACGAAAACCATGACACCCTTTTATAGGGCCTGTTCTGGCGGTACCCTAAGGGGAGGGAAACCTCTTCTGGGTAAGGTCGGTTGCTTGGAGTTTCTAGGTGATTCTTATTGGAGGTGTTAGCTTAATGTGTTGGCTTTCATGCATGCAAAGATCTTTAAGAGATCGACACTTAAGAAGCTGCTAAGAGGCATTCTTTGAGGATAGGTACGAACTGATATTTTAGCTGGCCAGATTTTACTAAGTAAGGAACTTACCATATTAAGCCACATATATATTGGGAACAAATGACCATTTTAACCTTATAATATTCCAAACATAACATATGTCAAGTTTGATTAGGTTCTGAGCTCGGATTCAACCCAAAAAGGCTCTTTAACTAGAGGTTCATTGTTACTCGATAAAATGGTCTCTATGTAATTTTCATAATCTTAAGGAATAAGGCTCTCCAAGGCTATTTAGCTTATCTATTGGTTCTCAAGGCTTTCTTAACCACTAAGAATGATAGTGCTTATCCTCTTTGACCTTTCTTAAACATTAAGAATGATAGTGCTTATCCACAAGCTTTCTTAAGCACTAAGAATGTTAGAGCTTATCCACTTGCTTTCTTAACCACTAAGAATGTTAGAGCTTATCCACTTTTGTCCTAGTATGATGTTGGAGAGAATTCTAACTACTTAAAGGACCAAAGCCTGATGAAGACTTAATATAGCTAACAAAATAATTGAACCTGCTTAAAAATTCAGGCCGTTACACTCTACCACCCTTGAAATAAGTTTCGTCCTCGAAACTTCAAAACATAAACTCATAGATCAACCTTAAGTATCCATATATCAAGCACTACATCCTCCGATAGTCCTTATTAAATTTCCATGAAAATGTTCCTCAATATTCCCTTCAAATAAATTTCAAATATCCTCAAATTACAACCTCGAATTCCATACTCTTATTCCTGAAGTCTTACACAAATCTAAACTCTTATTCTTATTCTATAGCTCAAAACTTGAACTCTAATTATCCAAGTAACAGACACACATTCCCAACGATCTTTTACCTCCGCTATGTGGCTAACTCAGCACACGGTCGCAGGGTTGCTCTGATACCATTTGTATCTGCCCGATTCCCGAGCTGCTAGCTTAACTCGCTTAACAATCACAAATCTCAATTAACACCAAAATAATAATAATCACTTATAAATTAGATAATACAAGTAGCTGAAACAACCTGAAATATACGATCCTGGACCTTTGGGTTATGGGCCCACAAAACAATATCCTTTCAATAAGACTTCAATAACATAGTCATTCAATCTCAAATTCCATGGCAAAAGAATAATCTATATTGTATGTAATTCTAAATAAACTCCTCTATATACAAACTTAAATCTCAGAATTTAACCCACAATACACAATTCGAATCATAACTTTGCTCTCAACTCGATTCTGGCTTCCAACACAATCCTGCAACAAAGTTTGACTCTGCCACCCACCAAGTGACAGGCCACAGAAATGACAACACTATCAGCAAAGCTGAGTACACACTGTGTAATAGAAAATACAAGTTTAGGTGTATTTTAAAAACTAATTGATAACACATAGTCATAATAGCAAGTAGTCATAATCACTTCAATTGATAACACATAGTCATAATAGCAAGTTTAGGTGTACCTTCACTTAGGCTGCTTAATGTAACTCAAACTCCTTATTCCAAGTGGTTTATCCTTCCTACAACTTCCCACAGTTTGCTTGATGTTTCTATGGAGTTTTCTACAACTTCCCAAGGCTTGAAAACTCTACCAAAAGCTTGAAACACTAAGAATTATGTCTAGAAGAGTTGTATGTAAAGATAAGTAGGTGTTGAAGAACAAGAATTAGGAGAAAAGGACGAAAAACCATGACACCCTTTTATAGAGCCTGTTCTGGCGGTACCCTAAGGGGAGGGAAAACCTCTTCTGGGTGAGGTCGGTTTCTTAGAGTTTCTAGGTGATTCTTGTTGGAGGTGTTAGCTTAATGTGTTGGCTTTCATGCATGAAAAGATCTTTAAGAGATCGACACTCAAGCAGCTGCTAAGAAGCATTCTTTGAGGATAGGTACGAACTGATATTTCAGCTGACCCAGATTTTACTAAGTAAGGAACTTACCATATTAAGCCACGTATATTTTGGGAACAAATGACCATTTTAACCTTAAAACATCCCAAACATAACATATGTCAAGTTTGATTAGGTTCTGAGCTCGGATTCAACCCAAAAAGGCTCTTTAACTAGAGGTTCATTGTTACCCAATAAAATGGTCTCTATGAAATTTTCATAATCTTAAGGAATAAGGCTCTCAAAGGCTTTTTACCTTATCTATTGGTTCTCAAGGCTTTATTAACCACTAAGAATGATAGTGCTTATCCTCTTTGACCTTTCTTAAACATTAAGAATGATAGTGCTTATCCACAAGCTTTCTTAACCACAAAGAATGTTAGAGCTTATCCACTTGCTTTCTTAACCACTAGGAATGTTAGAGCTTATCCACTTGCTTTCTTAACCACTAAGAATGTTTGAGCTTATCCACTTGCTTTCTTAACCACTAAGAATGTTAGAGCTTATCCACTTGCTTTCTTAACCACTAGGAATGTTAGAGCTTATCCACTTGCTTTCTTAACCACTAGGAATGTTTGAGCTTATCCACTTGCTTTCTTAACCACTAAGAATGTTAGAGCTTATCCACTTGCTTTCTTAACCACTAAGAATGTTAGAGCTTATCCACTTGCTTTCTTAACCACTAAGAATGTTAGTTCTTATCCACTTTTGTCCTAGTATGATGTTGGAGAGAACTCTAACTACTTAAAGGACCAAAGCCTGATGAAGACTTAATATAGCTAACAAAATAATTGAACCTGCTTAAAAATTCAGGTTGTTACACTCTACCACCCTTAAAATAAGTTTCGTCCACATAAATTCATAGATCAACCTTAAGTATCCATATATCAAGCACTACATCCTCCGATAGTCCTTATTAAATTTCCATGAAAAAGTTCTCAATATTCCCAACAAATAGATTTCAAATATCCTCAAATTACAATACTTCGAAATCCATACTCTTATTCCCAAACTTTTACACAAATCTAGACTCTTATTCTTATTCTAGTGCTCAGAACTTGAACTCTAATTATCCAAGTAACAGACACACATTCCCAACGAACTTTTACCCCCGCTATGTGGCTAACTCAGCACACGGTCGTAGGGTTGCTCTGATACCATTTGTAACAGCCCGATTCCCGAGCTGCTAGCTTAACTCGCTTAGCAATGACAAATCTCAAAATCACTTATGAATTAGATAACATTCGCAGCGGAAACAACCTGAAATATACGATCCTGGACCTGTGGGTTATGGGCCCACAAAACAAAATCCTTTATATAAGACTTCAATTACATAGTCATTCAATCTCAAATTCCATGGCAAAAGAATAATCTACATTGTAAGTAATTCTAAATAAACTCCTCTATATACAAACTTAAATCTCAGACTTTATCCCATAATACACAATTTGAATCATAACTTTGCTCTCAACTCGATTCTGGCTTCCAACACAATCCTGCAACAAAGTTTGACTCTGCCACCCACCAAGTGACAGGCCACACAAATGACAACACTATCAGCAAAGCTGAGTACACACTGTATAATAGAAAATACAAGTTTAGGTGTATTTTGAAAACTAATTGATAACACATATTCATAATAGCAAGTAGTCATAATCACTTCAATTACTTAGAGATTTCATAAGATCAATCTTTTGATATGACCGCGAGCGTAGCAAACTGTTGAGGGTCGTCACCCCACCTTTTACTGTTCGCTTGCAAGACTTAACCGGACATGTCCCACTTCCGCCGGGATTTCCCCCCTCTGGTTGGGTAACGGTTAGGGAATACCCGCCCTAACCCGGGTGTATGCTCACACCTCGCTTCCGTGATTAAAATCCAAGACATTTAGTGTTTCCTTACCATACAATTCCATATACTTAACAAATTCCATTTAAAAGCATAAACATGACAATTTAGTGTTTAAGCCTAGCTTAGGATAAGTAAAATATCTTAAGTGAACCACAGTATGCCAAATCCATGTCATATACTCAAAGCACACATACTATTATTCATATCATAAGAGATTTCATTTTATAATCATGCTTCAAAATAGAAAGAAACAATCATTTAACCATAGGTAAGAAAATCTCTAGGTTACAATCCAAACTAAGTGTGTACCTTCACTTAGGCTGCTTAATGTAACTCAAACTCCTTATTCCAAGTGGTTTATCCTTCCTACAACTTCCCACAGTTTGCTTGATGTTTCTATGGAGTTTTCTACAACTTCCCAAGGTTTGAAAACTCTACCAAAAGCTTGAAACACTAAGAAATTATGTCTAGAAGAGTTGTATGTAAATATAAGTAGGTGTTGAAGAACAAGAATTAGGAGAAAAGGACGAAAAACCATGACACCCTTTTATAGAGCCTGTTCTGGCGGTACCCTAAGGGGAAGGAAAACCTCTTCTGGGTGAGGTCGGTTTCTTAGAGTTTCTAGGTGATTCTTGTTGGAGGTGTTAGCTTAATGTGTTGGCTTTCATGCATGAAAAGATCTTCGACACTCAAGCAGCTGCTAAGAAGCATTCTTTGAGGATAGGTACGAACTGATATTTTAGCTGGCCAGATTTTACTAAGTAAGGAACTTACCATATTAAGCCACGTATATTTTGGGAACAAATGACCATTTTAACCTTAAAACATCCCAAACATAACATATGTCAAGTTTGATTAGGTTCTGAGCTCGGATTCAACCCAAAAGGCTGTTTAACTGGAGGTTCATTGTTACCCGATAAAATGGTCTCTATGCAATTTTCATAATCTTAAGGAATAAGGCTCTCAAAGGCTTTTTACCTTATCTGTTGGTTCTCAAGGCTTTATTAACCACTAAGAATGATAGTGCTTATCCTCTTTGACCTTTCTTAAACATTAAGAATGATAGTGCTTATCCACAAGCTTTCTTAACCACTAAGAATGTTAGAGCTTATCCACTTGCTTTCTTAACCACTAGGAATGTTAGAGCTTATCCACTTGCTTTCTTAACCACTAAGAATGTTTGAGCTTATCCACTTGCTTTCTTAACCACTAAGAATGTTAGAGCTTATCCACTTGCTTTCTTAACCACTAAGAATGTTAGAGCTTATCCACTTGCTTTCTTAACCACTAAGAATGTTAGTTCTTATCCACTTTTGTCCTAGTATAATGTTGGAGAGAACTCTAACTACTTAAAGGACCAAAGCCTGATGAAGACTTAATATAGCTAACAAAATAATTGAACCTGCTTAAAAATTCAGGCTGTTGCACCTTGCACCTAAAAGAAAATTCAAAAGGTGCAACCTACATTTCTACCGCGAATTCCAATGGAATAATTCCATCTGACATCTAGTGTCGAATGCCATCAATGCGCTGCGAAACATGATTGATGACAATATACTACTAATACTTACTACGACGAGAATCAGCGTCACCAACAACCCCTTCTTCGCAGTGCATCAATAATTCAAAAGGGCATAGTATTTTATTTCTGGTTTCCTAGGATGAGTCAGAGAGTTCTCACCCTAAGCCATTTGTGTCCTTTCCCATCGAGTCTATGTCACTATAGAACTTCATCTATTATAGCTTTTCCATTTTCATTTCATTTTATTTTTCTTTTTATTTTCATTGACCTTTCACCATCATATATGCTTCGAATTAAATGATGATACTTAAATTAAATTATCCCTAATGACTTTGGTTAATAACTAAAAAAAAAGATACGAAAAAAATAATAATGAAAAATAAAAATGAAAAAAGGACACACTTTGGATCAGGAGTTATTCCCCTCTTCCCTCCATCATCAATAAGCGATCCTCATCCATGCAAACCAAGAAAAAAAACCCTTAAACCATCATCCTCCATGATCATTAGCCATACAACCCTTCAAAATCAAAGCTCTACAAATAGCCTTCAATCCTTCAAATACCCTAAACCAATAACTCGTGTACAAGCCTCGCTACAAAAAATAAAAAGAATCATTGCCAGGCAAAAATAAAATAAAAAAGTGAATAAATTCAAAGTGAGAAAAAAAGCAAAAGCAAAAGAAAACGCACAGGGCAAAAAGAAAAAAATGCAAAAAAAGAAAAAGCCAAAGGCAAAGAAATAAAAAGCCAAGCTATGGGGCTTGCACACAAGTTCTACCCTTCATTCAAATCCTTCAATCCATCAAAACTTTAACCCATATATTCCAAATACATGATCCTTACCTTAGCCTAACCAGTTAAACCTTAACTAATCAAAACCTCAAGCCTTTCAACCTTTCATATTCAACCCTAACTCCTTATCCAAGGTATATGTCCAAGCCAGATAGGTTGAAAACCCGAAAGGGCGGCCTAGGCAAAAGTTAGGGCACAAAAAAAAAAAGAAAAAAAAACAAATCAGATCCAGAATTATGAATGGTCTGATTCCGCAAGGATACGTAGGAATCCTCATCTCGAGGTCCGACCGCTTCAATAAAAAAAATTAATCAAGGTCTAATGATTTGACTTTCTAGAATTCAGGAGCATACTCTTTCTAGATCCCGACATAGACTCGAGTCTGAACCTAGCCTCGTCAAAGCCTTATCCCACCTATATCTATTTAAGTCACAAATTTAAACCTTTTATTTTTCAATCCAAACTCTCCTTTTCCTTGAAGGACTCTCCGCTAATTCTATGATTTCTGGCGATATTTGACTTTGCCTATGTCAACTCCCCAAAGAAGAATCCCCAGCAAAGAACTCTGATGCTCAATATAGATCAACTACATTTCAATCAAGGCTCATGTAACACCCCCAAAATCCATACAAGTCTAAACTACGTTGCATCAACTTTGGGAGTGTTACCGCCACTGTGAAGCGCAAGGCTTATTTAAAAATAAAACATTAACTCTACTTCTTATCATGAAAACTAAAATTTCAGCGGAAATAAAATGTTAACTCATTCCTACAACTCGGGAATCATTATTGACCCCTTTTATTCAAACCATTAGCTAAATAGATTATAAATAAACTCTGAAAAGTTCAACTAAAACATTTTAAAAGTTCATAAAACTCGTTTCTTAAACTACTAATAAATTAAAGTGTATCCCCTTCATGCCCGAACTTATGCAGCACCATCAGCATACCTAATCTGCTACCCATTGAAGTATCAATGGTTCATCACAGGGTCAACAAGCAAACATAAATAACAAACAATCAGCTAGGCTGAGTACGTACTTAAACAGTTAAATAGTACACTAAGCATAATCAGAATAAAAATAACAATTCCTAAACATGATACTACAAAAATATTAAATTTCGTTTTTACAATTTAATTGGCATCGAAGGGGCACCGTCATCTTTCTAGAATCATACGGGCTACTTAATCCTTAATAGACAACTTGGTCTATTAGATGGAATGTAAATACGGTTTCGTTCCGTTCCACACCCATCACCTTAGTATGCATACCCCCAAGATCGTACGGAACCTTCCGCCTACTTGAGTTATCAAAATTTATAAGGACTCTACTATCGTCACAGTAGGCCTGCGTAGGAGTGTAGAACATGTCCCACACTCCCCCCATTGTTCATTACTAGTAGGGAGTCCGACCACAAGTTTATCGCCAACTATCCTTCTTAGTGATACTCATTCATACAACATTAAGCATATGATCATTTTATAAAATCATATAAAATCCTTTAGTTTAGGCAACCTCTTATAAAATCCTTGCTACAACTATTAGTCATATAATTCCAATCCAATTCTCATTTCATGCTTGTAATGCGATAGAATTTTGCATTCACATAACAATTAATTCCAATTCACAAGCCATACAACAAGGAAATACATTTAAATTTCCAATTGGTTTCATGTTACCAAACAATCTCATCAATCATAACCATACAATTTGTTCCCTATCATGATTCTAGGTTCCAATGAAAGAATTAACAGACTTAGACATGACACTATCGTATCTAACTGAACTAGTACGCGTACGTACCTTATAACAGAGAATCTTCGCTGTCTAACTTAAAACGTTCCCCTTATGTAATTGGGACCTAATCGAATAATAAGAGTAATTCAGTACTAAATCCTTGATAATATAATAAAAATCAGACCAACTCGCCGGCGACAACCACTGGCGACGACGCACCACTCCGGCAGCACTACACCAGCCCACGCGTGCCTCGACTCCCTCGCGAGTCTGAACGTCCATGCGAGTCTCGAAGCCTCGCACACCCTCGCGAGCCCGCACCGACCGACGCCTGCATCGAACTCCTTCACCGGCCTCGCGACGCGCACGACCACAAGCTGTCGTGCAGCACTCGAGTCCCTGAATGCCGGCGGGCTGCTGTGGTCGACGAAAGCTACAGGTGGTCGACGAAAGCTACAGGTGGTCGACGAAAGCAACATGGCAGAGGGAGAGAAGAAAGAACTTAGGAGGAGAAAATAAAAGTAACGAGGAGGGAGAAGAAAAGAGGAGAGAGAAAAACTTTTTGGGGTAAAATAATAAAAAACGGCTGATTACACTTCAATAGGGTTTTATTTCCTTTTTTTTCTTTTATATATATATACCATGTGAAACCTATGTTCACTAGGATTTGTTTTCCAAATCAAATTCTTATTTCTATTTTATTTATTTGGAAAAACAAAACAAAACAAAACAAAACAAAACAAAACCGAATTATTATATAGTTAGGTACAAAAAGTAGTTTGTATAACTAAATTATAAATGTAGGCTCACCCAAATTATACTTTTCTTTAATAATATTATTCGTTTAATAAAATTACTTTCAACATTAATCTTTATATTTTCTTATTTACAAAATAACTCCTAGAAATACGGAGTATTACAGCTCAAGCCTAATTCAAGACAAGCTTACCCAACGTGGAGGCTTCCTATATATGTGGTGGTTCCTCCAAATCAAATCAAACTCCCGAAAAGTTGTAATCTGCGGATCTCGTTTACGGACCCCGATTATTACTAAAAATAGTTTTCGAAAATCATTCAATCTATATCTGATCATTCCATCATTCTACATATCCTGATCTCCTAGCCTTGCAAAACCCTGACATTGCATTGCATGCATACATTCTAGTCTTGCATAACCCTGACCTTGTATGACGTGTCATCTTCCTTAGTTTTGCATGACCTTAATCTTTGCATAGCGTCTCATGCATCCTTAGAGAGTCTAAGTTTGCATCGTTGCATCACTATGTGCCTTATCTGAGTTGTTTGCACCTATATGCTAACATCTTTCTTTGTGGGTAATCAGATTGCTTGTAGTTATTGCTTTGCATACGAACTTTTTTTGCAGAGACCGGCGCATATAGATAAGTTCTAAACTACAAAGCGTTTAGAATCGTTCTCCATCCCGATGATAGGCTGTCGTACACCTGTCAAAAATAATTCCTACAAAACCTTCTAACAATGTAGTAGTAAGTAGGATCGAATCCACAGAGAGATGGTTGTTAAAAAGTGGAGGGTTACCCAAACTATATTTTTCTGTGAATAATATTATTCGTTTAATAAAAATACTTTCAACATTAATCTTTATATTTTCTTATTTACAAAATAACTCCTAAAAATACGGAGTATTACAGGCTTCCCCCTTAAAAGAAGTTTCGTCCCGAAACTTTGAGGTAGCCAGTCTTAACGACGATCTTTTTGCACTTATAAGTCCCAATATTTCACAAGCGTTTTCTAATTTTCGTAAGTCACGCAAGAGAAAGTACACATAAATAACAGACTTTAGCAAACTTTAGGGTGGAAGCGCGAAATTCTATCGCATTCTTCTCCCCTTAAAAGAAAAGTTATGTCCTCGTAACTCACCTACCTCTTGAAAAAGCTCAGGGTACTTCAGACGCATCGCATCTTCTGCTTCCCATGTGGCTTCTTGAGTTTTCTGATTTCTCCACAACACCTTCACAATTTTGACATCCTTATTTTTCGTACTACGCACCTTGTGGTCTAGGACCTTGATGGGTTTCTCCTCATAGGACAAGGTTTCGTTTAACTCAACGGTTTCGGGTTCTAGGACATGTGACTCGCCAGGTACGTATTTCCGTAGTTGGGATACGTGAAACACGTTGTGGACCCTTTTCTAACTCGTTTGGAAAATCTAAGCGATAAGCCACTTTGCCTATTCGTGCTAAAATCTCATATGGTCCTATGAACTTAGGACTCAGTTTCCATTTCTTCCCAAATCGCATCACTCCTTTCATTGGTGACACTTTAAGCAACACTTTTTCACCAACTTCATAATTCTCTTCCCTTCGCTTCTGATCCACATAGGACTTACTTTTGTCCTGTGCAGCCCTAATCTTCTCTTGAATGACTGGTACTAGATCCACAATCTCTTGAATCATTTCAGGACCTAACACCACAGTCTCACTGATGTCGTTCCAACACAAGGGACTACGACACTTCCTCCCATACAACGCTTCAAATGGAGCCATTTTAATACTAGCATGATAACTGTTGTTGTATGAGAACTCTATGAGGTCCAAATGGTCTTCCCATGATCCCTGGTATTCTAAGGCATAGGCTCTTAACATGTCTTCCAAGGTCTGGATGGTTCTTTCTGTTTGACCGTCTGTAGCTGGGTGAAAGGTTGTACTCATCAATAGTTCACTACTAAATGCTTCCTGGACCTTTTTCCAGAAATTGGAAAGGAAACGCGAATCCCTATCAGACACTATACTCGTGGGTACTCCATGCAATCGAATGACATGCTTAATGTATGCTTTGGCTAGGGCTTCCATACTCCACGTGTCTTTCATGGGTATGAACCTCACAGTCTTGGTTAATCTGCTGTTCACTATTACCCATATTGCGTTATTGCCTCCCCGACTCTTAGGTAAGGCTACGACAAAGCCCATGGAGATCAAATCCCACTTCCATGTTGGAATGTCTAGAGGTTGGATTTTGCCTTGAGGTCTCTTGTGCTCACTCTTAACCTTCTGACACATCAGGCATTTCGAAACAAACTCGGCCCTTATATAACTTATCCCCCCTGGATGGACGAAATAGTTCATATTATGACCTTCACTCATTATCCTTTGCTTCAACTCCTCACATTTTTGCGTTACACACCACCGACCCTTGTAGCATATACTTCCATCTTCATGGATTTCAAACCTTCTGCTTTTCCCTCGCCATTCACTCACAACTTTTACCTTTGCAGGATCTACTGACACACCCTCCTTAGAGATGAAATGACCCAAAAATGACACTTTCTCTAACCAAAATTCACACTTGGAAAACTTTGCATACCGTTGGTTCTCCCTAAGTGTCTGTAAAATAAGCCTCAAATGTCCCTCATGGTCCTCGCCGCTCCTTGAATAGATCAATATATCGTCTATGAACACGACTACGTATTTATCGAGGTAGGGTCGAAATATCCTATTCATGAGGTCCATGAAAACAGCTGGTGCATTGGTTAACCCAAAAGGCATGACGGTAAACTCATAGTGTCCATACCTAGTACTGAAGGCAGTTTTAGGTATATCTTGCTCAGCAATCCTCAATTGATAGTAGCCAGGCCTTAAGTCTATCTTAGAGAACATCCCTGCACCGTGACGTTGGTCAAACAAGTCATCTATCCTAGGTAATGGATATTTGTTTTTCACAGTGACATTGTTCAACTCACGGTAGTCTATACACAACCTTAAACTACCATCCCTCTTCTTCACAAATAAGACAGGGGATCCCCACGGTGACATACTAGGTCTAATGTACCCCTTTTATAGCAATTCTTCTAACTGGTTCTTAACTCGTTCATTTCTGCTAGAGCCATTCGGTATGGGGCTTTTGAGATGGGTCCAGTTCCAGGTACTAGGTTAACAGTGAACTCTACATCTCTCCTTGGCGGCATACCAGGTATTTCTTCCGGAAAAACATCCTGGAATTATCTTACTATAGGCACATCCTCAGGTCTCAATGATCCTCCTCAACCCTTCTCACGGAACACATAAATAGAGGCCATCCTTTTTCTATATAACCCTTAAGTTGCAAGGCATTGATTACTTTAATCCATGGTTCTCGAGGTATTCTCCTATATGACACCCTTTTCCCCGAAGAGTCTCTCAATTCCACATTCTGTGCATCACAGTCTATCTTAGCCTTGTACTTCCCAAGCCAATCCATTCCTAAAATGACGTCTAGGTTCGATAGTTTAAACTCTATTAGATCGGAAGGAAAGAAGCCCTCCCCTATTTTCAGCGAGACATTTAGGAATCTCTTAGAGCAATTAATAATATCTCCAGACGAAATAACTATAGGCATAGAAATTGACTTGGACTCGACCAGTTCCAGAATTCTAACAGTTGTATGGGAAATAAAAGAAAAAGATGCTCCAGAATCGAACAATACTTTAACAGGAATTGAGTTGATAGAGAAAGTACCCGTGACAACATCTCTACGAGCTTCCTCTTCGCTAGCCGTCATCATATACAGCTTTCCTTTGCCCTTATTATCATTGTTGTTGGTCACATGGTTCCCATTTGGTGCCTAATTATTTGCACTGGTTGGGGGTTTGGAGTAATTAGAGTTTCCTGACCCATTGGATGCATTTCCACCACTCCCTATCACATTCCTAGGCTTGTCTCCATAGTTCCCTCTTTTCTGACCATTGGGGTTAACCATATTTTTTGAATAGCACTCGTACACCCTGTGTCCCATTTTCCCACATTCACGACACTCCACCTTATTACCCTCACAATCCTTTCCAGGATGGTTGTCTGGGCACTTCTTACACCTGTACACACGCTCAGGTTTGCGGTTGTTGGTGTTATTATTGGGGCTATTGTTGTTGTTGTGGTTATTGTTGTTGGCTCACTTACTGAAGTTTCTTTGGGAGGTTTGGTTGTTCTGGTTCCCATGGTGTTTCTTTTCAAATCATTGGACTTCCGGGTTTGGGTTCTATTTTCTCTTCTCACCTTGTTTTCCTCCTTCCTCTCTTTTCCTTATTGCATATAAAATGGGCAGCTTTGCCAAAAACGTGATCCAACGAGGTGAAAGTATCTCCCCCAGTCTCCCTTGCAGGTCAAGGGTGAGCCCTAATTCAAACCGTGAGACCTTGGCTTCCTCAAAATCCAATTTTGTAACACCCCCAAAATCCATATAAGTCTAAACTACGTTGCATCGACTTTGGGAGTGTTACCGCCACGGTGAAATGCAAGGCTTATTTAAAAATAAAACATTAACTCTACTTCTTATCATGAAAACTAAAGTTGCAGCGGAAATAACATGTTCAAACCATTAGCTAAATAGATTATAAATAAACTCTGAAAAGTTCAACTAAAACATTTTAAAAGTTCATAAAACTCGTTTCTTAAACTACTAATAAATTAAAGTGTATCCCCTTCATGCCTAAACTTATGCAGCACCATCAGCATACCTAATCTGCTACCCATTGAAGTAGCAATGGTTCATCACAGGGTCAACAAGCAAACACAAATAACAAACAATCAGCTAGGCTGAGTACGTACTTAAACAGTTAAATAGTACACTAAGCATAATCAGAATAAAAATAACAATTCCTAAACATGATACTACAAAAATATTAAATTCCGTTTTTACAATTTAATTGGCATAGAAGGGGCACCGTCATCTTTTTAGAATCATACGGGCTACTTAATCCTTAATAGACAACTTGGTCTATTAGATGGAATGTAAATACGGTTTCGTTCCGTTCTACACCCATCACCTTAGTATGCATACCCCCAAGATCGTACGGAACCTTCCGCCTACTTGAGTTATCAAAATTTATAAGGACTCTACTATCGTCACAGTAGGCCTACGTAGGAGTGTAGAACATGTCCCACATTCCCCCCATTGTTCATTACTTGTAGGGAGTCCGACTACAAGTTTATCGCCAACTATCCTTCTTAGTGATACTCATTCATACAACATTAAGCATATGATCATTTTATAAAATCATATAAAATCCTTTAGTTTAGGCAACCTCTTATAAAATCCTTGCTACAACTATTAGTCATATAATTCCAATCCAATTCTCATTTCATGCTTGTAATGCGATAGAATTTTGCATTCAAATAACAATTAATTCCAATTCACAAGCCATACAACAAGGAAATACATTTAAATTTCCAATTGGTTTCATGTTACCAAACAATCTCATCAATCATAACCATACAATTTGTTCCCTATCATGATTCTAGGTTCCAATGAAAGAATTAACAGACTTAGACATGACACTATCGTATCTAACTGAACTAGTACGCGTACGTACCTTATAACGGAGAATCTTCGCTGTCTAACTTAAAACGTTCCCCTTATGTAATTGGGACCTAATCGAATAATAAGAGTAATTCAGTACTAAATCCTTGATAATATAATAAAAATCAGACTACCTACCTATGTAAAATATGGTGTTTCGAATAATAAAAATAATCATTCTTGTTGTTTAAACTTTTCCTTCATAATATCCATTGAAACTAACATATTTAGGAACTAATAATAAGATGTTTATAAATCTGATTTCTTTTAACTTATGTTATACTTTGTTTATAATAACAAAACTTAAACAAATATATATAAGTATTATAAAATCAGAATTGAGAAATAAAATCATCATAAGAACTAATAATATAATTGTAAATCTGATTTCTTTCATCTTATACTATACTTTATTTATAATAAAAAAAATTAACCAAAGATATATAAGAATTATAAAATCAGAATTTACAACTAAATTAAAGTAGGAAAGAAAAGAACTTTTTTTATAAAGGTTACCGGACCAACTCGCCGGCGACAACCACCGGCGACGACGCACCACTCCGGCAGCACTGCACCAGCCCACGCGTGCCTCGACTCCCTCGCGAGTATGAACGTCCATGTGAGTCTCGAAGCCTCGCACACCCTCACGAGTCCGCACCGACCGACGCCTGCATCGAACTCCTTCACCGGCCTCGCGACGCGCACGACCACAAGCTGTCGTGCAGCACTCGAGTCCCTGAATGCTGGCGGGCTGCTGTGGTCGACGAAAGCTACAGGTCAAAGGGAGAGAAGAAAGAACTCAGGAGGAGAAAAGAAAAGTAACGAGGAGGGAGAAGAAAAGAGGAGAGAGAAAAACTATTTGGGGTAAAATAATAAAAAAACGGCTGATTACACTTCAATAGGGTTTTGTTTCCTTTTTTTTTTCTTTTATATATATATACCATGTGAAACCTATGTTCACTAGGATTTGTTTTCCAAATCAAATTCTTATTTCTATTTTATTTATTTGGAAAAACAAAACAAAACAAAACCGAATTATTATATAGTTAGGAACAAAAAGTAGTTTGTATAACTAAATTATAACTGTAGGCTCACCCAAATTATATTTTTCTTTAATAATATTATTTGTTTAATAAAATTACTTTCAACATTAATCTTTATATTTTCTTATTTACAAAATAACTCCTAGAAATACGGAGTATTACAGCTCAAGCCTAATTCAAGACAAGCTTACCCAACGTGGAGGCTTCCTATATATATGGTGGTTCCTCCAAATCAAATCAAACTCCCGAAAAGTTGTAATCTGCGGATCTCGTTTACGGACCCCGATTATTTACTAAAAATAGTATTCGAAAATCATTCAATCTATATCTGATCATTCCATCATTCTACATATCCAGATCTCCTAGCCTTGCAAAACCCTGACCTTGCATTGCATGCATACATTCTAGTCTTGCATAACCCTGACATTGTATGACGTGTCATCTTCCTTAGCTTTGCATGACCTTAATCTTTGCATAGCGTCTCATGCATCCTTAGAGAGTCTAAGTTTGCATCGTTGCATCATTATGTGCCTTATCTGAGTTGTTTGCACCTATATGCTAACATATTTCTTTGTGGGTAATCAGATTGCTTGTAGTTATTGCCCTGCATACGAACTTTTTTTTGCAGAGACCGACGCATATAGATCATTTCTAAACTACAAAGCGTTTAGAATCGTTCTCCGTCCCGATGATTGGCTGTCGTACACCTGTCAAAAATAATTCTTGCAAAACCTTCAAACAATGTAGTAGGGTAAGTAGGGTCGAATCCACAGAGAGATGGTTGTTCAAATATAGCTTCTAAAGTATGGGAAAGCTAAATAAGATCAGAGATGTGAGAATTAATTCTAAGCTAATAAAATACGAAAATCAAACTAAAAAGGTCTAAGGTAATGGTTCACCATGTTCATATAAATGAACTATCAAAATATCATCAATAGTTCAAGTAATCAGATATCGAGAGCACATGCAGTACGTTCGCTAACATAATCAGATTTGCTTATTTTAGATAAGCCTCTAAAGAGTACTATATCTCGATCTATAACTAGATATTAGCAATATTTAATTAGACAATTGATCAGATTGCAAGATTAACAATAAAAACACTAATCAATTAGAGATATCAATAACTAATCATACCATCAATAAATATCAATCAAGATTCATATCATATAAACATGGATTCCCTAAACCCTAGACATAAAAACTACTCAATCATGAAATAAATAAGAAAATCTAAATCTACAAAAGAAATCATTATCAAAGAATTCAATGAAAGAAAGAATATGAAAATAATAAACTCATGAATTAATGAAGAAGAATAAAAACTAGGGTTTGCAACTAAAAACTAGAGAGAAAAAGAGGAAGAAGAAGACTAAAACTAATCTAAAATAATGTGAGAGAGTGAGAAGAGAGAGAAGAGAGTTTTTTCCTAATCTAATTAATACTAGGTAACCTAATATAACTAGGAAAGTAAGTTACAAAGATAAGGAAAGTCGAAATATTTATTAAATGGGCGGAATAGTGATCCGCGCGTACGAAAACAGGTTACAGCAGAAACAGTCCGAACCTCCGAAAGGCATAACTCCTTATTTAGAAGTCTCCTCGGGCTGTGCCATGCACCTATCATTGGAAAGCTCTTCAAGTCTCGTTTCCAAATCTGCTGGAATTATTCAATTCTTATAATCACACCAAAAGTTATGGTCAGAAGAGTAGACGTGACTCCTTTTTCACATTTCTTCCAATGATTTCCCGCTATGTTTTCGCTCAAACTCGTACTATGAGATATCCATGACGATCCTTATGTAATTCACCTTCTTCCAAATGCTCCTAATTCTCAAGCTTAGCTAATTATACTCCAAATACGTTCTCGATACCTGAAATTCATCAAAAACATGAAAACATACCGAATTGGAGTAGAATAACATAACTTAAGAATATAATGCAAATATGAACCTAAATATGAAACTAAATGCTCTAGAATGCAACCTAAATACACCTAAAAACTATATATAATAAATATGATACATCACCAGACACCGTATACTTTGACGTTCGGTTTCCTGAACCTCAGTCAAAGTGGAGACTTCTGTAGACACATAATCGTGTCTCCCCATTTAAGGGCATCATGATGAAACATACTGCGGTCTTAATTGGTCCGACCCAAGGGCAGAGCAGTCCAAAGAGCCAAAACTATCTTAAAAGTGTTTTAATGGTCCAAAATCGTATTGTATTTCGAGCCCATTTAATTATTCATTGATAATTAATTGTTTTATTTAAATAACGTAAATATTTTCAAAGATTTTTTTTCTAATTAAAATCGGACTTTATTCCGTAAAATCAGATTTCCGGAGTTCAAAGATAAAAAAATCTTTAAAACGCCTTTTTATCAAAAAGCTGTCAAAACGTGTCAAAAGCAAGGCACGTAGACCTGTGTGTCACACAGAGTCGTGCGCCGAGCGCACTTCTCTGTGTGATGCACAGGCTGTCAATTTTATCTTTTTTTAAAGCGTGTGCCACGTGGGCACTGATGATTGGTCATGCCGTATCAGGCGCACCAATTCGCGCCTGACACGTGTGATTGTGCGTCACACAGCCACATGCGCCTGGTGCAGCTGGCGCGTGAAGCGTAGTTTCCTTTTCCCTATAAATAGGTCTTGATTTCCGTACGGTTTTTTGGATGGTTTTTACACTCAAACATTTCGACTTATACGACTATACACTTACGAATTCTCTCTACGAAACATACAAACACATATTTTCAGACATACATACATACATATTTTTCCTTCAGGCTTCATGATTGCTCGTCCCGAAGGTTTTTAATCTCTCAGACCCAAGCCACGGTATTATCATGAGGGTCCGTGAATCAATTTATTATTTTTATATTACAAACGGTTTCCTTCATAATTTAGATCTTTAATATAAAAATTGCTCTTTTGTATATTCTAACCTTTTATTTCTCTTTTCTATTTATTTTCATATATTATACATTGCTTGCCTGATTGTCCCACATGCCTTTTCATCACCACATGTTATTTTTGCTAATTAAGACCTAAAGAACTGTTCTAATATTAATCAGATAATTTGAACTTGTTAGATTCCCTGTAATTTTGATTGCCTAATAACATATCACTAAAAATAGTCTTTTATGTGTTTCCTGATCCAACCTAGACTAAATTATTTTTAGGGTGCATGAAAATATTATTTGGTTATTCTATTGCATAAAAATTAACATGAATCGATATTTAGTAGAGGCCAGCAATGGGCGAACGTGGTTCATTATGACCGCATTCGTACCCTCACCCCCGAACTCAATCTATGGTTCATTGACCATCTATGGAGTCAGGACGGGAAAATCTACATTGGATAAGTCTCTAATTTGTCCCTACGATTTCCCAATATCCAATTAGGTTTACGAGTCTTCCTTTAAAGACTTGTTGGCGACTTCAAAACATTTTTCAATAAAACCTTTACAATGAGGTAGTCAAATATGCGCTCACACAGCGTAGGCGAAATAAAAACACGCCTACAATATGTATGCAATTTCACATCAAAGAGTACTAATCTAACATAGGGGGTAACAACTGAAGTCAAATAACCTAAACACAATAACTCCTAAAAAGGACACTTACTAAAACTTAATTAAACCTAATAAGACTCTTAACTTACAAAAAGACTCTCTACACAAAGGTTTTGTGAAAATATCAGCAATTTGATCTTCACTTTTGCAAAACAATAATTCAGCCAAGCCTTTCTCAATATTATCTCTAAGAAGATTATGTCTGATCTCAATGTACTTGGTTTTAGAGTGCTGAATAGGATTTTTTGAAATATTAATAGCACTAGTGTTGTCACACATGATAGGAACACTTTCATAGACAACACCAAAATCCTTCAGCTTGTTCCGTATCCATAACAGCTGGGAACAACAAGCTGCTGCTGCGATATATTTCGATTCTGTTGTGGATAAGGCCACTGAAGTTTGCTTTTTAGCGCCCCATGAGATCAGACATGAGCCTAGGAAATGAGCCATACCTGATGTGCTTTTCCTATTAACAAGAAAACCAGCATAATCTGCATCTGTATACCCTACCAGCTCAATAGAAGTGCCTTTGGGGTAGCATAAGCACAAGTCATCTGTGCCCACCAAATACCTAAGTATTCTTCTAATAGCTTTTAGATGAGACTCCTTGGGATTGCTTTGTAATCTTGCACACAATCCTACAAAGAACACAATATCAGGTCTACTAGATGTTAGGTACAAGAGGGAACCAATCATACCTCTATATAGTGTAGCTTCCACATTCCCTTTGAATCAGCATCAAGTTTTGTTGAAGTGAGAACAGGAGTGTCATAAGCTTTACTGTTCTCCATACCATACTTCTCCAGAAGCTCTCTAAGGCACTTTTGCTGGTGAATCATAATTCCATCAGTTATTTTCTTAATCTGTAAGCCTAGAAAGAAACTAAGTTCTCCCATCATGCTCATTTCAAACTCACTCTGCGTAAGATTAGCAAACTCATCACATAGCAACTGATTAGTAGCTCCAAAAATGATATCGTCAACATAAATTTTAACTACTAGCAAGTGTTTCCCCCTGGTTTTGATAAATAAAGTTTTATCAACTGTTCCCCTCTTGTATTCATTTTCTATCAAAAACTTTGACAATCTCTCATACCAAGCTCTTGGTGCTTGTTAGAGACCGTACAAAGCTTTATCAAGTTTGAATACATAGTAGGGAAACAGTTGATCAGCAAAACCAGGTGATTGTTCTATATATACCTCCTCCTTCAAATAACCATTCAAGAATGATGTCTTCACGTCCATCTGAAACAATTTCATATTCATGTGAGGCGCAAATGCAATTAGGACTCTAATAGCCTCTAACCTAGCAACAGTGGCAAAGGTCTCATCATAATCGATGCCTTCTTGTTGTAGCCTTGCACTACAAGTCTTGCTTTGTTTCGAACTATTGTGCCAAGATCATCCAACTTGTTTCTGAACACCATCTAGTGCTAATGACTAACCTATCTCTTAGTCTTGGCTCAAGGTGCCATACCTAGTTTCATTCAAATTTATTCAATTCATCTTGCATGGCCAACACCCAATCTAGATCGTTCAATGCCATCTTGTAATCAGATACGTGACCTGCGTTTATGCTGGACAAGAAAGAAAAGAAAGGACAAAAGTTTTCATAAACAACTCTTCTTGCTTGAATTCCCTTATTAATATCACTAAGGATTTCATCAGACGGATGAGAAAGATTGATATCTAAAACTCTTTGAAACCTGGACCATCTTGTCCTCTTGAATGAGCCCGACTAGAACCAACTTGCATTCCAAAGATCATCTAAGTTAGGTCTCTCCAATGTCCTGAGATGTAAAGTGGTTCCCTGCTCATCCCTTACATGTCCCTCATTAGGGTTACCACCATCTCGCGTAGTGGTTTCCCCTGAGGTGTTTACCTGTTGATCTCCATGGGAACCATCAGTATCTGGCCCCCCTGAGATAAATCCTCATTATTCTCTTCTCTTTCCAGATCAAGTCCTCCACCATCAGCATTTGGTGGATCAGTAGGTAGACATGTCTCCTCTTCGGATCCCGAGCGGCACAAGCTAATCAAGTTGCCCTTTAAAATCAAGCATTCCAATAAAATCTCCCGGTTCAACTCCGTGCAATCTCATAAGACATATTAAACTCATCAAAAATCACATGAACACTTTCCTCAACACACAAGGTCCTCTTATTGAACACCTTGTAAGCTTTACTATGAGGAAAATAACCAAGAAATATTGCCTCATCACTCCTAGGTTCGAACTTATCAAGATGGTTCTTCCCATTATTATGCACAGAACACTTACATCCAAAGATACGAAAGTGTGCAATATTGGGCTTCTACCCTTTAGGAGTTCAAATAGGGTGGTCTTATTCAATTTAGGTATTATGAGAGCACGATTCAAGATATAACATGCAGTGTTCACAGCTTCTCCCCAAAAACTCTTAGGATGACCACTTTCAATAAGCATCATCCTCGCCATCTCCTATATTGTTCTATTCTTTCTTTCCACAACACCATTGTGTTGAGGTGTTCTAGGGGCAGAGATGTTGTGACTCACTCTATGATCTCTACAAAAATCAATGAAACTTGGATTATCAAACTCAGAGCCATGGTCAGATCTTACCGCAACCAGCTAATGATTTAGCTAGTTCTGTACCTGTTTCACTAATGCAACAAACTCATTAAATGTTTCATCTTTTGAATGCAAAAAGATAACCCATGTAAACCTTGAAAAATCATCAACCATAACATAAACAAACCTATGACCATTTCGACTTTGTACATGCATGGGACCACATAAATAATTATGTACAAGTTCGAAAGGTCTGCTGGTACTCATTACACTTTTTGGTTTGAAAGATGATTTTACATGTTTCCCCTTAGCGCATTCTGAACAAAATTTGTCAATCTCGTACTTAATGTTTGGAAGTCCAATCACTAAGTCACGAGACCTAAGTTTATTCAAAAGTGTAAGGCTAGCATGTCCAAACCTCTTATGCCAAATCCATTGATTTGACTCCAAAACAGCTCTCAAACAAATGGACTTATTCTCAGGAATTTCATCCAGTAAGGTGATGTAAATATCATGTTTCCTAGTTCCCTCGCAAACAAGTTCATCCGTTTGTGAATTAACTGTGTGACAAAGGTCATCTTGAAACTTAACTCGATTGCCTTTATCACATAATTGAGAAATGCTCAAAAGATTATGTTGCAAGCCATCAACATAATACACATCATCAATAGCTTGTGAAAGTGACTTACCAAATTTACCTATGCCAACAATAGAGCCCTTACTATTGTCTCCAAAGGTAACACTTCCACCATCATAGGCTGTGAGTGAGAGAAATTGCTTCTTATCCCCAAACATATGTCTTGAGCAACCACTGTCCAAATACGAAAAGGTACTACCTCTCACTTTAGCCTGCAAGAAACAATTAAACATTAAATTTTGGAACCCCAACTTTCTTGGGTCCCTTTGCACAAACAGTTGATTCTTGTTGGTCTTTTCTCACCCAAACCTGCTTAACATGTTTGTTGTTTTTTTCAATACTTTTCTTCCTAGCTGGACAATTAAAAATCTTATGTCCATTCATACCACAATGGTAACATACATGCATGCCCTTCGCAAGAACATACTTACCTCTTTTGAATTCCTCGATCCAAGTGGTTCCTCTAGGGTGACAGGTTCTGGTTCTCGTTCTGGAATAACCAAGACCAGTTGTGCCACTTGTTGAACCCTAGTTTTGATGATGACAAAGGAACAAAGATACAAACTAAGTAATGAACTAACAAGTACACTAAGTCAGAAGAAGAAATCAAGTTTGGATTTTGAAGACTAAGTGAAGATGCTCAAGGATCTGATACTGGAGAAGCATTGGAGCAAGAGAACCTAAGCAAGGCTTTTTGTTTCTAGTTGCAATGTAAAGGAACGAGTAAAATTTGGTAAGGAACACTAACAATTTTAAACGAGAATGAGTGCTCGTTCCTTTGAAAGGAACATACGAACTGGCACTGTCATGTAAGTTAAAGGAACTAACTATTTAAAAGGAACTAGACATATGTTGAATAAGTATAAGGTTAAATTATGACGTTTGAGTTATTAATGCCTAAATTATAGGAAACCGTTTTATTTAGTAAAAATCTGATTCTAAGGAAAATCTTTTTGAGGAAAAGATTATTTTTATTTGAAAATATAAATCCTTTTCAGTTTTTAAAGATAATGTTTTAAAGATAATATTTTGATAAAAGGATTTAATTTTGGTTTTATAAACTAAAATACTTTTTAATTAAATCAGATTTTTGTTTACTGCATAAGTGGTTGCTAAAATTAAGGAAGCAGTAGTAATTCCATAACACACGTTTAACTTAGATCGTGGAGATCATGGGTGTCAAAAGGAATGTCCTCTAGTTGAGGAACATCATGGGAAAATGTTTTTACCACTAACACATGATTTAATCCCACATTCTAGTTAATCACTGCTATAAATACTTATGTCCAATTAAGTTTCAATTTGTGTCTGACCAAGTGATTTAGTGAGTTTAACTAAGTAAAGTGTCAGTGCCTTCATTCTCTCATAAAAGCCATTTGTTATTTGCCTTCTTACTCTAATTCCACCAAGTTTATTGATCATTGTATTTTGGTTTTGGGGTATGAGGATTTTGAGTGAAGTCCTGTAAGAGAGAAAACTTTAAGTGAAGCGAGTTAAAGTGTGAAAACTTCAAGTGAAGTTGAGAGGAAGAGCTGTTAAGGGAACAGTTGTTCAGGAACTTGAGTTTAGGAACTCAAGGTGTGGCCCATGAGTAGAATTAGGTTGTAACAGAGTTGTTTGGCCTAATTAGTGAGACTGTTGAGTTTAAAATCCCTAGTGGTCGAGGTTGTTTCTTCTTGCTTTAGCTTGTTTCTTTTTTAAGTTTTATAATTTAGCAAAAAGTTACGTTTGTTTCTACACATACAATTCACCCCCCTCTTGTAGTGTTCCTAGTGAAATAACAATTGGTATCAGAGCTATAATTCATGAAAAATAGGAAACCCCATTGAGAAAAAGATCCAAGGAACAATGAACACCACCAAGAAACTTGAGGATGATTACTCTACGCAACGACCTCCTATGTTCAATGGGAAGTTCTATTCCTATTGGAAGAATATAATGGAGATTTTCATCAAGGCTAAAAACTACCAGGTATGGAGAGTCATTGAAGTTGGTGATTTTGAGGTCACAACCACTAATGACAAAAATGAGGTAATTCCTAAACCATTCTCTGAATATGACAAAGCCGACTTTGAAAAAATGAAAGTGAATGCAATGGCTTTTAAACTTTTGCATTGTGGACTTGGACACCATGAACACAATAGAATCATGGGATGCAAATATGTGAAGCAAATATGGGATTTACTTGAGGTAATCCATGAAGGAACTAATGAAGTCAAGAGATAAAGAATTGATTTGCTAATGAATCAACATGAACTGTTCTCCATGAAGACTAAGGAAAGCATACAAGATATGTTTACTCGTTTTACTAACATTATTAATGAGTTAGCTTCTATTGGAAAATTTATTTCATTAGAAGAACAGGTTCGAAAAGTTCTTAGGAGTCTTCCTAAGGATAGATGGATGGCTAAGGTCACTGCTTTACAAGAAACAAAATACTTCACCAAGTTCAACTTGGAACAGCTTGCTGGATCACTTATGACTCATGAGCTACACCTTGATACTGAATATGGTGAAAGCTCTAAGTCTAAGTCCATTGCCCTGAAAGTTGATGATGAAGATGACTCTGACTCAGAAGAAGAGGAAGCAACTCTCATGGTCCGAAAATTTCGAAAGATGTATAGGAACATGAAGATAAAAACTTCAAAGGTAAAGCTAAAATTTTTTCTAACAAAGCTGCTTGTCATAAATGTGGTAGTACAGATCACTTCATCAAGGGATGTCCACTTTGGGAAAACGAGAAGACCAAAGAAAGGAACTTGGAACGTTTCGGTGAAAGGAAGAAGGAAACAAAAGCACCTTTCTCTAAAGCGAACGTTTGAAAGGCTATGATAGCAGCTTAGGGAGATTCAGAGACTGAAGAGGAAGAGGAACAACAAAATGAAGAAATCGTGAATCTTTGCCTCATGGCAAACAATGACATAAAGGAAGATAAATAAAATGTTGAGGCAAACCAACATATACTTGAATCAGACTTAGATGGAAAAACTAGGCCTGAAATTTATGATCTTCTTTATGATGCAATTCTTGAATGTAGAGATGAATGTGAAAAACGTGAACAAACTGTTAAAGTTTGTAAAGAACATATATAATGGCTTAAGAAAATGAGAACGGATGTTGAAAATAGGTTCTTTGATTTACTTGATAAGAACTTAAAAATCAAGGAATTAAATGAGAGTGTGAAAAATGAAAATTATCTAATCAATTTAGAAATTTCTCACTTAAAGGTATTTGTCCCTATTCTAAGTTCCTTTGATATAAGATCAACTCCTTTGAAAGGTTACAGATCCGAAATTGAAAACTTGAATAAAGAAAAAATTATCTTAAAGGAACAGATCTGTAATCTCAAGAAGGAACTTGTAGTTGCAAGGAACAGAGGCAAAGTGATGGTTGTTTCTAAATGGATTGAGAGATCACAGACAAAAAGAAAAGAAGGTATTGGTTTCGAAAATTACAAGAAAAGGAACAAGCCTAAGAAATATGTTGACCTACCTAGTGACAAAATATGCATGTATTGTGGAAAGATAGGTCATTACATAACTCAATGTCAACTAAGAACTGGTATGATTGACAAGAATGTGAAATTAAGTAACATGAAATGGGTTGCAAAAACTAATGCTAGTCAAGATTAGGAACCCACGAAAGAAGGGGTTCCTACAACTAACAACTAGTTGATTTTTGCAGGTTAGAGTGAGGGGGAACAATACTTGGTATCTTGATAGTGGTTGTTCTAAGCATATGACAGGAGACAAATCTAAGTTTCTCTCACTCTCAACCTATGAAGGTGAAAGTGTGACATTTGGTGACAACATGAAAGGTAACATAGTTGCCATGGGTAAGGTTGGTAAGTCACCATCACTAGGGGTGTTCACCGGTCCAGGACCGGACCGGACCGGACCGGAACCGGCTGGACCGGTGGACCGGAATCTGCATTCTTTTAATAAAAAAAACTTTTTTTATTTAGATTTATACATATGTATAAATTAGATACATTAAAATTTAATAATTCTAACAACAATAATCTTAAAGTTAATAAAGAGTAGGTTTCTAGCTTTCTAACTTTATAACTTTGAAATTATTTTTAACCTTTAAACTATTTTTTTACTAAAAATACAGAAATTCCGGTCCACCGGTCCTGACCGGTGGACCGGAATCCTGATTTTCGGCGGACCGGGGACCGAACTGGAATCTTCGGTCCGGTCCGGTACGGTCCAAATTTCGGTCCAACCCTACCCTGTGCACACCCCTAACCATCACATTCCATTGAAAATGTTTTTCTAGTTGAAGGTTTAAAGCATGATCTCTTAAGTATTTCCCAATTCTGTGACAAGGGAAATGTTGTTAAATTTAATAGTGAAAAATGCTTGATAGTTAACAAAAACTCTAAGAATGTCATCTTGGAAGGAACAAGGAAAGGGAACACATATGTTGTGGATCTTGATCTTGTCCCTAAAAATAATTTGACATGCCTTAGTGTTGTTGACGATGATCCTCTCTTATGGCATAAGCATCTAGGACATGCTAGCTTTTCATTACTTCACAAACTTCGATCAAAAGATCTTGTTTTGGGATTACCATCTATAAAATTTCATATTGATCAAGTTTGTGATGCGTGTGCCAAAGGGAAGCATATTAGATCCTCTTTCAAATCTAAAACGGTTGTGAGCACCACAAAGCCATTGTAATTAATTCACATGGATTTGTGTGGCCCTATGAGGATTCAAAGCAGAAGTGGTAAGAGGTATGTACTAGTTATTATTGATGACTACTCAAGATACACTTGGGTTATTTTTCTCTCTAGTAAGGATGAGACTTATGATGAGTTCCTTGTCTTTGCAAAGAGAGTTCAAAATTTGAATGGTCACAAATTGATGCATATTAGATCTGATTATGGTAAAGAATTTAAAAATTACAAATTTGATGATTTAAGTAGAGTTCATGGCTTAGATCATAATTTTTCTGCTCCTAGGACACCACAACAAAATGGTGTTGTAGAAAGTAAAAATAGATGAGAACTTTAGAGGAAATGGTTGGGACTATGTTAATAGCTAGTAAACTTCCAAGGAACTTTTGGGATGAGGCTGTTAAAACTGCTTGTCATATAATAAATCGTGCCATGATGAGACATATCATTAACAAAACTCCTTATGAACTTTATTTTGGTAAGAAATCCAATATTACACATTTCAGAACATTTGGTTGTAAATGTTTTGTTCATAATAATGAGAAAGATAATATTGGAAAATTTGATGCAAGGAGTGATGAAGCCATATTTCTAGGATATTCTTCACATAGTAAGGCTTATAGATTTTACAGTAAAAGAACTATGTGTGTTGAAAAAAGTGTAATATTATCTTTGATGAATCTGACAATTTTAATCCAAGCAAGCAGGTGGATGATTTTGAAATAGGCTTGGCTCGACCAAATAAATGAAAAAAATGCAGATTCCATTGAGGATGAAGAAGGAATAAAAGAGGAAAGGAACGAAGAAGATGAAAACCTTCATAACAATATTGTTCATGTTCCTCAAGATGATGGAGATGTTCCTGTTCCTAATACTAAGAACTAAATTATTGAAGGAACTGATCCAACAATGGCTGAAAGAGGAACAAACGAACAAGGCTTCTCATCCTCTCAATAAATTCAAGAGGAACAACCTGTTCCTATATGAGAATTTCAACCGAAACCTTGGAGACAACAAAAATTACATCCAGTGGAACTCATAATAAGTGACATATCCAAAGGTATGTAAACTAGATCTCAGTTAAGGAATTTTTGTGCATTTCATGCGTTCCTATCAATGATGGAACCAATAAATGGAGCCACCGTCGTGAGCTTGGACTATGCTATGTATGAATGATCTTTTATATTTCATAGGAGATCTTGGTCCTTTATTTATAGTTCTTGCATTAACCGGTCTCATGAAGCAGCCTTAACTGATTCTGATTGGATCACTGCTATGCAAGATGAGTTAAATGAGTTTCAAAGAAACAAGGTATGACATCTAGTTCCCTCTTCTAAACAACAAAAAGTGATTGGATTAAATGGGTGTTTAGATACAAACTAGATGAGTATGGAACAATTGTAAGGAATAAAGCTAGACTTGTAATAAAAGGTTATAATCAACAAGCTAGAAGGAATTGCCTATGAAGAAACCTTTGCTCCTGTTGCTAGACTTGAGGCCATTAGAATACCAATTGCATTTGCTGCATATATGGGATTTAAATTGTATCAAATGGATGTCAAATGTGTGTTTCTAAATGGTTACTTAAATGAAGATGTATATGTTGAACAACCTCCTGGATTTAAAAATAATGATTTCCCAAACTATGTCTACAAGCTTGACAAGGCTCTTTATGGGTTAAAGCAAGCACCTAGGTCATGGTATGAGAGATTATCTAAGTTCCTTTTAGAAAACAATGTCAAAAGAGAAAAAGTTGATAAAACTTTGTTTCTAAAATCGAAAAGAACTGATATACTTCTTATTCAAATATAGGTTGATGACATTATCGTTGGAGCAACTAATGAGTCATTATGCAAAGAATTCTCTAAACTCATGAGTAATGAATTTGAAATGAGTTTAATGGGTGAGTTAAATTTCTTTCTTGGATTACAAATTAAGCAAAGTGAAAATGGAATAATCATGCACCAACAAAAATACATAAAGGAACTGCTGAAAATATGGGCTCGAAAATTCAAAGATCAATCACACTCCTATGGGAACTTCAACTAGATTAGATGAAGATTCCATAGGAACAAGTGTTGATCAAACAAAATATAGAGGCATGATTGGTTCCCTTTTGTATCTAACTGCTAGTCGTCCAGACATAGCTTTTAGTGTTGGTTTGTGTGCTAGATTTCAAGCAAATCTCAAGGAGTCTCACTTAACAGCCGTGAAGAGAATTCTTAGATATCTCAAAGGAACAAATGATCTTGGACTTTTCTATCCAAGAAGTGACACATTTGAGTTAAGAGGATATGTTGATGCTGACTATGCTGGAGATCTTGTAAATAGGAAAAGCACCTCAGGTATGGTTAAATTTCTTAGCCATAGTTTAGTTTCTTAGAGCACCAAGAAATAAAACTCAGTTGCTTTATCCACTGCTGACACTAGTAGAATTATTGCTTATTATTGCGGTGGTATTGCTACGGTTTTACCCGTACGCAACAATAAACCACGAAAAAAAAGGAAAAATCGAATTAAACATATTGCTGCGGTTTTGGCTGGAAACCGGAGCAATATGTGTCAACGGGAATTTTTTTCAAATTTCGTTGACAGTTTGACCATATATATTGGTGCGGTTCCCAGGCACAACCGCAGCAATATATTAAAATATTATTTTTTTAATAAATATTAATCTATTGCTGCGGTTTTGTGGGAGAACCGTAGCAATATGTCATTTGATTTAAAGCCGCTAGGGTTTTATTTCACCCCCTGATCTTCAGCCGTTTTCAGATTTCTCTCTCCTCCTTCAAATCTCCTAACGCTCCTCTTTCCCTCATTTCACTCCTTTCTCTCTCCTCCTTCAAACTCCTCCTTCAGATCTGCTCCTTCGCCGGTCTTCCTTGTCTTCCTCACTCCTCGGTCTTCTCTCACTCTTCTCCCTCTTCTCTCCTCCTTCAAATCTCCTTATAAATTCCATATCTCCGTTCGTCGTTCGTCCGTTGGCTCGTCGTTCGACCACACTTGCTCGTCGCTCGTCCGTTGGTTCGTCGTTCGACCACATGTCGCTCGCTGCCGTTTCTTCAACCGCAAACCACCACAAATTTAGTTTTTTCTTTGAGCAAATTTCGTGTGATTGGGATTTTTCTTTTTCAGATTTTTAGTTTGTTTTTCAGATTTAATTTCTCTTTGAGCGAATTTCGTGTGATTTGGATCCGGATTTTTAGTTTGTTCTTCAACCGCAAACCATAAGAAATTTCGGCTCTCTCTCAAGAAATCAAGAAGAAGCTTCAATCAGTGAGGTTTTTTTCATTTTTTTTTTTGAAATTTTTCATGTCAAATTTCGTGTGATTTGGATCCGGATTTTTGGTTTGTTTTTCAGATTTAGATTTTCGGTTTTGTATATGTTGATTTGGTGTATAGTTTCTTAATTTTCTTCTAGGTAATTTGTTGTATATACTGATTTTGTCGATTTGTCGTACTGATTTGTGGATTTAGTTTCTCTTTTTCTTAGTTTTACCTTTTACGTCTCTTTTGTAATCGGTGTTTGTAACATGTAGTGGATTGTTGTAGCTATGTTTATATTGTAATTGTACTATAACTACAAAAAATTTACGCTTTGAGAAATTAAAAGAATTTTTTTTTTACCTTGCTATGCATCTATTGCTGCGGTTTTGGTAAGAAACCGCAGCAATAGACATGTATATTTAATATTAAAAAAATTACCTATTGCTGCGGTTTCGTGTAGGAACCGCAGCAATAGAGTGCTCTATTGCTACGGTTAAAAATCGCAGCAATAGGTTAATTACCTATTGTTGCGACTTAATTGTTGCGCGGCCAAAACCGCCGCAATAGGCCACTTAAAGACCGCAACAATAAGCAATTATTCTACTTGTGTGAAGCGGAATATGTAGTTGCTGCTGCATGTTGCTCTCAAATGATTTGGATAAAAAAAAACTTTGTGACTATGGATTAAACTTTAATTGTATTCCTATTTATTGTGATAATACAAGTGCTATTAGTACTTCAAAAGATCCAGTGCATCATTCAAGAGTTAAGCATATACATATCAGACATCACTTTTTAAAAGAAAATGTGGAAAAAGGTTTGATTAAACTTGAGTTTTGTCAAACTGAAAATCAGATTGCTGATATACTAACCAAGCCTCTACAAAGAGATAGATATGAAAAATTAAGGCTTGAGTTAGTTTTAATAAAACTTAAGTAATTGTTCATGTTCCAATCCCCCATGTCTGAATTGATTTGTCTTACTCTATATGATATTAAGTGACTGTGATTAATTGCCTAAGACCATTACGAATTAAATGTTCAAAATATAAACATGTATTCAAAGGAATATAGCCACTCACAAATGTAACATAATACTCCCCTTATTGTTCGTAAGTGATAAAAACATGCATGATTTGATGAACGTTGATAATTAGTATAAGTTGTTCCTATAACACAAGTTCCTTACTTTTATTTTTCTTTCCATAAATTAAAAGTCCATAAAAATCAAAAAATTCTAAAAATCCAAAAATATAGGAATCAGATTTATCAAGTCTTGATTCAATTTTTATCTTTTCTTATATTTTATTTTTATTTCTATCTTTTTAATTTTCCGCGTGTAACTCTTCGTATACTGTTACATGCATCTTCTTTCTTTTTCTTTCTTCCAAAACCGTGTTACTTTAATCGCTTCATCTTCTCCATTGTTCATCTTCATCCAACCTCTTTGCACCACATAAAACCTCAATCTTTCTTTGCCAAATGGCAAAATCCTCTCTCAATTCACCTTTTCCAAAAGCAAAAACTCCCAAACCCTCTCAAATGGAAAACCCCTCTTCTCCATCCAAAACCCTAGAAACCGAAAATCCTCAAGAAACACATATGGAGGTAGAAGAGAAAAAATTGGAATCACCAAGGAGAAGTATTCGAAGAAGGAAATTGATTTGGGAGGATGATGAAGAAGAAATCCCCAAATCAGTTGAGGGGGAAGAAGAAGTTCGTCCTCAAAGAAACGAGTGGAAAGAAGTGATTCTAGGTATGTTCTTGGATTTTGTGTCGATTTAGAATGGGCTAAGAAGGTTCAATTCACAGAAATTATAGAAATCCTAAAGGAACAAGGTATGGAATAACTTTTTAAAACCGCATTTAATAATGCCTTAGTTCCTTTAGCCATGGATGAATTTCGTGCAAATTTCATCAACACTGATGGAGTATGCACTACTGAAGTAAGGGGGGAGAAAATAAAATTCTCCCAAGAGACCTTAGAAAAAATATGGGAAGTTCCTTGCAAAGGAACTGATCTATATTTTAAAAGGAAAGGAACCGTCACCTTTCCAAATTTATCCCAAGATGATATTGTTCAATTTTTCCTTAGTTCAATGAATTATGTCTTCCTGTTCAGCACATGATCAAATTCTACAATCACTTTCACTGGACTTTGGGTGGCAAAACTGATAAGATGATGGGAATAATTAAAGTTCTTAGTGATACGGTGATAGAGCAACAGAAGAACATGGAAATGATAGTTCAAGCAATGAACTCCATGAAGATGCAATTGGATGGTCATCACAAGGAGGTGATGAAAAAGTTGGAAGAAGTGGTTGAAGAAGAAGTAGTAGAGGAACACAACTCCCCTCCCCTTCCTAATGTCTAAGTTCCTTTTTCTCTTAAAGGAACATGAATTCTTAGCTTTTGTTTCCGTTTCTTTTCTTTTCTTTTCTCTTCTTCCTTTTTATTTTTTGTACTTTTGTGGAACAAGTGCTATAAATATAATGACTTTTGCTAAATTGTCTTCATTTTAGATTCGGTTTTTTCACCATATACCCCCGACAAATTGAAAAATTCACCATATACCCTCAATGTTTCAGATATGCACCATATACCCTGAGTTTTCGAAAACGTTCACCATATACACTTTTCCTAACTGCCGTTAACTCACCGTTAGCTGTATTTACGATTTTGCCACCATTAACCCCTAACCCCTAATTCTAACCCTAATCCTAACCCTAATTCGAACCCTAACTCCCTCCCCCCTCCTCTCCCCTCCACCCCGCCCCCTCCCCCCTCCCTCCGCTAGCCCACCCCCACCCCTCCCCCCTCTACTCCACCACCGATGCCTCCCCACCCACCCACATCCCCTTCCCCGTCGTTGCTCCCCACCCCCCACCCCCTCCCCTTCCCCGTCGCTGCTCCCTACCCCCACCCCCTCCCCCTCCCCCGTCCCCGTCGCCGCTCCTAGTCGATTTTCCCCACCCCTCCCCCTCCCCCTCTCTGTCGCTGCTCCCCGTTGAAGAAATCAAACATCTTCATCAACATTGTTCGCTAAATCAAAAACCCCAAATCGAAAATTCAATGGTGGAAAATTCGGGGACGAAATCCATGCATCTTTCTCTCTCCTCTTCCCGTAACTTGAGTGAAATTCAACGACGGGAAGGGGAGGGGGAAGGGGAGGGGAGCAACGACTGGGAAGAGGAGGAAAATTCGGTCTAATGGCGAAAATTCAGGTACGAAATCTATGCGTCTTTCTCTCTCCCTCTTCCCCTGACTTGAGTGAAATGCAACGACGGGGAAGTGGAGGGGGAGGGAGGGGAGCAACGACGGGGAAGGGGAGGGGGAAGGGGAGGGGAGCAACGACGGGGAAGGTGAGGGGTGGGGGTGGGGGAGCAATGACGGGGAAGGAAACGGGGGGTGGGGAGCAAGGTGGCGGCGGTGAGTGGAGTAGGGGGAGGGGGAGGGGAGGGGGATGGGTGGGTCAATGGGGTTGATGGGAGGGAGAGGGGGAGGGTTAGGGGTTAGATTAGGGTTTGATTAGGATTAAGGTTAGGGTTAGATTAGGGTTAGATTAGAATTAGGGTTTAGGGTTAATAATGGCAAAATAGTAAATAAAGCTAACGGTGAGTTAACGGCAGTTACCAAAAAGGGCATTTGGTGAACAGTTTTGAAATGTCAAGGGTATATGGTGAACGTTTTCGAAAACTCCGGGGTATATGGTGCATATCTGGAACATTGAGGGTATATGGTGAATTTTCCAATTTGTCAGGGGTATATGGTGAAAAACCGTTTTAGATTTGATTGCATAATTTCTTACTTGGAATGGCTAGTATTATGTGATTGATGTTTGAGCAAGTCTACCCTTTGCAATTACTAACTTCACCTTTTTTTTGGTGCTTGTTAATGGTCTAAAGGTCTTGCGAATATCAGTCTTCCCAAAATCACCAAGAGTTTGATCTTTTTGAGAATGACAAAGGGGGAAAAGATACCAGGAACAAACTAAGTTGAAAAATTGACAAGTTCGAAAATTTAATCCTTAATCTGCCTTAATAAAGTTATAAAGTATTATTATTTTTTCTTTCATTCTCTTATGTTATTTATTGTTTTATTTTCCTTAGTTTGTAACTTTGTTGTCATCATCAAAAAGGGGGAAATTGTTGAACCCTAGTTTTGATGATGACAAAGGAACAAAGATACAAATTAAGTAATGAACTAACAAGTTGTTAAGTGAATGGATTTTACAAGGTATCAATGAAAAGAGCAAAGAGAATACTAAGTCAGAAGAAGAAATCAAGTTTGGATTTTGAAGACTAAGTGAAGTTGCTCAAGGATCTGATACTGGAGAAGCATTGGAGCATGAGAACCTAAGCAAGGCTTTTTGTTTCTAGTTCCAATGTAAAGGAACGAGTAAAATATGGTAAGGAACACTGGCAATTTAAAACGAGAATGAGTGTCTGTTCCTTTGAAAGGAACAGACGAACTGGCACTGTCATGTTAAGTTAAAGAGACTAAATATTTAAAAGGAACTAGACATATGTTGAATTAGTATAACGGTTAAATTATAACGTTTGAGTTATTAATTCCTAAATGATAGGAAACCGTTTTTATTTAGTAAAAATGATTTTAAGGAAAATCTTTTTGAGGAAAATATTATTTTTATTTGACAATAAAATTCCTTTTCGGTTTTTAAAGAAATTATTTTAAATATAATATTTTGATAAAAGGATTTAATTTTTGTTTTATAAATTAAAATACTTTTTCATTAAATTAGATATTTGTTTACTGCATAAGTGGTTGCTAAAATTAAGGAAGAAGTAGTAATTCCATAACACACGTTTAACTTAGATCGTGAAGATCATGGGTGTCAAAAAGAACATGTTCCTCTATTTGAGGAACATCATGGGAAAAAAATTTCACCACTAACACATGATTTAATCCCACGTTCTAGTTAATTACTGCTATAAATACTTATGTCTAATTAAGTTCCAATTTGTGTCTGACCAAGTGATTTAGTGAGTTTAACTAAGTAAAGTGGTAGTGCCTTCATTCTCTCATAAAAGCCATTTGTTCTTTGCCTTCTTACTCTAATTCCACTAAGTTTATTGATCATTGTATTTTGGTTTTGGGGTAAGGGGATTTTGAGTGAAGTCTTGTAAGAGAGAAACCTTTGAGTAAAGCGAGTTAAAGTGTGAAAACTTCAAGTGAAGTTGAGAGGAACAGCTGTTAAGGGAACAATTGTTCAGGAACTTGAGTTTAGGAACTCAAGGTGTGGCCCGTGAGTAGAATTAGGGTGTAACAGAGTTGTTTGGCCTAATTAGTGAGAGTGTTGAGTTTAAAATCCCAAGTGGTCGAGGTTGTTTCTTCTTGTTGGGCCAGAGAAGTTTTTCCTCGTAAAAATCCCTTATGTTCCTTTAGCTTGTTTCTTTGTTTAAGTTTTATAATTCCGCAAAAAGTTACGTTTGTGTCTACACATATAATTTACCCCCCCTTTTGTAGTGTTCCTAATGAAATAACACCACTGTTACTTTCCATGGAAGTAAGATGGTTCAAGGTATTCCTTGCAGATAAGAGTTTGTCTACGTGCCTTTGACTGTTTTGAAGCTCTTTGTCCTTGGTTTCAAGAACTCTTATTAGAAAAACATTTTTCTCATCCATAGCTTTGAAATCTCTTTGATTTTCTCAAGATCAAACTCGAGTTTTAAAATTAGTGAGTCATTTGGCACGTTGACAACCACTTTCTCCTTACCCTTATTCAATTGATTGATTTTAGCATACAAATCACATATTTTACCTTCATACTCATCAATCATCTTACTAACTTCAGCAGGACCTGTGGGGGAAACAGTTAGCTAGACAGTCCTGAGTATGACAAACTCTCTATGCAATTCTTCCGCATTGTCAACCAAGAGGTTAAAAGCATGCAGTAAATTAGACTTGCTTAGAGTGTATGCCTTACTCTTAATAGCCACAAAAATTGGGGGATTATCTGAGCTAAGTAAATCATGTGCAGGGGGAACAATTAAGTGTTCTAGTCTTCTCTATCACTAGGATCATCCTCATCCTTTTCTAGCAAAGAAGACTTAGTTGTTTCCAACTCGACCAGCTTACACTTGTCAAGTGCAACTTCAAGCTCAGCCACTTGATCCTTTAACTCAATTAATACACACTTGCTCTAAGTGATCACAACTAGCAATAGCAATATCACATTCATTTTTCTTTTCCTTCAACTCACGTTTGCCAGTTTTGTAATCTTCACTTAGTTTAAGACATTCATCTAACAAAGAATCAATGCATTCAAGCATATTATCTCTATCATAATGATAAATGTCTTCACGAATTTGTTCCAAATTTATCTTGTGTTCACTAAGTACATCTTTATTTGCTATAAGACGGAAGTTTGATGTACTATTCCCCTTTCTGGTTCCATCAATCACGTTGTTTCCTCCTTGATCCATAATTGCAGTCATGCGAGTTTCATGATTAGGTGACTCTTCATCCTCTTCTGGTCCAAAATCTGTCACCCCACATGGCTGCTATCATAGACTTCTTGAATGATTTCTTATCATTGCTCTTAGATAGTTTGTCCTTCCACTTTGGACAGTCACGAATGATGTGACCAAAATCTCTACACTTGAAACAACCTACACTTTAAGGGTTAGTTTTCTTAAAATTCTTACCTTTGAAATTCTTACGTTGATCTCTGAAATGCCTCTAAAAACCCTTAGCCATCATAGCTATATCGTCCTCTTCTTCTTCAACTGTTCCCTTCAAGGCAACACTTCGAGCTGGTCCCTTGTCACTCTTAGACTCAACTAGCATTTCATGAGTCATGAGGGAACCAATCAGCTGTTCTAGACTCAGCGTTGTGAGATCTTTTGCTTCATAGATAGCTGTTACCTTAGCCGTCCATACATCTGTCAAACTTCTCAACCTTTTTCTAACCAAATCTTCGTTGGAAAAACTTTTGCTAAGAGATTTTAAATCATTTACAATAGTCATAAATCTATCAAAGCAATCAATTATTTTTTCATCTTTATTCATGTTAAAAGCTTCGTATTATACATAAGTAAATCGATTTTAGACCATTTTACCTCACTGGTTCCCTCATAAGCAAGTTCGAGGGTGTCCCATATCTCTTTGGCGGAGATACAAGCAGATATTTTGTTTGTCTCATTCTCTCCAATAGCGTGTTGCAATATGGACATGGCTTTGGCATTCTTCTCCAACTTCTTGTAGTTAGTAGAGGTATATTCACTTTCTTGAGTACTCTAATGGTCCGTTTTTTACAACTAACCAACATTCGTAGTTAATGCCAATGATGATGTTCTTCAATCTACTCTTCCACCAAGCATAGTTTTTTCCATTAAACTTAAGAGTCTTGTTGTCGTATCCCATAACATTCATTTCTTGAGTACTCATGATCTACTTTTCTAGGTGTTACCCTATTAAGAAGAAACTGCTATGATACTAATTGAAGGTTTGGTGAATTGAGTTCTTAATTGATCTGATGTCAAATTCAAATTCTTTCGATTAAAAGGGAAACTAGTTGGGCTGGTTCCTGACAGCGGAAACACTAGAACTTGAAAGCAGTAATTAACACACCAAATTTAACTAGGTCCAGCCACAACAAGGGCCTACGTCCTCCTACGCTAGTTTCCTTATTAATCAACTCAGAAAAATAAGAATACTTTCGTACTCTCCTGTTTCCCTTACTCCGGGGAAATACACACCCCACACTAACTCTAGTGTGATATTTCGCACTTGAACTCACAAGCACTCGCGAACGAACTCACAAACGCTACCCAAAATCTCTAACCCCTTTGTTAGAGATTTAATACAATCAGTTCCTCTTAACTCACGTTTTCTTACAAAGCAAACAAACAGTAATGTAAAGCTCTATGAGATGCGCACTCTATTTTAAGAAACTGTTTAGATGTTCTCTTTGTGAAACCTCTCAAAAATACTCAATAAAATCCGAGAGAGCATCATCGGTGAAGGAGAATCATGATTCAGTATTTATAGACCAAGGTCTAACCTTTGAGCGTGCCCTAACTCAGGATATCAAAGATAAGATAATCTTAAGTTATGGAAAGTATATCTTGAACAATATCTTTCTTGGAGGAAAGATATTATCCAAGATATACACATGCTTTAAGGCAAGTAAATACTGAAATATGATTCTAAAGGATGACAAACATTTCTTATGGAAAGTATTTGACAAAATATTTTTCCAAAAATCTTTTCTAAAACAGCCAGCTTAATCACCCGGTAAAGTAACTAGTACCCAGACCTGTTACCCTACTTAGTAGTATTCTGAATATGTAACCAACTGGTTCCATATTCAAAACCCTACTGTTTCACACTTAAGAATAATACAAACCATTCCACTAGAAATATCATACGCAAATATTACATGAAGACCTAAGATGAATCAATTAAAGAATACTAAACTATCTTCATGCACTTCAATCCTTGAAGCTTCCCTTGAATCAATAATGAAGAACTTTGTCTTTTCCTCGAACAACTTCGAGAGGGCTTCTTAGCTTCAAGTCTTGGAATAACCTGTTTGCTACATAAGAACACATCATAGCATAGCAAATATTCTTTTGACTGTTTCATTATACAGTCAGGAACAGTTGGATACTCAGCTTTTTCCAAACAACCTAGAATCACCTGTAATAACAACTGTTCCCTACAGCTGTTTGTCATCATTAAAAACCTAGGGGACTCAACATGTTCTTCAGTCACACCTCAATCAGTTTGAGGAGTTGAAAGAGCAGGCCAAGAGTTATCAAGATTCTCTCTCTTCAGGTGAGAAATATTTGTATGAGAATGAGGACTTTTGGAATTTTGTTATAAAGGGTACAATCAATGTTGCCAAGAATTATGCTACAATGGTCCTGCATACTTGGAGAAGCAATCTGCAGGGGAAGATTTTGCTACAAAAGTATTGGCGATGTTCTTGGACATCTTTCTACTGATGCTGGAATTCTTGGTGACGATATTCCTTGTGCTACTAGTGAAGTAATTCCTGCTCCTCCTCCTGAACTTTTGCCTCTTCCTACTACTGAAGTTATGCCTCATCTTCCAATTTCAAAGAGCACACCAACTGACGCTCCTATTTCTGCTAAAATGACGAGCATCACCGGTTTGTTCAAAATACGTAAAGGAAATACATATAAAAGGAAGAGAATTATCGTAGACCATGATATTCCTTCTTTCAACATATTTCACCCAACCACTGACTCGATCTCAGCCAGATCAGGAGAATGAGGTTCTTGATGATACTTTTGGACATGCAAGAGGAAAAGGAGCCTCAGAATATTGCTGAAAATGAAAAGGAGTAGGAGAAGGGGTGTGATCCCCCTACAGAAAATGAAAAGGAAAAGGAAGATAAGGAGGAACCCAAGATTGAGGAAAAGAAGAACGAAGTGAGTAGTTTGAGTTAATTCATTGTCATTATTAGTCTAGTTTATGTGAATAAGACTTTAATGTATTTCATTATATATGTAATCTGGGTTTTTTTTGGTACATTGTATGGCAATTTATTATTGTTAATGGTATATCATTATTGATTTGTTTTATATCAATAGCAATATATATATATATAATGTCATTAATACTTCAGATGCCAAACAAGGAAGTGTAAAATTAAAATTGAAGACAGTAAAACTAGAGAAAGAAGAAGAGGTAAACTATTATTTATGTATCATTCAATATTTGTTTATTCAATGTACTGAGTTGTGTGTCATTAGCAGTTTCTTTTATGTCATTTATCAATCCATGTCATTATTTGTAACTTATATATCATTCTAACAACATTTCATGTCATTATTAGTTCATTCTATGTCATTATAAGTTAAACATATGTCATTATAAGTTTACTTTGTGTCATTATAAGTTTATTCTACGTCTATAATATGTACTCATATATTTTGTTCATGACATTATTAGTGTATTTTTTGTCATTACTGTAGACACAAAATAGAGTCTCCCCATTTAAGGACCCAATGATGGAATATGCCGATGTCTTAATTGGTCGGCCCAATGGGAGAGCAGTCCGAAGAGCCAGGCCCAAAACTGTTTTTAAAGCATAAAGCCTATTTATTTGCATTAAAGATCCAAAATTCAATTTTAAAGCCCAATTAATTACTCCTAATAATTAATTGTATTTTGAGCCCACAAATTAAATATTTTGAGCCCAATCCTGTGAAAAGGCCAATTAATTATACATGATAATTAATTGTATTTTTTTATTATTTTAATAAATATTTTCAAAAATAAATAGATATTTTCAAGTATTTTGTAAAGTAAAGGATTTTTAAGTTGAAATCAGTTTTTATCTCGTAAAATAGTTGGTTTCGGCCTGATTTAAAGATGTTATCTAATAAAGATAAAAAAGAATCGCCGAAAACCGCGTTAAACAAAAAAGGCTGGCCAGATTTGTTCTTGCGTCTGGCGCATGCTGTGCGCTTGGCGCACAGGCTGGATTGCGCTCAGCGCACCAATTTGCGCATGACACGTGGCTTTGCGCGTCAAGCACAACCGTGTGCCCAACGCACTCTTTGCGCGACGCACAATTTTCTTTCTTATATTTTTCAATGTTTCCCTATAAATAAGCTAATGATTTTCGAATCTAAGGACACTTTTGACACCCAAATACTTGCGATCTCTCAAGGCGAAAAACACTCTCATATCTTCATACTCAAACACACACACACACATAAACCCATACTTTTACTTTGATCAATCTTCACAATTTTTAGTTGAAAGGCTTCACGATTGCTCCTCCCGAAGGTTGTTATTCCCTCATACCCAAGCCACACCGGTATATTACTAAGGGTCCTTAAATATTTCTTATTTATTTTATTGAAGTTACTAACGATTTCATTCTTGATGTAGATCTTTAATAAAAAATCGTTCTTTTGTACATTCTAAATCTCTACTCCTTCTTTCTCATTTTCTTATATATTGTTATGATTGTCCTGCTTATGCTTTTATCACCAACATATTATTATTGCTAATCAAGACCTAAGAAACTGTTCTATCGCCTAATCAGATAATCTGGACAACCTATTAGGAACACTGTAATTTTGATTGCTTAATAACGTATCACTAAAAAGTAGTCTTTTTTATGTGTTTAATAAACCAATTTAGACTAATATTTTTTAGGGTGCTTGAAAATATTATTTGGTTGTTCTTTGGCATAAACTTTGATATGAATCGATATTTAGTATAGGCCAGCAATGGGAGAATGTGGTTCCTGGCCGTATTCGTACCCTCACCCCCAAACCCACTTTTTGGTTCATGACCATTAATGAAGTTATGACGGGGAAATCTGCATTGGATAAGTCCCAAAGATGTCCCTAAGTTTTCCAAATATCCAATTAGGTTTATGAGTCTTCTTTTAAAGACTTGTTGGCGATTTCGAAAACTTTTTTTTATAAAACCTTAACAATGGGGTAGTCAAATACGCGCTCACATCGCGTAGGCGAAATAAAATCAGGCCTACAATTTGGCGACTTCACTGGGGAGGATTCTAAAGAATTAATTTTTTAAAATAAGTGGGTGAAACTTGAAAAATACGATTCATTGCCTTTTTATGCCTTTGAATAACATTACAGTTTTGCATATGCATGGCTACTGATTTAAGCCACTATAAGGACAATCTTCCTTGCCTCATTAGCACATGTTCTATGCGTGAGGCCACCCCTGGGGGGTTTGTGCTTTGTCCTTCCGAAAGCTTCCTGAGCGATAGTGTTGGATCTTAGTCATAAGCAAACCTACCAAACCATGGAATTGTTCTCATGTTCCTGACTTGAGAAATGGAGTGCGTCTTACACGTGCCCACCTTTATAAGCAAAGGTACTAAGCATGGGATCAATCTCTTAGTCATCGACCCTTTTCAGCATTAACCTAAACCTGACCATAGTTGAAACGTAGAATTGGACTTTAGGTTGAGAACTTTTGCATCCATGTTATATGACATTTGCTTGTGATTGCGATTTGTGCCTGTTATTAACTTATCAGATTGTTGATGTGTATTGCACCTAAAATTGTGTCTAAAAAGATCGTCAAAATTGACCATACCTTCGCCGAATTGGCAAATTGCATGCCGGAGGACAGTATGCCAAACGCACCAAGGTGCACCTGGCCCACAGCCCTGTGCCGGACGCATAGGCTTCGCGCGAGCTCACTCTTGTATGTGGCGCGCAGCCTTTACGTCACATGCTATTGCTAATCCGGCTATCATTGAAGTCAATAAAGTCTGTCAATGAATCCGTCATAATATCCTTTTTGTCGTCATGTCCTGAAATTATGTGGACTTAGCCAAAACCTCGCCTAAATCGCCAAATAGCATGCCGCAGTGCGGCAAACGCATTGAGTTGCACCTGGCGCACCGCTCTCGCGTTGGACGCACATGCTACATGCCACCCGCAACGTTGTTGCGAGGCGCGCATCCTGTGCATCTCATATTCTTGTCGATTTAGTCGTCTTAGTGGTCAATTCTGTAATTTTTTCCGTCTGCATTCATGTAGAGTCATGATTGTTCTTAGAGTTCTTTTGTCAAAAACCAAAACTCACCTAAGTCAAAGATAAAAAAAATCAATCTTTTCATACATATTATCTAAGGTTGAGTCTATATATCTTATAAAGTGCATCTAGAAAAGTGATCATGGTAGAGTTAGAGTGGTCATGCATGTCTACCTCGTTCCATCTCATCCAATCTGTAGGCGTGATTTTATTTTTGCCTACCGCGGTGTGAACGCGTATTTGACTACTCCATTATTGTTAAGGTTTTATTGAAATTCGTTTTGAAGTCGCCAATAAGTCTTTAAAGGAATACTCATTAACCTAATTGGATATTTGGGAAACTGAAGGGACAACTGTGGGACTTATCCAATGTAGATGTCCCCGTCCTAACTCCATAGATGGTCATTGAACCAAAAGTTGAGTTCAGGGGTGAGGGTACGAATATGGTCATAGTGAACCAAGTTCGCCCATTGATGGCCTCTACTAAATATCGATTCATATCATAGTTTTATGCAAAAGAATAACCATATAATATTTTAAGCACCCTAAAAATATTAGTCTAGGTTGGTTCAGGAGTCACATAAAAGACTATTTTTTAGTGACAAGTTATTAAACAATAATATTACAAGGTACCTAGCAGGTTGTCCAAATTATCTGAATTAGTTAGAACAGTTCCTTAGGTCTTGTTTAGTAATAATAATATGTGGGTGATAAAATTATGCATAGGACAATCAAAGTAACATGAATATTATATACAAAAATAAGAGGAAAAGAGATTAGAATGTACAAATAATATGCTTATTAAATTAAATATCTACATCATGACAATAAATCACTACGACAAAATTACCTTTTCGTGGCGATTATTTTGTAGCGATTGTACATTCGCTACAATAAGCAACTAATGTGTGTGAAATAGTATAGGAAAATGTAGCACTTTACAATCGCCATATTAAACTCTTTAAAAATCGGTACAATAAGCCTAGTATGAGATATTCACCATTTATTTTCCCACGAATTTATATAAATATTTGATATAGATATTGTATCGTTTAAAAATCACCATATTTATCCCCAAAAATCGGTACAAAAAACCTTCTTAATGACCCATACCTGCGCGTTCTCTTGTTGATGGAATTTTAATAACTGGCGGACTTTCACTTAAAATTCAAAAACCACCGCCACTACCTCCAAATTATTTTGGATTTTAATTTTCAAATTAGGTTTAGCAATTACCTCATTCTACTCCCCTTTCTCGTCCAAAAAAAAAAACTCTGCTTTAAGTGATCTTCAAATTCGTGTGAAAATTCGCCTGCAATATTTTCTCTCCCTCAAGTCGATCAACTCACCGGTAATCTTCAAATTCGACTACTTTTTCGGCCAGGTAATTACTTGAATTTGTTGGTTGAATTTTCAATTGCTATTCGTGTGAAAATTCGCTGCTCAAACTTGCTACTTTAATTTGTTCGACTCCCCTTTCTCTTTTTTGAAAAAAATCTGCTTGCCTGCAATCTTTTCTCTCCCTCAAGTCTATCAACTCATCGTTAATCTTCAATTTCGACACTTTTCTGGCCAGGTAATTAATTAAATTTGTTGTTTGAATTTTCAATTTATATTCGTGTGAAAATTCGCTGCTTGAACTTAGTCGAATAATTTGCTTCTTGAACCTGCTTCGATTCGTATTTGATTAGAAAGTAATTTCTAATGATTTGCTTCTTGTCTGCTTCAATTGGTATTTGACTAGAAAGTTAGACACCGGAAGCAGTGTCGGATATAGTTTGTCGAAGATCGATTTTTTTTTAGTTTAGAACTATAGTTGTTCATCTTGTTTATGGGGTTGATTAAACTAATGATCAGTTTATGTTCTTGATTTCTTTTTTATGAGTTTCATTCCTCTTGTGGTATCTTGCACCGAAGTCGCTAGTAAAGTCTCGAATTTCTTTTGTAAGTTGCTAGACTTTAAGTAAATCATTATAATTTGTTTGTTTCGTATAAATTGACTGAAAATTAGGTATTGCTCCCCAACTTATATTTAACAAAGTCAAGATTTGTTCTGCTTAATGTGAAAGTAATTTAGGTAATTCGTAATGTTACTAACGGAAAAACATTAGAAATTTACTTATTAAGTATCAACAGTGTTGGACAGATTTTTGCAAGTAATTGAGTATAGGTGAGATGGAGAAGAGTGGGAGGTTTGGTGGTCACTTGTTAGATCAACTTCTATTTTCTTTTATAGGACAAACTAGTTCCTCTTCACCCCTTTTGAATTGTGTTAGGCTGGCAGAATGCATATTGCATTTAAGTGCATGATTAATGTTTTAAGATGGTGGAAACATGGGTTTTTTCAACGGCATATTAACTTGTCAGTCCTACTTCATCTAGTTTAAACATGAATGCTTCGGTTTTGATAGGATTGCACATAATTTTAACCTTAAATTACATATTTGATCTGTCATCTTTCGTCTTTAAAGTATGCTCTGATGAAGGCTAAGCAACATATCCAACAATAATTGGTAATCATCTAGTTACTAGCAGTAAAAGGAAAAAAGACAAATCTTGTGTGGCTTTATGATGATTGGATATTGACATTTGTTATATAAATAATTGTTTAAGTAGGAAAACTGAGGTAATTTACAATAGAATAAAATATTACCTTGGGCAACTTGTTGCTCTGTAATTGAAATACTGAACATTTTACAGTTTCATCTTCATATTTATTGGTTGCATTGTAATTAAAATGTCTACGACAAAAGAGTATCTTCAAGGTTACTCTTTAATTCTTATCCCATGTCAGCAACGAACACTAAGGATGTCTCAGTCTTTATTTTAGCAATGCTCAAAGGAATTAAACCTGTACCAACTTTGGGTCTGTGTGTACCTTGACCTTTATTAGTTAGAACACTCAATAATACCGACTATCTCAGGTCATATATATATAGTATGCTTTAATTTTGTCAATTTAGATTTTCGAACAATAATTCACAAGGCTTCCTTAGAATTGGACAGCCCCATAATAAAATAATGTAAATAAGGGTAGTTTTAATCATATAGAGACTATACTGGATGGTCATTTTGATTGATGGTTGGAAATTCTTTACTCTCATCATTGATGTATTATTATGACTCATGTTTCTTTGACAGCTAAAATATTTCCAGTGGTTAAGAATCAACATCTTTTTCTCTGTACTCTTGTCATTGGAAACTCTTTGGCAATGGAGGTATAGGACTATTATTTGACCTAATGCTGATTTGGGCCATAAATCTTTGATTATGTTGCCTCATATTTTCCTTATCTCTGCATGCTCTTCCCATATTTTTAGATAAACTTGTCCCGCCTTGGGCTGCGATCCTGATATCAGTAACTCTGATTCTTATGTTTGGCGAGGTGAGGGATTTGCCTAGTTCTTGATAGAAGACCTTCGCATACGATGCTTTGTGGAATCATTTGCTTCTTTCCTTGCAGATATTGTCGTAGGCAATTTGCACACGCTATGGGTTAGTGGTTGGAGCGACAATAGCTCCCCTTGTTCGAGTTTTGCTTTGGATATTTTACCCCATCTCTTATCCAATTAGTAAGGTATGAACCTCTACGGAAATGTTAATGTATGTGATAAGGCCAAGTGTTATATGTAGTTTAAAATGCAGTTAACGTTGGTTTTACATATTGGGATAGATGAACTAAGATTCTTCCTGTATTCTAGCAATTAACTATGGCCTTCCAGGTTTTGGTTTTACATAACCTGCATTGACATTTGACCCATTTGGCCTCTAGGCTGTATTTATTATAGTGAATAGCCCAGACATGTTTGCCAATAGCTGCTATGTTCTAGACGAACTTGTCTTGGCAAAGTAATTTTCAAGCAACCTTGCCAGCTGCCATAGAGTAATTAGTGCCACGCCAAAGATATTATTTGGATATAGGACTAGATTTGGACATTTATAAGAAGGAATGTTTGGATTATTTTGTTTAAAATTCTTGGATCTCTAGTATTATTATCTTAGAAGTTTTATCTGTTTTATATTTCTTAGTGTTACTATTTTAGAAGTGCTAAATTTCTACTTTGTTAGTATCAAAATGTTTTTTATTAGTTATGTTTGATTCTTCTTTTTCAATCTACTTGTTTCAAATTTTAATGAGGGGAATTTTATATATGCTGATTATGACTATATAATATACATCTGACATTCTCAAGTAAGATATTCTAATAGAATCAAATGTACATCAACAAGAAGTGAGAGATATGCAAGAGAAGACATGAAGAAGGTGCATGAGATACAAGTATATTTAGAGAACAATCTTTCAAAGTTAGTTGAATATCTCACATCTAATCTGAAAAAAAAAATCATCAAGGGTAGATGAGACCAACATACATGGATCTGTAAGTTTATTTATTCTATCATGCTATGTATAATTCTTTCTTTAGCTCTTTTTTCTTAATAGATAAAGGAGTTAAGGGAACTTATTTATTTTGCGATGTTTGAATATTTGATGATTTTCAATAACTTGATCTCATAGGATGATGATGATTTGGCTGGTTGGGAGAACACATATATATGATCATCAAATGCCTCTTGCTTAACTGATAGGTAAAATGTTGTTTTCAATTTAAAATGTGTATGCTAACTTTTTATAATTGTATTCGTGTATTAATTTTTATCCCTTTTTTGCAGATAATGGTGAAGTTGATCCCACTTTAGCGAAAATTTTATTTTAGCAACACTATTACAATTATTTTCATTGATTTGTTATGGACAAGTAGAATTTTTTTAAGCTAAATTTCTAGAAGTATAATTGTTTCTATAATTCGGAATGACCTTTGTGATTACTTTGGAGTTATTATCAATAATATTTATCTTGATATTGTGTTTATTTTTAGCATCAAAATTGATATTGTGTATGTGTATAATAAAGGAATTGTGATTTCCAAAATACATAGTAAAATTATTTGTTACAATAACAACAAAGAAGCGACAAATGTTGTGGCTAATATAATCGCCGCCATAAAACTTTTAAGGTGTAGTATTTTGTTAGCAGTCATGGCGGTTCCATGACTAGCAACATCAATTAAATTCGATATAATAATTAACCAATAGTGTTGATTACATTCGCCACAAAATTACTTAATAGTATCGATTTGATTTGTTCTCATATTATTCAATGGCGTCGATTGTATTCGCAACTATAATTTAAAATAATGTCGATTATATTCGCAACCATAACTAATTATTAGTGTTGATTGTATTCAGTACCATAACTAACAAATGGTATCGATTGGATTAGCTGCGATAATTAACAATAATGTCGATTACATTCGTTGTCGTATCTAATAAATAATGTCAATTATATTCGCAACCATAATTAGCGAATAGTGTCGATTGCATTCACTACCATATACAATTTTTGTGGAACGTGGATCCAACATTTGTAGCAATTATAATCGCTACAATAATCACCACACTGGGATGTAACCATTCGTATCGATTATTTAGGTCTACCCCAGCGAATGCGAAAACCACTACCAAAAGCTATGGTAACGGTGGTTCTTGTATCAAAAAGTCATTTGTTGGGGGTAAGTATTCGTAGTGAATGCAATCGAAACCAAAGGTTAAAATAATCGCCACGAAAAGGTAATTTTCTTGTAGTGAATTCTTAGTAACTTCAAGGCAATATAAATAAAAGGAATTATTCAAGGATCCTCAGGAGTTACCTGTGCGGTTTAGGCCTAAGAGCGCAACGACCTTCAGGAGGAGCAATCTTGAAACCAAAAGCACGGTGATCGAGAACGTAAAAATAAAAGGAATTATTCAAGGGTCCGCAGGCTTACGTGTCACGCGCAAATACACGTGTCAGGCGCACATTGGCACGCCTGACGCGGCAAGCCCAACAGAAAACGTACACGTGCTACGAGTGTTTAAAAAGATAAAAAAGAAAGGTTGTGTGTCACACAGAGTGGTGCGCTAGGTGCAGGACTCTGTGTTGTGTCAGGCGCAGATTGGCGCGCCTAACACAACTTGGCCAATGCGCTGGGTGCACGTGGCGCGTTAGGCGCACCGCCTGCGTCCAGTTCATTTGCTAGGCTTTTTCCTTAAATGTGTTCTAAAAGATTGTTTTTATCCCTTGAAATCCGAAAATTGACTTTTGAGGAATAAAAAACTGATTTCACTTTATTAGAATATTTATTTAAAAATAAATAAATAATTGGGCTTTAAAAATATTTTAAATGGACTCAAAATAATTTGTAGGCTTGAAGTATAATTAATTATCATGATTAATTAATTGGGCTTTCGAATAAGATTTCAAAATACACTTTAATTTTATTTTGGGTTGGCTCTTCATATTGCTCTTCCATTGAGTTGCGCCAACTAAAACCGCGATATGTTTCATTATTTGACCCTTAAATGGGGAGATACGTTTATGTGTCTACAGAAGCCCCCACTTTGACTGAGGTTTGTAAAACCGAAAGTCAAAATATACGTGTCGGGATGGAGAATGATTCTAGATGCTCTGCAATCCAAAATCACTCTTTTACGCTGATACCTGCAAAATAAGCAAAAGCTTCAGGAACAGACATGTGTGAAAGATATGTAAAAATGAGATGGTGTGTAAAAGAAGGTGTCATGAGCTATTTTAGTCGGCTCATGTTGGAGTTATGCTGTCTCGATTGGTAATGGTCCGGAGACCTAACAGCTATCTTCCGCTTTTCTGGCTGGTAATGGTCCGCAAACCTAACGGAGTCTTCCGCCCTTCTCGTCGGTGATGGTCCGCAGACCTCACGGTTGTCCTCTGCCTTTCTGGTTTTGATGATGGTTCGCAGACCTGACGGAGTCCTCCGCCCTTCTGGTTGGTAATGGTCCGCAGACCTGACGGAGTCCTTCGCCCTTCTGGTTGGTACTGGTCCGCAGACCTGACGAAGTCCTCCGCCCTTCTGGTTGGTGATGGTCCGCAGACCTTACGGAGTCCTCCGCCTTTCTGGTTGGTAACGGTCCGCAAATCTGACGGTGTCCTCCGCCCTTCCGGTTGGTAATGGTCCGCAGACCTGACGGAGTCCTCCGCCTTTCTAGTTGGTGATGGTCCGTAGACCTGACGGAGTTCTCCGCCTTTCTGTTCATAATGGTCTGAGACCCGACGGAGTCCTCCGCCTTTCTGTTCATAATAGTCCGCAGACCCGACGGTTGACTTCCGCTGTTGATTCTCCAAAGTATTTGTTGCCTCTCGAGCAATATACGTTTGAAATTTTGTGTTAAGTATCATGTGTTGCAAGAATGGCAAAATCGCATTCTTTTGCGAATTTTTGGAAGTTCGTTGATTCGTTGCGTGCGACGTTAAAGCATATCGAACATTTCAAAATAGTTTAGAACTGAAGAAGTGGACCTCACTTTCGCTATGAAGCCCCAAGCGCATTGTACAGGCGTGTGCGCAGGACGCAAAAGCCTGCGCTTAGCGCAGCATGTTGCGTTGGACGTAGTTTGCTGCGTGTGGCGCAACATGGTGCGCTGGACGCAGTTTGCTGCGTGTGACGTAGTGTTGTCAGTGCGCTGGACGCACCATGTATATAGCGCTTGTCTTCCACTGTTAAATCGTAATGGTCCGTAGACCTTGGCGGAATATAACTTGTATAGTGTTATTCAATGTTAGGTACCTGTAAATACAAAGAATACACAGATATACAGACAAACAATTAGGGGACATGCATGAGTATGGAGAGGACTTGACATGACTGCTAACACTCTAGACTTAAAAGTGCTATCGTGTGTGCATGTGTGTATTCGTACGTGTGTGCGACTCCATGACTCATGCTAGAAACCTATGGCTAAGGATGAAGTATGCAATGCTTGACACAATGTTTGATATAGATATGTAATGGAAATGCGGAGGTATGACACTAATGTAGACGATATGATAGGATGCTTTGTTGTTCCTGTAAGCTCAATTTTTCGTTTAGAAAACCGTTTTTGAAAGAGGAGAAATGGGAAGCCCCCTAAGGATGATCCACGTAAGTTATGGTTGATTCGAAATGCGTCGTAGAACGAGTCTTTGACTTTAGTTTGCAACGGGCCTAAGTGAGCCCATAAAATAGTTAGGATCTCGTATGGTTCTGGAGCCCACAATATTTTGTATGGACTCGTAATGAAGTCCTTATTAAGGTACACATGGAGCCTATGAAAGAGAGGAAATGGGAAGTCCCCAAGGATGATATGTTCAGTTAATAGATTATGTTGGATTTGAAATACGATGTAGAACGAGCTTTCGTAGCGCTTGAGTTGTATGTGCTTCGAGTTTTGTATGTCAAGGGCCTAAGCGAGCCCATTAATAGATGCGATGTTGCATCCGTGTGGGTTTAAAAACCCAAGATGTCATATATGGACTCGTAATGAAGTCCTTCAATAGGTCTGGACTTGGAGCCTATGATTTTCTGGGTGGACCAGTGATGAAACCCCTATTAAGATGGAGTTGATGAAGTACCCAGCTTGATTGCTTGATTTTAAAGATATCTCGTCACGCGTAGTGGAAGTTTCGACCAAATATTCCATATAGGGTTCTTAAGGTGAGAAGACAAGAAAGGCCAAAAGATGAAGCGCGGTCATAGCGCTGAGTGTTGAAAGGTTATGCTAAGATTGGCTTAAAAGCGATAATGTAGTTGAGAAAACGGTAAGGGATCAGAATAGGAAAAAGGCAGAGCCATAATGAATTGACTCACGCAATAAGGTAGGCTAATGATGGAGGTTCAAATACCTGTCTAGTTCTAGGGGTAGGGATGAGCATTGAAAATTCATGATTTTTGGGCGATCGCACATTTCTTATGGGACTAGGCGAGCCTTAAATAATATGTTTCTTTTGAATTAAAATGGTCGAGCCTCAAAAGAGGTTGCCTACGTATCCACGATGGAATCAGGCTAATCGTAGCTCTTAGCATTTTAATTGGTGGCCGAGCATTTTGCTTTGGAGCCATTTGCAATGAATTAGGCATTGATTTGGGAGAGGTCTTTGGCAAGGGTGAATAATGATGCAGGTTTGATTTGGTTTAAAGCGGTCGGACCTTAGGGCGAGGTTTCCTACATATCTTTAGCAGAATTAAACCATTCGTAGTTCAGGCTAATAAATGAGAAGATGCCCTGAATTTTGCCTAAGTCGCCCTTATGGGTTTCGACCTAGCGGGCATTGGTTTGTCTTTTACGGCTTATTGCAATGCAATGTGCATGGTTGTTAAGAAGGTTTATCACAGAGATATGATTTGACTTGTAATGGTTTTTGGTTGTGGAGGTCAAGGCCTTTGATGAAGTTGGAGGTTTAGAATCGAAGGTTGAAGGTTTTGAAAAGAAAGTACATTTGACAAAGCTATTGAAGAGCTTATTTGCAACGCTTCTTTTTTTTCAATTTTTTGCATTTTTTTTTCATCATTTTTTGCTTTCGTTTTTTTTTTGTTGCTCTTTTTTTTTACCCTTTATATTTAACTGATGTCAAACATACTTCCCACGAGGTAGGTTAAAGGGAGAGGGGTGTTATGTATGGAGGGGTGGTTGTAGTGAAGGGAGTAATGCCTCTTTTATGCCAATTATACTTGTTGCCTTTATTAGAATAGTCATGAGAATTGTAACTTTATTTCCTTTAAGGCGACAATCGTAATTTCCATTAATGCTCATTAGTGCAAGGTTAGAGAATAAATAAATAAAGGAAAAATGGATCAGAATACCCCCAACTTTGGGCGGTCCGCTTTTAATACCCCCAACTTTAGATTTTTTTTAAATACCCCCAACTTTGGGGTTGGTCCGCCAAAAATACCCCACTTACCTATTACCACCGGAAGAACTGGTAAACAATGGCACGTGCCTTACTTGTGATGTTAATTGCCTCGTTAATCAACCCCCCTCCTCGCCCCCTCCCCTTCACACCACCCCCGAAACCCGGCAGCTCCCTCCCCCTCCCCCCACCCCGTCGAATCCTCCCTCCCCTAACCACCTTCGAAACCCCAACTCCCAGCTTTTCCTTATATTTGATGTTCGATTTTCGGTGTAGGCAACACTGCAGGAGTCACAGGGCAAGGAGAAACCAACGAAGCAATCCCACCGGACTTCTTCGCTCGAATTATATATGAGGTAGTATTTCTAGGAGCATGAGCATAAGGTCCCATTTTATTAAATTTCTTCTTAGGGTGGTAAAACCTCCTCGCCTTCGCTTTATTCTCACTGCTCAAGCTCAAAGAGAGTCGGTGGTGGTAACTCACACCACCACCGGGCCAACGAAGGCAATCCACCAACACCACCACCATCGACAATGCTTTAATATTGTTATTATTATCCTTCCTCCTACCATCTTTCCTCTTATCCATGGGTTTCTTTCCCTTCCAATTATTGTTACTACTACGCCCAGGTTTCGCTATTCTGCCATACATTTGATTCATAGGGTTGGGGAAATTCATAGCATTCATTGGAGGAGGCGTTGAATGAGGGGGTTGTGACCACTGACCATAGTTCTGACTAACCATCATCTTAGGCTAATTAGCCCCCATTTGAGCTTGAGCTTGATTAACCATCTGACTAATCTAATTAAGCTGATTAACCATCTGAGCTTGCGTCGACAGAGGCGGCATCTGCGGCAGCTGCTGATTCACCATTTGTGGTTGATTCACCATTCTGCGAAGTTGAAATCTGGTGATGGTGGAGGTGAGAAGGTAAGGTTGAAATTGGTAAGGGAGGGGCGTTGGGGTGTGGGAAGGGTGGTAGTGGGGGGCTGCTGGGGGAAGGTGGCAGTGGCCAGTGGGTGGTGGGGGGTGAGGGAAGGGTGGGAGTAGAAATTAAAAATAAAAATAAAAGAGAAACAAAAAAAAATTACCTTGTTAACAGGTTACAAGTCATCTGGGTGTATTTTTGGCAGACCACCCCCAAAGTTAGGGGTATTTAAAAATAATCCAAAGTTGGGGGTATTAAAAGCGGACCGCCCAAAGTTGGGGGCATTCTGATCCATTTTTCCATAAATAAACACTCATTTATTAATTGAAAATCATGAGTACATGCAATAAAAAGGGAAAAACCTATATTAGACTGGGAAAAATAAGAGAAGTGAAACAGAAAGCGAAATCCTAAGTCTAGAGTCTAGACTCCTACGTCGCGTAACGAGACAGCTTCGTCGCTTCAGTCTTCATGAGATCTCTTTCTAAATGAAGAGAGAGGAAGTGTATTTTTTTCGAGCTAATTGGACCTAAGCGAGTCCGAACATTTTAGTGAATATATGCTATTAGGACTGGGGCTGTGTCTTTGTAGTCTAGATCTGAGAGCAATTGAAGTCTTTTGTCATTGATTATATCTTGGATAATCGCCTGAAGGCCCATACACCTTTCTATATAATGACCCCTCCCCCTGTGGTATTTGCAATAGGAGTCTTTATCCCACATCGGATTTCTTTCCTCTTTAGGTGGGTCTTCTAGGGGTCCAATTGGGGAAATCGCACCTTTAGCCCGGAGTTAGTGAAAAATTTGAGTATAGGTCATTTTTAGTGGGGTGAAGGTCTTTTGTGCCCGTCGAGGTTTTAAATAATCCTTTGTACCCATGTACGCGATATCTATCTTATTTAGGGCCTTATTCGAAAGAATTAGAAGACTTCCATCTTCTATCATGTCACGGATAAGGTGCTTTAACCTATATCAATCGTTAGTTATATGTCCATTTCCTCCATGGTACTTGCAATAGGCATTTTTGTCCCAATTTGGCCCTTTTTTGTCTTCCTTAGGATCTGGAGTGGGTCCTATAGGATAGAGCAATTTTCTAAAATGAAGATACTCGAATATGGCAGTATAACTCATGTGTAAGGATATGAACTTTGTCTGAGATTTTCTTTTGGGCATAGTAAGAGTTAGTGCAGGTCTAGAATGTATCTCACATGTTTTCTTTGTTTTCGTAGATAATTGGGTGTTAGGTGAATCATAAATAATTCTTTTGCCTCCTTTGGAAAGAGGCGAGCTTTCAGAGACTGATTTGATGGAAGGATTTATCAGCGGACTGTGTTGTGTGATGTCATGCAGTTCATTGATCCTTTGTTGGTCAGTCGCTATTGCACCAAAACTATCTAGTGCCTTGTAATTTGCACTATGATTCCCTTGAAGAACAGTGTAGTGTGCCTCTAGTTTGACGACACGTGCTACGAGATCTACCAGTATACCCTTCAAATCGTCAACTTGTTCTTGAAGTGAGCTTGACATATTGTTCATTTCCTACAATGGATCATCAAGCGGGAGATTAAAAATGCAGTGATGGTGGAGAGAAAGGAATGGAATGGAAGAATGTATGTTTGCTTTAAAAGTTGAGCTTCTAGGAACGAATCTGAATATCCTAAATACATGATGATTTTTTTTTTGATTTTTTTTGGATGCACCTAAATCTATATGTATGCATGAATCTTTTGGATGCACTTAGACCTAATGCATGTATGCATGACTCAATCTATGCGTTTGAACATGTAAAGGCTACCTACATATCCCCAAAAGAGGGAATCAGATCGCTTGTAGTTCAGGACTACTAAATGCGGAATGCATGAGATGAAATGGAGAGTACGGATGCAATGAGACTATTATGGACTCTAATTATGCATGAAGTGTATGAATGATAGACTATGCAATGCAAAAGAATTCTAGTATGAATGCAGTCCTAATGGATATGAAATCAGACTTGACAAACTTCTAATTAATGACCTTAAAATTCTAGACTTGGTGAACCTTTTAAGGATGCTAGCCTCTTAATATGCATAAAACTCTAGTGTACCTAGACTCCTAAAATGAATGGAATTCAAATGGTTTTAGACTCCTAATATGGGCGGAACTCTAATGGATTCGAAACTCCTAAGCTAAGCAGAATTCTAATGGATTTAGACTCCTAAAATGGGCAGAATTCTAACAACCCTAGACGTCTTAGATGGGTGAACCTAGACAGGGTTAAGACTCCTACCATGGATAGAGTTAGATGAGGTGAAGACTCTAAATGGAGTGAAACTGGATGAGCCTAGACATATGCGCTAGATGGACTTCTAATGGAGTTAGGATTCCTAAGCGGACGAGACTTTTACAACAACATGGACACTAAGAAGAATCCTAAATGATGTACAGGAGAATATGATAATACATGGAAATGATGAAGTTTTGAAAAAGATGAAGAATTTTTGTGAAAACAAAGTGAGAAATTAAAAAACGTTTTTCATAAAAATGTATGGGTTAATGGGAGAATAGGAATATCCGACTTTCTCCAAAAAGAAAAGAAAATAAAAAAGAAAATCCTAAACATGACCGTTCACTTAAATGAGACCTAATGGTAGTGGAACTCAAAATAAAGAAAAGACTGATTTTTTTTTATTTATGGAATTAGGTGAAGTTAATTTTAGACCCTAGGACGCACTGAACAATCAACAACTCTACATGCATGCAAACGGAAAAAATGCGGAATCGGCCAACACATCGTCTAAATTGGTAAAAAACATGAGATGCACAAGGAGCGGGCCACACAGCAGAGATGCGCGGCATGGGACAGTGTGTTAGGCGCAAAGACATGCGTCTAGGGCACTATTCCCAGACACATTTTTTTTCGCGATTTAGGCGATGTTTCAGCGAATTCTACATGATTTTGGGCCGCTACGACTAACATAATGATAACAACAATTCTGACAGACTAACATTGACTTTCGAATTGACAAACGCTCTTGTTTTAGACCTGGAACAAAGGTTAAACCAACAATAAACATGGGACGAAAAGATTGCGAGCCACGCAATGAATGCGCGCGGCGCGCATGCTATGCGTCTGGCCCAGCAAAGGTGCGCCAGGCGCAAATTAATGCGTTTGGTGCACTGCTCCGCGGCATGCATGTTGGCGATTTGGCGAAAGTTCGGATGAAAATTACGATCTATTTAGACGCGAATTTTCTTTGGCGCAAGACATATCAATATGTTAATAAAGCATAAGGCAAAAATTGCAATCACACATAAATGCGAAGTAACATGGATGCAAGAGTTCGTAACCTAAACTCCAGTTCTACATTCAACTATGGTCAGGTTTAGGTTAAGGCTGAAAAGGGTCCATGACTAAGAGATTGATCCCACGCTTCGTACCCCTGCATAAAGAGGTGGCCACGTGTAAGACGCACTCCAGTTCTCAAGTCCTGAATAAGAGAACAATGCCATGGTTGGGTAGGTTTGCTTCTGGCTAAGATCCAACACTATCGCTCAGGAAGCTTTTTCACAACTACAGAATTAACGATTTGCGTCGGACCTGGGACCTACATTTGCATCGGACATCGGTCCGACGGCACAGGTCTCGACGCAAATTAAGAAAGAGGATATGCGTCGGACATCGAATCGACGCAGTTGATGAGCTATTTGCGTCGGACATCGAATCGACGCAGTTGATGAGCTATTTGCGTCGGACGCAGCTAAACATGTGACGCACATTATGCCTCATTCATGCATACAATAGCCATCTGCGTCAATCATCTGCGTCGCATGCACAGCAACGCGCGACGCAAATGTTACACATCTGCGTCGCACATTACTCAGCATGCGACGCAGATGATGAAGCCAAGCCAATGACAGCAACAATCATCTGCGTCGCACATTGCATGCATGCGACGCAGATGATTGTTGCCTAGCCAAGCATGCAGCAGCCAGCCTCACTCATTTGCGTCGCATGTGGCACGGCATGCTACGCAGATGACTATCATATGCGTCGCATATTTTGCCATGTGCGACGCAAATGTGTGTTTCTGGTTTTTTTTTTTGCTTCATATTTTTTGTTTTTTTTTTCAGCTTCATATTTTTTGTTGTTTTTTTTCATATACTAAAACTTAAACTTCAAAACTAAACGAACATTATATTAATAACTTATGAGCAGAAAATTCGATAGAGTCTCCTTTGTAATTTGGACAACCCAAGAAATCGTTGGGAAAATTTTGCATATATAACCAAAACCTGTTCCAGTACATCTCAATCAAGCAACCAATATTGCAATCAAGCAACCAACAAGGTTGAATCAATAAAATATTGTTCAATCTACAAATACATATACTAACTAGTTAGTTTGCTGCTTTGACGACCGCTACAAAGTATTTTGCAAAAAGTTCTCTAAGTTCGTCGATCTCAGTTATGGAATATGGCTCGGGACTTGGTGGAAAATCCTATAAATATATTAAATTAGTTAATATACTTGAAAATTCTATAAGTATAAATAACGAATTTACGACATACATATACCTCCTTTAAATTATTTGCATCATAGTGCATGCGGACGATTTCAAGCATGTATTTCATCACGAAATAGCTGCATTCCGCTCCTCCCGATTATTGAGCACACTACACCAAATTTAAGATATATATTAGAATTGGAAATAAAATCCTAAATAGAATTATAAAATGTGTATCAAATACAAAACCATAAGAGTTTTACCGGCACAGTTATCCAAGACAATTTAGTTCCTTTATTGGATCCTTCAAGGCGTGTGAAACTTGTATATGCACTAAGTATAGAAATTTTGTAACAATTAATTACTATAAACATTTATAATTGTTTAAAATATCATAAAATGCATGTAAAATAATTCACATGTATAACAACTATGAACTTACGTATTCAGCGGCATCTTGATAGCTAATTTTCTTTCCCTCTGGAGCGAATCAAATATATATACCGCTTTCTTAGATAGACAAATGACAAGAAGAATCCAATGTTCCCTAAGGCATGAAGCAAAATGTGATGCTCATATAACCACAAGTTCATTATTATAAAACAAAGTAAAAATTAGTTTAACTAACATACTTTTCAATATACGGACATAGGATGAAACACATATCTTTACTCGCTTTCATTGAACTTCCCATGTAGTTGATCACGGCATCTGGTTGATTGCGTATCATGGTCGCCGAAATCATACTTGGACACATGAAACCAATAGTACCATCTGCTTCAGACTCCTCTTCCAATTACCTACACTCCAAATACTTATAGTTAGGAGAAACAATAAAAATAAATATCAATGTTAATTTGTTTAGAGTTTGAGAATTCTCACATCCTAAATATTTGAAAAATGGATACATTAAGCCATGATCCCGTGAGAAGTTGAAAAACATCTTGTCGCGATGGAATGATCATCTGATCACTATCATAGTTGAAGACGGCACCCTTTGGTACTTGCATACTAAAAGGCTCATATGAGGGTCGGTTGCAAAATAATCGGTGCATATCCTTGACAATAGCATCCATATCCTCCAGTGACAAGTCAATAAAAGGATCTACGTGCCTATGTGCAGACTCATCGGTGCAAGGATCACTACCATTTTTTTCTTCTTCTTCTTCTTCTTCTTCATCGCACCGTCTTTAGGTATATGTTCCTAATTCAATTCGACTTCTTTTAATTGATATTATATATGTATATAGATTATTGGAAAAATTCACAACAATAATCTCAACTATGACCACTCTTCTCATATTAATCCTAACTACATGTTATTCCCGTATAATGCAAATTATATGAGTTATCTTCCCAAATTGATCCATTACCTGTTATAACCTATTTAGCAGTTTTCTCATCTACATGACATAAGGTGATTTATAGATCATTGTTTATTAGTTTTTTAAAATTTCTTTCTCTCTTCCTTTCTCTCATTGCCACCAACCATCCCCTTCCACTAGGTGTCCACCGTCCAAATCCACCACCACCCCTTCCCTCCCCAAATACACCACCACCCCCCTCCCCCCCCCTCCCCAAATACACGACCACCCCCTCCCCAAATCCACCACTACCCCCTCATCATCATCAATCATCTCTGTATCTCTGTCATCGCCGTCTCCTCTCTCTTTCCTCACGTCACCCACTTTCCCCCTCTATCTCCTATACCGCTGCATAATTGCCACATCTTCATCTCTAACACTCGAATTGTGGATTTTTATGGTAGATTTCGAGTTTTCGATCATCTAAACTCCAGATTGTGAGTTTATATGGTCGAATTTGACCATTTTAAGCTTTTGTTCAAGCAATATGCAAATGCGTATATCTCTCTTGTTTTATTTTTTGGGTTTGAATGGTTAATTTGGTGGTTAAGTGGGTGGTGATGGAAGATTGTGTCGGTACAAGTGGTGGAGGAGGCAGATTTGGTGGTGGTTTATTGGCCATAAGTGGTGATTTTTAGGTGGTTTGGTTTAGTTTTCGACGTGGTAGGGATGGTTGTCGAGGGTCAAAGGTTGTTCTTAGGTGGATGGTGATGGTTTTCATGGGGGGAGGGTTTGGTTTCAAGGTTGTTCGACGAGGTGGGTTGGTCTAGGTGGTTTGGGGAGGTGGTGGAGGTGTGGCTAGATGAAGGGGGTGGTCAAGTGGTGGGTAAGAGAAGAAGAGAGAGAAAGGGTGAAATAAAAAGAAAAAAAAAACAGAAAATGGTTTTTCTAACCTGTTTAACAGGTAGCTGGTCATATGGGATTATTTTGGGAAGGGGTACCATTAAGTTGGGATTATACCAGAATAAACCAGATTTGGGATTAATTTGAGAAGACCCCCAATAGTTAGGATTATTCCTATGAATTTTTCCTAGATTATTTCATATATAAATCAAGATTACTTAGTATACAAAATAAACATTACTTAGTATATATAAATCAAGATTTCTTAGTACATACATCTAGATTTCTTAGTATATAAATCAAAATATTAAACATAAGTTACCTGACTGAGACTAAAAATACCAACTCTTTCGGCCATTCTATGAATGAACCCTCAGCTTGACTGAGTTTCATGATGTATGGAATAGGTAGTGGAACTGGAGCATTTGCGTAGTCCGGAAAAAAAATCATCAACACTCACTTTCACGGTCGTAGGATGTGATGATGACTCCTTTTGTGGATGAACGGTACCCTCAGCTACAATGATCGATCCCGAGCTATCCGCTAATGCCAAACGACATGGAACTGGATTCTTAACATCCAATGAGAACACAATGTCATTAATTAAGTGTTTTAGAAGCATAATATCACAATCTTAGAAGATATAAAATAAATATATATATACCTGCAAATTCTCAAATGGATCATTGCCCCCCGAGTTACAGCTACTAGGATCAACTGGAGTGTGAGGACTTCGAACCAGCGCATCTTCCCTTGATTGATTTGGTACTTGAAGACCTAATTGCGCCGCAAAAGCCATCAACCTTTCTTGAACTATTGCATCTATCTTCGATTTCATCTCTTCCATCGTCTGTTCTCTAACTCTTTGGCTCACTCTAGCCTCGAACTCCTGCATCTCCTCATCATCCATGCCCCTACCCTTTCGAGCAGTACTACTCCGATCAGGATCTCCCCAAACAGATGTAATCCCAATGCTATGGCTAGCTGTTAACACACGCCCAGGACGGTCTTTCCTCTGTAGAGCACGTGATAGAGCATCATCCATCTGACCTGGAACAAACTCTCCTTCCTTTTCTTTTCTTTTCCAATCATCCTGTGTTCAATTAAAAAAATTCATATGGTTAGTTGAATACTAGTAATTAGACAAGAAAATATCATAAAGTTTGAAGAATGCTTACAATGGACTCTTTTATCTTTTGTGTTTCTTCATTAGGCAAGAAAAGATTTCCTTCCTTATCTTTTTTCGATCTCGCGAGAAGCCATGGCAATGTTGGATCCGGCAAGGAGGAAATAACTGATGATGTAGATGAGTCAACAAATGATGTTGTAGAGGATGAAGGGATATACCCTTTTTTCCATAAGGGAATCATCTCCGCATATGACTTTTGACCCATAAAATGAGGATGAATGTTGGCAGCCTGAGACTTTCTTGCTTTTTCACTTTTAGCCTAATATGAAAACAAGTAACTAGCTAGTCAATATTCACAACAAAAATAAATTGATTATAACATATTATGTGATTGTAACGTACATATTATATATCTTAAACTCCATGGAGCTACACTTTTTCACAAATTGGTCCTAAATCTCTTCAGTGATGAAAGGATAGAGCACGTACGGTTGCATATCATTGTTAGGCCCCTTCCTCATTTTTGTGATCCATCGACTCACCAATTTTGACTTGAAATCTCTCCACCGCTTATCACAAGTAGTCAACACATCTCGTTTCTTCCTCTCATCCTCTTGTATTCCAAACTCTCTCTTCAATGTACAAAATTAACCAATAATACACGATTAGTATAATAAACATGATCTCAATTAAATTAAAAGAATGGCTTTTAAAAATACATAGGTTACTTACTTTAACATCTTCCCACAACTATTTTTTAGGCCTAGTGGAACATCATCCCAACTATCGTGCAAGATAAACACTTTACTTCTACTGATTTCGCCGCAATGTGTCTTGTACGCACCAACATGCTCCCCAATCGGACGTATCAAATGATCTCACTGAAGTACTCTTTGGACCCCGGGTTTGGAACGTATCCCTTTTGTAGGACCTCTAGGCTTGCTCGCTCTTTTCTTCCTACTAGCTCCATCAGTGATCTCGGCCTCAGAACGTGGCTGCCGATCATCATCGGATGCATCATGCATTATGTCATCTTCCATCACTACACCTGAAACCAAATACAAATACCGACCAAAGACATGTTAGATTTATTAATGAAGTACTACAAAATTATTTTAACAAATCATAAAGTATATAATTGAAGATTATAAACAATAGTAGTTGCAATAATATTACATAAGTTACCTATTAATCAGTTTTTTCTTTGATAACGTAAAATCCCTCATTATGGTCTCGACGAATGTAATTTGCGTCCAGATCTTCCCCTAATGTACTTGGAATGACTACTGACGAATCAATGACTTCATTGAATTGCTTATCGTATTCTTCTTCATCGTGTACATCATCAATTCCAAGTATTCTCCTTTTTCCTTCAATGACAATAGACCATTTTGAATCTGCAGGGTCAACCATGTAGAATACTTGTTTTGCTTGTGATGCAAATATCAAAGTATCTTCAAGATGCCCTAACCGGTTGAAATTGACTAATGTAAAAAAGTCATGTTCATCCTTCTTTACACCACGATGAATATCAACCCACTTGCATTGGAAGAGCGGAATCTTGAAGTCAACATAGTCAAGTTCTAATATCTCTTCAATGAACCCGTAATAAGACTTTATTGTCTCAACAATCGTTCTATCCCTTCTACTTTTAAACTCTGATGACAAAGCCCCCAACGTAACACCACTGTTTTGCGTCGTGGATTTGTCAGTTTGCCGCTTAGTGTAGAATGAATAACCATTGATGTCATACCCTTCATAGGAAAGAACTTGCATCTTTGACCCATATGCCAACCATCTCAACGTATCCGATACATCATTAGGAGTGTGAGATAATTGGTTCATAACTCGTTCTTTAAACCAATCAACGAACGACCGATTATGCTCAATCATCAACTCACGTTCATTCTTCAATGGATACTGAACACTAAGCATCTTCGTGTGCTCATCTAAGTAAGGATGAACTTGTTTCAGATTTTCTAACACAAACAATTCTGCTTTTCTTTTTAACTCTCCATCAAGACACAATCTTTTTCTCCCAATGGTACCACAACCATCAAGCCTTCCTTCATGTCTAGATTTTGGCAATCCAATTGCTTGTGCACATGCTAAATACTGACTTACATATTCTGATACTTCCTCCGCAACTGTTCTTTGGACAATACTTGCTTCTGGTTTAGCTGGATTAATCACTTTACTCTTCAGAGAACCCATATGCCTTTCGAAAGGCCACATATACCTCATACAAACGGGCCCATAAAGTTTAATTTCTCGGACAAGATGAATTATCAAATGAGGCATGATGTCAAAGAACGATGGTGGGAAGTACATTTCAAATCGACACATCGTCTCTATTACATCGGCTTGCAAGTTATCGAGAGTGTTAGGATCAATCCCCTTGCTAGAGATGGTTCTGAAGTAGAAACACAGCTTTGTAATCGTGTATCTTACTTGGGAAGGCAAAATTCTTCGTATTGCAACAGGTAATAAATGCTGCATCAAGATATGACAATCATGAGATTTCAAACCAACGAGTTTCAAGTCCTTCAGTGAGACAAGGTTCCGAAAATTTGACGAGTATCCAGCAGGGACCTTTAACCTATGCAGAAACTCACAAAAACTCATTTTCTCCTTCTTAGACAAAGTGTAGCAAGCTGGTGGAAGATAATAGCATTGTCCCCGCTCTTGAGGTGCTAATTTAGGTCTGCCCATTTCAGCCATGTCTTTCCTAGCTTTAACTCCATCCTTTGTCTTCCTGGGCAAATTCAATAATGTTTCGACAATGGCATCACAAATATTTTTCTCAATGTGCATTAGATCAAGACAATGTCTGACTTCTAAACATTCCTAATATGGGAGGTCCCAGAACTTAGACCTTTTCTTGTATAAGTTCTTTGAGACACTTTTAAAGGGCTTGCCAAACACTGTTTCAATATCTTTTACCCGCTTAGAAACCTCTTTTCCACGTAAGGGTACAGGGGCTTCTCTCATCTCCACTTTTCCGTTGAACAACTTTTTCTTCTTACGAAATGGATGATCTAAAGAAAGCCATGTAAGATAATGAAGGTATACATTCTTCCCACAATGATGTAACCGCTCATCAATCATATCCTCATCACAAATAGGGCATGTCTTTGCTCCTTTAGCTGTATACCCTGACAAATTCCCATAAGCCGGGAAATCATTAATCGTGCAAAATATCATGGCACGTAATGTGAAGTCAGTTTTCGCATACGCATCGAACATCGAAACACCTTCATCCCACAACAATTTCAGATCTTGAAGGAGTGGGTCAAGATACACATCTATGTCGTTTCCAGGTTGCTTAGGACCCGAAATAAAACGCGATAGCAGAATAAATTTACGCTTCATACATAACCAAGGGGGGCAGATTATAAATGGTCAGTAGAACCGACCAAGTGCTATGCTGGGTACCTAGTGTGCCAAATGGGTTCATCCCATCTGTACAAAGTCCAAGCCTAAGATTTCGAGGTTCTTTACCAAAATCGGGAAACTTTCAGTCGATATTTCTCCATTGCGGAGAATCGGCCGGATGTCTAAGCATCCCCTCTTTCTTCCTCTCGTCTGCATGCCACCTTAATAATTTAGCATTATTTTCATCCGAAAATAAACGCCTAAATCTCGGAATGATTGGAAGATACCAAAGAACCTTCGCCGGAGTTTCTTTCTTTCTCACCCCCTCATCATCCTCCTTTATCTTGTATCGAGACTCTCCACACCTTGGACACTCACCCAAATCCTTGTACTCATTTCGATACAGCACACAATCATTTTGACATGCATGTATCTTCTCATATTCCATACCTAATGGACACAACAATTTCTTTGCCTCATAAGTAGAGTTGGGAATTTCATTCCCTTCAGGTAGCAATTCTTGTAAAAAAGTGAACAACTCACTTAGACTTTTATCTGTCCAACTATGCTTCGATTTCATATTGAACAATGTGAGGATGCCAAAAAGTTAAGTGAAATTCTTACACCCCGGATACATAGGTTTATCCGCAGCACTCAAAATACTATCATACATATCCGGACGATCGGCTCCTTCATCCTCCAATTTGTGCAACATCTCTTCTACCCTATCATTCTCATTATCATCCTCTCCTTTTTCGATATCAACCTCAACCTCATCATCAATGTGAGCAACATGCAAATCATCACACAAGCTAGTGGAGCTCATACCCTGATCATAAAACTCTCCATGCCATGTCCACCTAGTATAGTTACTCTTAAACCCACGACGAATCAAATGATCCTTAATTTGATCCACATCACGATACCCCCTAGAGTTATTGCAATCACAACAAGGACACAAGACTAACTTTGACCCATTCTACGATTGATGTTCTAACGCAACCCTGATAAATTCATCAACCCCTTGTAGAAATGTCGCCGAAATCCGATTACCATACATCCAGTTCAGATCCATATTCATACACTAGAGACACCAAACAATAACACAATCGATCACACATTCAAAGTGTCTTATCAAATGCAGTCATGAACATGTGGGTCCTTATCACTCCAACCTAACCCATCCTTGAGTTTCTCATCTCACTAGTGAATGAACATTTGGTTTTCAATTCTAAGAAAAATCCGGCAAAGACTTCCCTACGCTTCTCCAAGTACACGATGAAGATAGTAGGTAAACTATCAACATATGTACCCAGAGAACGTTTAGGAAAATGAGCTAGATCTTTCTTAGAATCGAAAACCAAACATTCATTCACATCCTAAGTGAGATAAGAAACTCAAAGACAGTCCCAAACCGGGGACTATTCAAGACTTACTCCTAATGAGTAAGCCTCGAACGGGTATCTAGGCCAATGATGCACATTGCAATTAAACAGCACAAACCAATCCATTCCTTAGATTTCCTTCCCCACCACATTAAGGTATGTCCATATAGGTTTTGTCATAATTCAACATATACTTTCCCAATCACATAACCAAACAATTCGTTAGATTCCCCGACCCCCCCCCATATAGGTTTGGTCATATTTCAACATTATAGGGACAAATAAAACAAATGCACAAATCCAATCTAATGGTTAAATAATCGTAAATCAGAAAATAATAAAAGGTATAATACATACCTCTGTTCTCAAGGAGCAGCGAAGACAAGCACAACGAGGTAAGCTTGGAGAACTGGCAAACTGACGAGCATAGGACAGAAGGTGGCAACTGCAGTACAATGTAGAGGAGAGGCAAAGTGAGAGAATGCAACACCATTGAAAGAGATGAGTTTGGATCGTCACACAACATATCACTAAATTTCACAAATTCAAGGTAAATAGGAAACTATAATATAAATTCTTATAAGTTTGAAAATCTAAAGTGAGCATTCTAACTCATAATCGAAACACATAATTCTAAAGTGAGCATTCAAGAAACACATGCAAGAAATTGATTCAATACATTGAAATGTACTATTATAAACTCCTTGATTAAGATCTAGAAAAAAAAGACAGCAATTCAAAAAAAAAAAAAAAGACAGAAATTGAAAAAAATAAGACAGAAATTGAAAAACAAAAATACATGACTTACATTGTCGGCAGCAACAGCGGCGGCGGCGAAACCTGGTAAGCAGTGGTGGCGGCGGCGAGACCACCGGAAAATTGTGAGATAAGAGTGCAAACCACCGGAAATTGTGAGATAAGAGTGCAGCGAGGAGAGAGAGTCGAGTGCAGCGAGGAGAGAGATTCGAGTGCAGCGAACTGTGAGAATAGAGTGCAGCGAGGAGAGAGAGTCGAGTGCATCGGAAATTATCGCCGGTGGTTGTGCTTCGCCGCAAAGAAACGAGAGGGAGAGGCTTTGCTGCAAAGAAACGAGAGGGAGAAGGAGATGGGTGCAGCGAAAACGGAGCGAGAGTGAAGTGCGAGTGTTAGGGCGGAATGCACGGGGTTCGACGAATTCGCCGGCGACAGGAGGTGCCGGAGAAGTTGACGGCGAGAGGGTTAGGGCGGACAGCAGGGGGTTCGACGAATTCGCATATGAGAGAGTGAGAGAGGAGTGTGAGTGAGTAGGCCAGGGTTTAGTTTTAGGTGGGCTCACGGATCTCGAAAAACTTAACACTACAAAACCATCTGCGTTGGACAGAACGCGGCATCCGACGCAGATAGCTGATACGAGGTTTGCTGTCAAGCTTTTGCGTTGCACGTGTGCTTGATGCGACGCATATAGCTGATGCGAGTAGCAAGGCTATGTCAAGGATATGCGTCGGATGGGCCTTGGGTCCGACGCAGATCATTGTATCCGAAGCTTTTGCGTCGCGTGGCCTATGGATCCGACGCATATATTCGGATCCAAAAACCAAATGCTTGCCACATGTGCGTCGGCTTTCAAAGACCATGCGACGCAATCCTTATCCCATTCATTTACTTAGGGTATTTGCGTCAGTTCTTCGAGGGTGCGACGCAAATAAGCTGACGCAAATTGACAATTTTGTACTAGTGTTTGGAAGGACAAAGCGCAAACACCCCGGGGGTGACCTCACACATAGAACATGTGCTAATGAGGCAAGGTAGATTGTCCTTATGGTGGCTGAACAATAGCCATCCATATGCAAAACAGTATGTTATTCTAAGGCATAAAAAGAGAATGAATCGTATTTTTCAAGTTTCACCCACTTATTTAAAAAAAATTAATTTTTTAACATCCTCCTCATTGGAGTCGCCAAATTATAGGCGTGATTTTATTTTCGCCTACCGCAATGTGAGCGCGTATTTGACTACCCCAATGTTAAGGTTTTATTGAAATTCGTTTTGAAGTCGCCAACAAGTCTTTAACGGAAGACTCATAAACCTAATTGGATATTTGGGAAACTGAAGGGACAATTGCGGGACTTATCCAATGTAGATTTCCCCCTCCTGACTCCATAAATGGTCATTGAACCAAAAATTGAGTTCGGGGGTGAGGGTACGAATATGGTCATAGTGAACCACGTTCGCCCATTGATGGCCTCTACTAAATATCAATTCATATCATAGTTTTATGCAAAAGAATAACCATATAATATTTTAAGCACCCTAAAAATATTAGTCTATGATGGTTCAGGAAACACATAAAAGACTATTTTTTTAGTGACAAGTTATTAAGCAAAAATATTACAAGGTACTTAGCAGGATGTCCAAATTATCTGAATTAGTTAGAACAGTTCCTTAGGTCTTGTTTAGCAATAGTAACATGTGGGTGATAAAAATTATGCATAGGACAATCAAAGTAACATGAATATTATATACAAAAATAAGGGGAAAAGAGGTTAGAATGTACAAATAATATGCTATTTAATTCAATATATCTACATCATGACAATAAATTTTTAGTAACTTCAAGCCAATATAAATAAAAGGAATTATTCAAGGGTCCTCAAGAGTATACCTATGCGGTTTAGGCCTAAGAGCGTAACGACCTTCAGGAGGAGCAATCTTGAAACCAAAAGCACAGTATGATCGAGAACGTAAAAAGGATTAATGTGTATGATGTATTTTAAGTGTTTGGAGGTTCGAAATATAGTACGTAAGTATTCGAGATTTAAAGTGCTCGAGAAATAAAATTGAAAAATCGTCCTTTGATTCGGGAAATCAAGGGGTATTTATAGAAAAAAGGAGTGTGCGCCTCACGCGCCTACCTGCGCCAGGCGCAGGCTTACGTGTCAGGCGCACATTGGCGCGCCTGAGGCGGCAAGCCCAGTAGAAAACCTACACGTGGTACGCGTGTTTTAAAAGATAAAAAAGAAAGGTTGTGTGTCACACAGAATGGTGCGCTTGGCGCAGGACTCTGTGTGACTCACAGATCCACGTGTCAGGCGCAGATAGGCGCGCCTAACACTGCTTAGCCAATGCGCTGGGCGCACGTGGCGCGCTAGGCGCACCGCCTGCGTCCATCTCATTTGCTAGGTTTTTTCCTTAAACGTGTTCTAAAATATTGTATTTATCCCTTAAAATCAGGAAATTGACTTAAGCGAAATAAAAATCTGATTTCACTTTATTAGAATATTTATTTAAAAATAATAAATAAACAATTGGACTTTTAAAATATTTTAAATGGACTCAAAATATTTTGTGGGCTTAAAATACAATTAATTATCATGAATAATTAATTGTCTTTCGAATAAAATTTCAAAATACACTATAATTTTATTTTAGGTTGGCTCTTCAGATTGTTCTTCCGTTGGGTTGCGCCAACTAAAACCGCGGTATGTTTCATCATTGGACCCTTAAATGGGGAGACACGATTATGTATCTACACCATCTCTAACAAATCTTCCCTATCAATCCTACCCTATCATATTCCATCTCCTTCAAAAACATATTTTTTATCAAAATCAATCCTACACCCTCTTCTATTCCATCTTTTTTCGAAAAACTTTACTAATCATCATCATACCACCTATTCAAAAAAAAAATCTTTTCAAAATAAATCCATCATCTTTTCCCATAAAAGGTGAAAACAAGGGGACCCTTCCAAAAATGAATTTCGAAAATTCCAGGCCTAGTCCGAATACCTCTAATCTAACCCAATCAACTGAATCTCAATCCATTTGCATTCATCATAGGCCCATATAAGTTTGAGTATTTGCATTCATTTGAGGCCCATGTGCATTAGAGTCCATTTGCATTCATCCTAGGCCCATTTAAATTTGAGTCCATACATTCATATTAGGCCACTAGCATTAGAGTCCACCTTTGGCCCATGAAGTCTAGTTTATTCCAAAATGTAGGCCCATTTTGATCTTTATGTGAACACTAGTCTATGTCATGCCCATGTGCGTCTCTTAGTCTATTCCTATTCCATTCCAGTCTAAGTATAATTTTAATCCAATCCAAAACTTAGGTCCATATAAGCCCAATTCATACCCTATGTCTAGTTTGCATCTCTATGTAAGCCCTAGTAAAGTCTTAGGACTATAAATTCCAATTAATACCCTAGGTCTAGTTTGCATCTTCATGTAAGCCCAAGTCAAGTCTTAGGACTAGAAAAGCCCAATTCATACCCTAGGTTTAGTTTGCATCTCCATGTAAGCCCTAGTCAAGTCTTCATACTACAAAATCCCAATCCTAGGTCTAGCTTGCATCTCTATGTAAGCCTAGTCAAATCCAATTCCAAACCCATATATATAGGACAATGTCCAAACTCTAAACCCATTAATCTTTTGGTCTAGCCTGCTTGCTCTAAATTTTAGTTCAAAGTCTAGCCACCCTTAGGTCTATCCTGCTTATCCTAAATATAAGTTCAAAGTCTAACCTTTCTTATTGCCTAGCCTACTTACTCTCCCGTAAGTTTATAGTCTAGTCACCCTTAGGTCTAGCCTACTTACTCTAAATACAAGTTCAAAGTCTAGCCTTCCTTATTGCCTAGCCTCCCTACTCTCCCATAAGTTCAAAGTCTAATCATCCTTAGGTCTAGCCTATTTATCATCATCATACCACCTATTCAAAAAATATTTTTTCCAAAATTATTCCATCATCTTTTCCTAATAAAAGATAAAAACAAGGGGGTTCCTTTTAAAAATGAATTTTGAAAACTCTAAGCCTAATCCAAACACCTTCATTCAATCTAATCCAATCAACCCAGTCCACTTGCATTCATTCTAGGCCCATATGCATTAGAGTCCATTTTGCATTCCTCCTAGGCCCGTTTAAATTTGAGTCCATGCATTCACTAGCATTAGAGTTAGCCTTAGGCCCATATAAGTCTATTTCATGTCAAAATCTAGGCCCATTTGCATCTTATGTGATATGTCAAGCCTAGTCCAAGTCTATTCATAGTCCATTCCAATCTAAGTCTAATGCTAATCCAATTCAAAGCATAGGTCCATTTAGGCCCAATTCATTCCCTAGGTCTAGTTTGCATTTTTATGTAAACCCTAGTTAAGTCTTAGGACTATAAAAGTTCCCTATGTCTAGTTTGCATTTCTATGTGAACCCCAGATAAGTCTTCGGACTATAAAAGTTCCCTAGGTATAGTTTGCATTTCTATGTAAACCCTAGATAAGTCTTCGGACTATAAAAGTTCCCTAGGTCTAGTTTGCATTTCTATGTGAACCTTAGTTAAGTCTTTGGACTATAAAAGTTCCCTAGGTCTAGTTTGCATTTCTATGTGAACCCTAGTTAAGTCTTCGGACTATAAAAGTTCCCTAGGTTTAGTTTGCATTTTTATGTAAACCCTAGTTAAGTCCTCGGACTATAAAAGTTCCCTAGGTCCAGTTTGCATTTCTTTGTGAACCCTAGTTAAGTCTTCGGACTATAAAAGTTCCTTAGGTCCAGCTTGCATTTCTATGTAAACCCTAGTTAAGTCTTCGGACTATAAAAGTTCCCGAGATCTAGTTTGCATCTCCATGTAAGCCCTAGTCAAGTCTTCGGACTATAAAAGATCAGTTCATACCCTTAGGCCTAGCCTGCTTGCTCTCCTATAAGTTCAAAGTCTAGTCCAATTTGCTTGCATAGTCCAGTCCAGTCCATATCTGCATATGCATATAGTTAGGCCCATGTCAGCATCATGGTCAAGCCCATACTAGTCCAAAACCCATAATCATTTCTAATCCTCCAATTCAAATGCATTTCCCATTTCCATTCCCCATTTTCGTTTCCATTTCCATTTCCATTTCTCATCTCCCATTTCCCATTTCTCCATCCCTTATTTCCATTTCTCATTTTAAAATTCATTTCTTAAAATTTACGAGGTCCATTCGAATTCTGTTCATGACCGGTCGAGAGATTACAACTTAGGAATGCCTAAAGGAGAAACAAAATGTGAGCCTACTCTATGGCTCATCAAGTGCACTATCACCACCCCAACTTCATTTAGAGTCATGAAAGTTACTTTTGATCGCCTTCACAATAGAGGTGCGATCACTTCCATAGGGTCTACCGCCTTCACATTAGAGGCGCGATCATTTCCATAGGGTCTACTCCGAACCCTACACCTAAAAGAAAATTCAAAAGGTGTAACCTAAACTTCTACTGCGAATTCAAACAGATTAGTGAAACATCTGACATCACTGCGCTGCGAAACATGGTCGATGACAACAGACTTCTAATGCTTGCTACAACGAGAATCAGCATCACCAGCAGCCCTTAGGCAGTGCATCAACAATTCAAAAGGCTTAGTCTTTTATTTGTGGTTTCCTATGATGAGTCAGAGAGTCCTTACCCTAATCCACTTTTGTCCTTTCCCATCGAGTTAATGTCACTATAGTATTTCGTTCATTATAGCCTTTCTATTTTCATTTCATTTTATTTTTATTTTCATTTTCATTGGCCTTCCATCATTTACGCTTCGAATTCGATGATGAAACCGAAATCAGATTATCTCAAATGACTTTGATTAATAAAAAAAAATTGACATACTTTAGATTAGGAGTTATTCCCCTCTTCATCCATAAGCCATTACCTTCAATAAATCATTGCCATCTCATGCAATCCAAAAAAATCCCTTAAACCATCATCTCAATTAGCCAAATAATCCCTCCATTAATCAAAGCTCCACAATATAACCTTCAAGCCTTCCAATACCCTAAACCAAAAACTTGTGTGCAAACCTTACTACATACACAAAAAAGTCAATGCCAGGCAAAAATTAAAAACGGTGAAAAAAATTCAAAGTGCAAAAAAGCAAAAGCAAAAGAAAACGCACAAGATAAAAAGAAAAAAATGCAAAAAAAACAAGCCAAAGGCAAAAAAATAAAAAGTCAAGCTAGGGGGATTGCACACAAGTTCTACCCCTCATTCAAATCCATCAAAAACTTAACCCATATAATCTAAATCTATGATCCTACCTTAGCCCATCCAATTAAACCTTTATTATCAAAAACCTCAAACCTTAAATCTTTCAATATTTCATCAACCCTAACTCCTTTTTCAAGGTATGTCCATGCCCGCTAGGTTGAAAACCCGAAAAGGCGGCCTAGGCAAAAGTTAGGGCACAAAAATAATAATAATAATAATAATAATAATAATAATAATAATAATAATAATAATAATAATAATAATAATAATAATAATAATAATAATAATAATAATAATAATAATAATAATAATAATAATAATAATAATAATAATAATAATAATAATAATAATAATAATAATAATAATAATAATAATAATAATAATAATAATAATAATAATAATAATAAAATAAATCAGATCTAGAACTACGAATGGTCTGATTTCGCAAGGATACGTAGGAATCCTCATATCGAGGTCCGACCGCTTCAATAAAATAAAATAATCAAGGTCTAATAATTTGACTTTCTAAAATCTCTTTCTAGATCCCGACATAGACTCGAGTCTGAACCTAGCTACGTCAAAGCTTTTTCCCACCTACATCAATATGAGTAACAAATTCAAACTGTTTATTTTTCAATCCAAACTCTCCTTGTCCTTGAAGGACTCTCCGACAATTCCATGGTTTCTGGCGATATCTGACTTTGCCTGTATCAACTCCTCAAAGAAGAATCCCCAGCAAAGAACTATGTATGTTCAAGACATATCAACTACGTTTCAATCAAGGCTTATAGTGCCTAGTTCAAGACAAGCTCACCCAAAGTGGGGGCTTCCTATATATGTGGTGGTTCCTCCAAATCAAATCAAACTCCCAAAAAGTTGTAATCTGCGGACCTCGTTTACGGACCCCAATTATTTACAAAAAATAGTTTTCGAAAATCATTCTATCTATATCTGATCATTCCATCATTCTACATATCCAAATCTCCTAACCTTGCAAAATCCTGACCTTGCATTGCATTTCATACATCCTAGTCTTGCATGACCCTAACTTTGCATGACGTGTCATCTTCCTTAGCTTTGCATAACCTTAATCCTTGCATAGTGTCTCATGCATCCTTAGAGAGTCTAAGTTTGCATTATTTGCATCATTATGTGCTTTATGTGAGTTGTTTGCACTAATCTGCCAACATCTTCTCCTGCAGGTAATCAAATTGCTTATTGTTATTCACCTGCCTACAAACTTTGTTTTGTAGAGGCCGGCTTATATAGATCAGTTCTAAACTGCAAAGCGTTTAGAATCGTTCTCCGTCACGACACCGTATAATTTGAATATCGGTTTCCTGAACCTCAGTCAAAGTGAGGGCTTCTGTAGACACATAATCGTGTCTCCCCATTTAAGGGCCCAATGATGAAACATACCACGGTCTTAATTGGTCAGACCTAAGGGCAGAGCAGTCCGAAGAGCCAAACTATTTTTAAAAGTGTTAAAGCGTATTTAATGATCCAAAATCGTATTGTATTTCGAGCTCAACTCTTTGAAAAGCCCATTTAATTATTCATTAATAATTAATTGTTTTATTTAAATAAAATACATATTTTCAAAGATATTTTTTATAGTTAAAATCAGATTTTATCCCGTAAAATCATATTTCTGGAGTTAAAAGATAAAAGAAAATCTTTAAAACGCATTTTATAAAAAAAGCTGTCAAAACGTGTCAAAAGCAAGGCGGTGCGCCGCCTAGCACACCAGTCTGTGCCGAGTGCACAGTAGTGCGCCAAGCGCACAAGCCTACCACGTAGACCTGTGTGTCACACAGAGTCGTGCGCCGAGCGCACTTCTCTGTGCGATGCACAGGCTATTAATTTAATATTTTTTAAAGCGTGTACCATGTGGGCACTGATGATTGGTCATGCCGCGTCAGGCGCACCAATGTGCGCCTGACACGTGTGATTGTGCGTCACACAGTCACCTGCGCCTGGCGCAGCTGGCGCGTGAAGCGCAGTTTCCTTTTCCCTATAAATAGGTCTTGATTTCCGTACGGTTTTCATACGATTTTTCCACATAACACTTCGGATTATATATTTTTCATACCTTACGAACCTTTACGAATCTCTTTACAAAACTCATACCTTTTCAATACAAAAACACATACGAACAAATACTTTCATACAAGTTCAGATCTTCAGGCTTCACGATTGCTCGTCCCGAAGGTTGTCAATCTCTCAGACCAAAGCCACGGTATAATTCTGACGGTCCTTGAATAAATTATTTGTATATTGAAGTTACTAACGATTTCTTTCCTGATGTAGATCTTTAATATAAAAAGCGCTCTTTTGTACATTCAAATCTTTCTCTCCTTTTTATTTATTTTTATATATTCATATGCATGTTATGTGATTGTATGATTTTAATGCTTTTATCACCCACGTGTTATGTTTGCTAATCAAATACCTAAAGAACGGTTCTAATATTAATCAGATAATTTGGACAACCTGCTAGGTACCTTGTAATTTTGTTTTCCTAATAACATATCACTAAAAAATACTCTTTTTATGTGTTTCCTGAACCAACCTAGACTAAATTATTTTTAGGGTGCATGAAAGTATTATTTGGATATTCTATTGCATAAAAATTGACATGAATCGATATTTAGTAGAGGCTAACAATGGGCGTATGTGGTTCATTATGACCGTGTTCGTACCCTCACCCCCAGAACTTAATTTTTGGTTCATGACCATCTATGGAGTCAGGACGGGGAAATCTACATTGGATATGTCCCTAATTTGTCTTTACGATTTCCCAATATCCAATTAGGTTTATGAGTGTTCCTTTAAAGACTTGTTGGCGACTTCAAAACATTTTTCAGTAAAACCTTTACAATGGGGTAGTCAAATACGCGTTCACACCACGTAGGCGAAATAAAAACACACCTACAGTGGGATACTTCCAAAGCAAGTGAGGCGCACCATTACAAAACTTTGTTCATTTCTCCATACAATATGCAGCAAAGTGCTACAACTGTCGACCCTTGATTCCTTGCAGGCTAGAGTAGTTGAAACTTTATGCAAATTTGAGATGTCCCCCCCGCATTCTTTGACATTATGGTGCATCTCATTGTCCATCTAATTCGAGAAATTAAGTTGTGTGGTCCAGTGTTTTAGAGGTGGTGTTATCCTTTTGAGAGATATATGCGTACTTTGAAGGAGAAAGTTCGAAATCCTGCGCAACCAAAAGGTAGTATAATTCAAGGGATTGTGGGTGAAGAGGTCAGTAATTTTGTGGCTGAGTATTTTTGCTAGTGTTGATCCTATTGGACTTCCGACGTCTCGGCACGAGGGCAGAATTGAGGGCAAGGGTACGATTGGTTTAAAATTAATCTCACCTTCTCACGACAAGCGTACACAAGCTCACTTATTTGTGTTGCATCACGTAGCAGCTGTCCATCCTTATTTAGATGAACATATGAAGGAATTACGTGTTACCAACCCTGGAAAAGGAATAAGGGCATTGACGCAAATGCATAACAAGACGACCATTGATTGGTTTCATAATCGAGTAGTGAATGATTTGGATGAAAGTGTTTCTGAAACAGTCAAGTGGTTAGCATTTGGTCCTCGTGAAGCTGTACACTCATATGAGGGTTATGATATTAACGGGTATACGTTTTGGACTGAACGTCAAGATCTTAAGTCGACATCACAATAAAGTAGTGGTGTTTCACTTGTGGCGTCATCTACACAATACGCAAGCTCGAAGGATAAGTATCCCACTCTTGCTGACACCAGTTATTATGGGCGAATTCAAGAAATATGGGAGCTTGACTACTCTGCTTTACATATTTGTCACTTTTGTTGCAGGTGGGTTGACGATAATCGACGTTGCGTAAAAAAAAGATGATCCTTGCGGATTCACTCTTATGGACATGGGTCGTCTACAAGAAACTCAAGAGCCATTTGTACTTGCATCACAAGCTCAGCAAGTATTCTATGTAACTGATCCTGCTGATAAAAAATGGTCAATTATTGTACCTAGCAAAAGGAGTATCCTCGGCATTGGTGATGTTGAGGATGAGGAAGTGTAATACCCCTCATGATTGCTTTAAAGGGATTTATCAGGCTACTCATTCCAATAAGATGCATCTTTCTTTTAGAGAGCTCATTTCCTTAGTTACTCCACAATTAAGCGTGCTTAGCTGGGAGTAGTCCAGGGATGGGTGACCTCCTGGGAATTTTCTCGGGGTGCGCATGAGTGAGGATAAAAATGCGCTAGAAGAACTTGTGTTGGTTATTGAGGACAGCTGTTGGCCCTGGATGCGCATTGGTGACAATAGACTCGACTCCGGATGGATCAGGTGTTACAAATGGTATCAGAGCAACCCTGCGACCGCGTGTTGGGGCGACCCTAAGGCTGTAAGGCCGAATATTAAGAGTCCTCAGGCGCCTAATGGGGGAGGATTCTAGGGCTGCATTGTCATAAGGAGCGACCCAATGGTCGTCAGACCGAATATCTGGAGTCTCCGGCGATCAGTCTTCAGGCTGGGGCGAACCACAGGCCATATGCCGAATATGTGGAGTCCTCAGGCGCAACGAGGGTGTTGATGTTCTCAAGTGGGGGTGTATATAATACCCCTCATGATTGCTTTAAAGGGATTTATCAGGCTACTCATTCCAACAAGATGCGTCTTTCTTTTAGAGATCTCATTTCCTTAGTTACTCCACAGTTAAGCGTGCTTGGCTGGGAGTAGTCCAGGGATGGGTGACCTCCTGGGAAGTTTCTCCGAGTGCGTATGAGTGAGGACAAAGATGCGCTGGAAGAACTTGTGTTGGTTATTGAGGACAGTTGTTGGCCCTGGATGCGCATTGGTGACAATAGACTCGACTCCGGATGGATCGGGTGTTACAGGAAGAGTATGATGCATTTGAGGACATCCCAACTTTTACCTATCCTGAAAATAGTGTGGACGACGACGTGAATATGTCGGAGAACTATATACGTTTCGATCACACGGAAGGGATACATGTTCAATCTAAGAAACGGCGGAAGGTCAATAAATCATGAGACATATACTCAGGTATCTCTATTTTGGTCGTTTCATGTCAAATTCGTAGATTTTGAGTCATTTAACTCCAATTTATTTTTTAATATGATAATATGAGGCATAATGTAAGTAGTGAGTAGATTTGTAGGCTTGCATTTGTTGTTGATTGAATTTCGGGAAGGTAAAGGTGATTTTAGGCCTATTTTGACCGATTCGCGTCCAATTCGTAGATTTTGAGTAATTTAACTCCAATTTCTTTTTGAATATGCTAATATTAGGTATAGTGAGTAAATTTTTAGGCTTGCATTTGTTGTTGGTTGAATTTCGAGAACGTAAAGGTCATTTTAGGCATATTTTGGCCGTTTTGCGTCCAATTCTTAGATTTTGAGTCATTTAACTCCAATCTATTTTTGAATATGATAATATGAGGCATAATATAAGTAGTGAGTAGATTTGTAGGCTTGCATTTATTGTTGATTGAATTTCGGGAATGTAAAGGTCATTTTAGGCCTATTTTGGCTGATTCGCGTCCAATTCTTAGATCTTGAGTAATTTAACTCCAATTTATTTTTGAATATGATAATATGAGGTATAATATAACTACTGAGTAAATTTTTAGGCTTGCATTTGGTGTTGGTTGAATATCTGGAACGTAAAGGTCATTTTAGGCCTATTTTGGCCGTTTTTCGTCTAATTCTTAGATTTTGAGTCATTTAACTCCAAATTTTTTTAATATGATAATATAAGGCATAATATAAGTAGTGAGTAGATTTTCAGGCTTGCATTTGTTGTTGATTGAATTTCGGGAAGGTAAAGGTCATTTTAGGCCTATTTTGGCCGTTTCGTGTCAAATTCGTAGATTTTGAGTCATTTAACTCCAATTTCTTTTTGAATATGATAATATGAGGCATAATATGGTTTCAGTTTCTTATGTGAAATGGAAGTAGGTGAAGTAATATCTGCAAAACTGCAACTATTGTTTCTAATCATATGGCAAGTGCTGCTATCCGCAAACAAAAAGAATGAAATAAGTAGTAGGTTCACAAGGTTATCTGAAGCAATAATGATATGTATCAGTTTAAAAACCAAAAAACCAAAACTAAAATCAGTTTTGAGTTTTGGAAAAACTAAAAACTATAAATGATACCAAATGGCCCCTTAACTAAAAATGCCCTTTTCAAAGACTAAGAGGAGGTACTTAAAATCTTTAAATGAGGCGACATTCGTATTTTGCTTTGTTCTCTATCAGAATTTTTAATTCTTATCATACATTAATGGTGTGTGTTTTGTATTCGGTGTAGTTGAACCAAACTAGGAGAAGCAAAAACCAAACCAAGGGAAACCACAGTCAAAAGGTAAATTTTGCTTTCTGATCTTTTTTACTTTGTAATGTGTTTGTAATCCAACGAATGAAGTAAGATAAAAAAACACCTAATTTAAATTCGGGGAAAAAAACTAAGTATCTCTATAGTAACTGAGGCTTAGAACTCAAAAGAAACTATTGGGTATAATTATAAACAACTTAGTCCGAAATTCTTCCAAATTCTCCAAAGCATATCTAATAGAGTTATAACATGAGAGCTAACACTTCTTTATTGTCATTTATTTATGGGTTTATGATACCAACTTGCAATGAGAAATATGACCCTCATTATCATGTCAAATAATTTATCTTAGTTAAAAATAATTTAGCTAACTAAAAGCAAAGTTATTCATCCAACTTTTTTATTAGTTTATCAAACTACCTCAAAAACCCAGAAAAAAAAAACCTTGAATGAATAAATATCAACACTTATTAATATTTGTTAAGAAAAAGTACTCCTAACTAAGACTTTTATTGTTGGCTGTTTACAATTATCATTTTTCACTCTTTAAATATGCAACTGCACCCCTTTATCTAAGACTTTTAAAGAAATAAATTGATATAGATTAATTATAGACATTCCAAATTGGGGGATTGCATTTTTAATTACAAATAATTACCAGATGTAATTACTCACAATTAATTTATCTGTCAATGTGATTTCGCACGCGTAGCGTGCATATAAGGCTATTAATTGTTGGTGAATCCCCTAATCCCCTAGTTTCTTTACCCTTTATTTATCTCCTTTATTTGCCTTGCTAATTTGTTTTGTCAATCTCATAGTTATCTTAGACTTTAGAATTGTTATTAATCTTTCAAAAGACCTAAAAATAGATTTAGCTCATTGTAATTAGCTAATTAACCCTTGCTTAACCTTACTTCCTTGTAAATTGGACCCTTTACTTACCCTATATTGGGTAGTTTAGGTATTTTGGGCGTGTTTACAACGAGCCCGTCATGTATGTGCTTGTGTATTGACTACTGCGAGCTGAATAAGGTGACGATCAAGAATAAGTGCTGTAGGCGTGTTTTTATTTCGCCTACACGGTGTGAGCGCGTATTTGACTACCCCATTGTAAAGGTTTTATTGAAAATATTTTAAAGTCGCCAACAAGTCTTTAAAGGAAGACTCATAAACCTAATTGGATATTAGGAAATCAAAGGGACTAATGTGGGACTTATCCAATGTAGATTTCCCCGTCATGACTCCATTAATGGTCAATGAACCATAGATTGAGTTCGGGGTAAGGGTACGAACACGGTCATAATGAACCACATTCGCCTATTGCTAGCCTCTATTAAATATCGATTCATGTCAAGTTTTATGTAAAAGAATAACCAAATAATATTTTCATACACCCTAAAAATATTAGTCTAGGTTGGTTCTGAAACACATAAAAAGACTATTTTTTAGTGATATGTTATTTGGCAATCAAAATTACAGGGACCTAACGGATTGTCTAAATTATCTGATTACTATTAGAACAATTCTTTAGGTCTTATTTAGCAATAATAACATGTGAGTGATGAAAAACATTAAAACAGGACAATCATAACAACATGCATATGTACGTAAAATAAATAGAAAAGAAATAAAAGGGTTAGAATGTACAAAGGAACGATTTTTACATTAAAGATCTACATCAGGAAAGAAATAGTTAGTAACTTTAATACAAAAATAATAAATTTATTCAAGGACCCTCAGGATTATACCGTGGCTTGGGTCTGAGAGATTGACAACCTTCGGGATGAGCAATCGTGAAGCCTGAAGATATGAACGTGTCTATGAATGTCTGAATGTGTTTGTTTGTATGTGTTTTTGTGCTTAAAAGTATGGAAGTATGAGTTTTGTAGAGAGGTTTGCAAGTGTATTCGTAAAATTCGAAAGTGTGAAAGTCTAATGTAAAAAGTATGGAAATACCCCTATGAAAAACCCTCTTTGATTCGGGAAATCAAGACTTATTCATAGGAAAACAAAATATGCGCGTCACGCAGAGAGTGCGCTAGGCGCACGTCTCTGTGTTACTCACAAATACACGTGTGCGGTGCGCCTGACGCAACATGCCCAATCAGCTGCGTACACGTGGCACACGCTTTTAAAAAAAATAGAATTGCCAGCTTGTGCATCGCACAGAGGAGTGCGCCTAGCGCACGACTCTGTGTGACACACAGGGCCACATGTCAGACGCACATGAGTACTTGGATACATGTGTTGTTGTTTTGATCGTCGACATTCTGGTGTACTCTAAAGATGAGTGTGAGCATGAAAAGCATTTGAGATTGGTTCTGGATGTTTTGAGGAAGCAGAAATGGTTCTCTAAGTTGTCCAAGTGTGAGTTCTGATTGAAAGAAGTTGCATTTCTGGGTCATGTGATCAGTTTGGAAGGGGTTAAGGTTGATCCTTCCAAGATCATGGCAATTGTTGAATGGGAGAGTCCGAAAAATATTTATGAGGTTCGGAGTTTCTTAGGCCTTGCTGGTTATTATCGGCGCTTTGTCAAAGATTTCTCCAAATTGGGCAGTTGACCAAGCTGATGAGATAAGAGTGCAAGTTTTTGTGGTCAGATGAATGTGAAAAGGCTTTTCAGGTTTTGAAGAAGAGTCTCACTACTACTCCAATGCTTACTTTGCCGTTTGAAGGAGTGGAGTATAAGGTGTACAGTGATGCTTCCAAGAATGGCTTGAGTTGTGTTATGATGCAGCAGGGTAAGGTCATTGCTTATGCTTCGAGGCAATTAAAATTTGACGTAAGGAACTATCCAACTCATGATCTTGAGTTAGCAGTGGTGATATTTGCACTTAAGATTTGGCGACACTATATGTATGGTGTTCCATGTATGGTGTATACCGACCATAAGAGTTTGAAGTACATCTTCACTCAATGTGATCTGAATCTGAGGTAGCTAAGGTGGTTGGAGCTTATTAATGATTATGAGTTGACTCTAGAATATCACGAGGGTAAGGCTAATAAGGTAGCAGATGCTCTAAGTCAAAAGTCAAAAACATTCTATGAATGCTACCATGATTTTTCCTAGAGACTTGTGTGATGAGTTACGTAAGCTTGATATTGAGGTGGTCCTTCAAGGTTTTATGGTTGCATTGTTGGGTTCCATGAGTGTTGAGCCCGAGTTCTTCCACAAGTTGAGAAGTAAGTAGAGAGGTGACCCGAAGCTTGAGAAAATTCGCGAAGCAAAGGCTCAGGGTCGAGCTGAGAAGTTTGAGATCTGTGCTGATCGTAGTCTGAGATTCATGGGGAGCTAGTGAACTCAAGAGAAGGATCCTTGAGGAGGCTCACAATACTCCTTATTTTGTTCATCCTGGTGATGATAAGCTTTACAAGGATCTGAAGGTGAATTTTTGGTGGCCTTGTATGAAGAAGGATATTGCTGAATTTGTGGCTAGGTGTTTTGTCTGTCAAAAAGTAAAAAATTAAGCATTAGTGGCCTGGTGGTTTGCTACAACCAATGCCTATTCCTGCATGGAAGTTTGATTCTATCTCGATGGACTTTATGATAGGTTTACCGAGAGCTGAAGGTGGGAATAATGATGTGTGGGTGATTATGGATCGATTGACCAAGGTTGCTCGTTTTATTGCGATGATTAATACATGGTCAATGGAGGAGTTAGTCGAAGCCTATGCTAATGAATTTATCCATCTTCATGGAGTTCCTAAGGACATTGTCTTCAATCGTGATCCGAGATTCTTGTCTCATTTATGGACTGCTTTGCAAGAGGCTTTTGGTTCGGAATTGAAGCTGAGCACTGCATTTCATGCAGCGACAGATGGTCAGACTGAGAGGACTATTCAAACTCAGGAGGACATGCTTCGTGCTTGTGCCCCAGAATTTTAGCAATCTTGGGTCAACTCACTTAGTTTGGTGGAGTTCTCTTATGATAACAGTTATAAGGCTAGTATTCAAATGGCTCCATATGAGGCTCTTTATGGGAGGAAGTGTCGTAGTCCTACTTGTTGGAGCGACATCAGTGATTCATTAATTTTGGGGTCAGAGTTGATTCAGGATACTATTGAGCAGGTGAAGATGATTCAGGCTAAGATGAGGCTACTCAAGATAGGCAGAAATCATATGCAGACTTACGTCGGAAGCCTATTTCCTATAAAGCTGGGGATGAGGTTCTTTTGATGGTGTCTCCTATGAAGGGAATGATGTGATTGGGTCCAGAGGGGTAAGCTAAGTCCAAAGTATGTGGGTCCCTATGAGATTCTTGAGAGAATTAGGGAAGTTGTGTATCGATTAGCTTTGACGCCCGAGTTGTCGAAGGTTCATGACGTTTTTCATGCGTCGCAATTGCGTAGGTATCGCATCGATCCTTCTCATGTGATTCCAGTTGAGTCGGGCATCTGTTGAGCCGAATCTGACATTTGAGGAGCTACCAGTCGTATTCTGGATCGTCATAATCGTGCTTTAAGGAGGAAGGTGATCCCTTTGGTTAAAGTACTTTGGAGAAGTCAAAAGTACGAAAAAGCCAATTGGGAGACTGAAGAGTCTATGAGACTTAGAAATCCATAATTGTTCTTCTCGAGTATTTTTGAGTAGCTTTCAAGTTTCGAGGAAGAAACTTTCTTAGGAAGGGGAGATTGTAACACCACGTGTTTTTACTCCTAATTTTTCTCGTTTAATTACACGAAATTAGTATTTTCTCATCAAAAACTAAATATTTTAGGGAAATAAGGTGACCTCGAACTTTTCGAGTTTCCCATTGGTGCCCCTAAGTTTTTTTTATTCCCACTGGTAACCCTCAATTATTGTTTTTATTTCCAAATGTGACCTTATAGAGTAAAAAACCATTAGTTTCATTAACTTTTCATTAGAATAAATGTCTTGGTTTGCGTGCTTGATAATTGTCTAGGTTTGCATGCCGCATATATAGCTCGGTTAAAGTGTTGGGGCTTATTTTAGTCCTTAAGGGTCAAATTTAATGTCTAAATTGGTTTTCATGCCTAAAAATGGTCGGCTAAGGAATTGAGTGCCATTTTGGCCCTTACGGCGGGTTAAATTTGACATTGAAATTTGCAAAAAATGATCGGAATGCCAAGACATTAGTTCTAATGGAAAGTTAATGGAACTAACGGTTTTTTGCTTTATAAGGTCACATTTGGAACTAGAACAATAATTAAGGGTTACCAATGAGAATAAAAAAAACTGAGAGTCACCAATGGAAAACTCGTAAATTTCGAAGTCACCATTGGGAATTTCCCATTTTGTTAATGATTTGTGGTAATTTCATTTCATGTTATGTAAGTTGTCGAGTTGGTTTATTATTTCTTGGAAATGAAGTTTGGTGATGTGAGTCGGTTATTTGTTTATATTATGAGTATAGAATATAGTTGTGGATATGTTGAATCATGTTGAGTACGATATTATGAGTTTGGTTGTTTCACGAGGATTTTGTTATTGTTATGTTTTGATGAGAAGTATGGAAATGTGATGATTTTGGATTTGAATTACTTGGGATTGTGTCCCTAGTTTTTCTGTTGATTTGGTGTAAGGCTATTGGGCGTCCCTATTGATTTTGATGATTGAAGAACTTTGATTTGAATTTGTGATTTTATTTTTATTTGAGATGTAAGATATCCAGAGGGATAGATGTAATCCCCGGTAAAGAACATGCCAACCACCTGGGTTGCAATCTAGGGGTTATTGTAACACCCCGACAATTCTCTATTTTCCAAAATACCTTTTAATATAAAACATAGAGAATTATCAAAGCATTATCGCCCGTGTGATAACGTATCGGCTTATTCAGAATTTTCCAGCGAAAATTACAATAAATAACTTTGAAAACTGTAACACCCCCGTCAACCCGAACCCTTCTTCATTTAATAAAACTCGAGATGGGGGAAAATCCACGAGGGTTCGAATCAACAGGCGTGCTACCGCCGCACTTATCTCCTTGGAAATAAATGCAAGGCTAGATTAAAGCATACTAAATTCAAATTAATTAATCCTTACAACCAAGTAAAAGGTTCATTAAATATTACTAATTACTAAAGTATTTCAGAGTTCCAGCGGAAGCTAAATCATAAGCTAAGTGGATGACAACTCTAAGTGATCTCCTTTTTGTTCCCCCGTCGATCACCCACATGCACAAATGCATTGAAAAGAAACAAGAGAGACAAACTCCCAAAAATCAGAAAAACTGAGTAATTCCAACTCCATCCCGTAAAATACTTAAGTTGAAAATACTTTGTAAAATAGTAGGTTAATAAGGTTAAAAGCATATACACATATATATACAATGAATAATCACATACTTAATTCAATTAATCCAGATATTTACGGAGAGGAAAGAGAACACCAGTAAGCCGGGGTCAATCCCCTGTAACCACTTACTTCAACATTGTAGGCCGGGGTCAATCCCCTGTAACCACCTACGGATAACATAATGGCCATAATAACGAGTCCCTAGTGTGCACACCCCTTCTACTTGGATCACAACAAGATAGAAGGAAGACGATGTGAGAATAATCGGCATAGTAACCGAGAGAACTTGTAGGGGCCGCTGAACCTCTCATACAGGGCAACCTGTTCATCATTTCCCTCCGATATTTCACTTTACGTGATTAACATCTTTTAATTCAATTCATCACATAAATCACGTACACACTTACGGCATCGTTGTTCAATCCAGTGTGAACATATATCATAATCTCAATCCATTCATAGCGGTTTCAATAACTCATTTCATAAACACAACCGTCACTTGAGTTCATTTATCACTTCAGATTCATAATCATTTCATTATCACAAGTTCTTACTAATTCCAACTTTCATAAAATCTCAGTAATGATAATAACGGTAATAATGATAACAATGATCATGATAATAATAATAAAAATAATAATAATAATAATAATAATAATAATAATAATAATAATAATAATAATAATAATAATATTAATAATAATAACCATAACATTACTAAATGACATTAAACGATGTTGATAACAAGAATAAAAGATTAGTGATTAAGTTGTTATTATTGACGGTGTTAATAACGTTATAATAATAATCATCATTGTCATATCGTCCGTTATACAAGTCATTTCATTTGTCATACTAATTCATCGTGCATAATCCATAACTATAAACTATATTCAAATCCATATTCTAATTCACAGTCGCATAATTAATTTGTTTTTATCCTAACGGGATCTACGTTTAGATGGACATCGGAGATTACCTCGTGGCGTATGCCCAAAAGTTATGTTCACGAACTGGTTAACACTCTTGATATTCCTCGTCTACGCAATCAGAATCTACATTAGACGTTAACGAGATCTAAGTTAGTTACCTAAATAACCCCTTTTTATATAAAATAAACAATTTAAATAACTTAAAGAATTCTTAATGATTTTAAGAGAGTTTATAAATCAAAGTTATGGTTTTTAAATCAATAATGAAATCATTTTAAGTAATCAAAGATTACTTCAACTTTATTTTTATTAACTTAAACAATTATCTTAACATAGAAAACTATTTTTATTATACTCATCTAAGAAACATTTTCAAGTTATAAAAGATTAACTTAAACTAAAATATACTAACTTAATTAAAGTAGGCTAATCTAGGAAAGTCATGGGTTTTAGTTTTTAAAAAAAAAAATTAAACTAATAAAAGGGGGAAAGGAGGATTAAACTGATTCTTTGAATCAGTTTCTCAAAAATGAGAAAACAACACGAAGAAGGCAGGAAGGACAGGGAGGCACGCATCAGGGGAGAAGAAGAGGAAGGAAGGGCGCTGGTGGTTTTGATGGCGGAGCACGGCGAGGCTCAGGCGGGACGAAGGTGGTTCGAGGCTGGGCGCGGGTTCCAGAAGGAGAGGAGGTGCTGCGAAGGGAGGTCGCGGGCTGGGCAGGAGAAGGAGACGCGAGGGAGGGAGGCTGCGTTTCGGGCGGCAGGAGCTGGTTGGGTGGCGTTGATGGTGGCGCGAGGTTCAGGTGGGGTCAGGTGTTTGAGTGGTGGTGCTCGGTTGGTTCAGCGTGATAGGGGGGAAAATTATGGTGGTTTGAAATTTTATTTTCAATTTTATTTTCCAAAACGAAAATCAGAAATTAAGGGAGAAGAGAAAGAGATTAGAGCAAACCTTTGAAGTTTAATTTGTTTGCTTGAGTAATTGGGTGAGTGTAGTTCATTATTTATAGAGGTTTTGGTCAGAATTTTGAGCTTTGGGTCATGCTCCATTAATGGAGGGTATGGTGAGGTATGGTGTTAGGGATTAACTTTTGACTGATTTTACTCCCAAAATCCGGGATTGAGGATTGAGTTCCTGACAAGAACTGTTGAGTTTGTGGAAAATAATTCCTTTGGCTCTGTTTCATACGTGAGAGAGGAAGATGGTGATGAAGATCCCATTTTCTTTCTTTCTCTTTTTTTTTTGTTTTATTTTCCTTTTTCTTTTTGGCTAAATGACATATGGCTATGGACTTGTATTTGGGCTTTGGATTACTAAAATGGATGGACAACTTGTACAAGGATACCCATAACCAAAAATAAAGAGTTTAATTTACCATAGTTAAATTATTTAGAAATAATCATTTAAATTGAACTTGTTAAATAAATCAAAACTAAATGAAATTATTATTTTAATAAACATAGTGATCAAATAAAATCGCATTATCATAAAATAAATTTAAGTGGAAATAATATTAAACCTTAATAATAATAAAATAATCTTTGAAAATTCGGGGTATTACATCTACTCCTCCTTAAAAACAAAGTTCGTCCTTGAACTTTAAAGTTAGATGTTTAATATTTACGAAACAGTAGCTTTGCGCTTTGTTAGTATTACAAAAACAAACTTTAGTCAACCAAAAGTCAACTCCAAAAGTCAAACCAAAGTCAAACCAACAATAAGTCAAAAGTCAACTATAAAAGTAAAAGTCAACTATAAATATAAAGTCAACACAAGCTCTCCAACTTCCCGAACCCATGATGCATCATCTTCAAACCTGTAATCGATGATGCTCTATTGATCCCGAGAGACTGCTCACCAAATGGGTCATCACAGGATCAATAAGGCATAGCCATAATCAACACATACACACAAAGCACGTAATCAGCAAAGCTGAGTACTACATAGTAAATAAATATAAAACCTAACATGATACTAATAAACATTAAGCATGGATAAATAATAATATAATAACATAGCAGACTACTTTACTGAACAACTCCACAACTAATAAATTAATTAATTTAGATGGAATAGGCAATGGAAAGAGTTGTCCAAACCAAACCAGTCTTCAATTTAGAAGACGAAGTACGGGTGCGACTCTGTACTCCCATAACCTACGATATCGAGGAACCTTTAAATAAAAATAGGACACGGTGATCAATCCGGTCCCAAGAAAAGCCATGGGCAACCTGGGCAGGCGGTTTAGTCGTATGCACCTACCCAAAAATAAATTTCTCCTACTCTCTTTTACAATTAAATGTAGAAGGGAAGTAAGGTTCGTCTCCACAGGGAAACAGGTGACAAGTTTTATATTTAGCGTGAATCAATACCTAGATTAGACTAGGTAATAAATAACCTGATAAAAGGGGGGTTTTCAAATGAGTTATAAAAAAAACTAAAACTAATTAGCAAATAAATAAAAAGAGAAATCAATATGGAAATATCTTGAATCCGATTAGCATCCACTTCAATTTAATTATCGATCATTGAACCTCAACTCTAATTATTCCCATAATTATCTATTGTTGAGAACTAATCTCGTATTCTCCTTATTCTTAGTTGAATAGCACGATCAGCGTGACTATATAACACTAACTAAAGGATAACCTAGTCCGATCAGCGTCTAAGTTCAATCCAATAGCAGCAATAAACACAGAGAATCAATAGACCTGCTAACGTCATACACGCGATATAACATTCAACAGTTGATTCAATTTCCCCAAGAAATAAGCAAGACGATCTGCATCTAAGTTACTCCCTAGTTTGCTACAAATTGATAAAAGAATAAAACAATCCGGTTCTATTCTTAAATCTGGCATTAGATTAATTACACAATCAAACTAGTAATGTTCCTTGCATAATTATCCAAAAATCATAGAACACAATAATAGAAATTAAAATATAATCAAAGAAACTAAATAGAGAGGAGAGATCTCACAATAATGCTTGAAGCTTCATGTTAATCTTGTTCAAGAACAGTTCAAGCTACAATCGGCATAGCATAAGCCAATTCCATAATTGAAATCTCTAAAAACTAAACTAGAAAATGAAAACTAAAAGAGAAGATAATAAGAGAAGAGTGGAGCTTTGGAGACTCTCTCTCCTTGTGTTTGCTGCCCCCTCTCTCCAAAAATAAAGTTTGGTATTTATACTAAAGCCCAAAAATCAGCCGACAAGTACACCGACCTAGCAGATCGCGAGGTGCGAGGTTGGTCGCACCGTGCGATGAGCTACTGCCTCCAACACACGCTGCAGAGCTGGGCCTGGCAAGGAGGTCGCGACTCGCGAAGCTGCTCGCGAGGTGCGAAGCACAGGTTGCGAGGTGCGAGCCTGCTCGCGAGGTGCGACCTGCGTTGATTGCTGCTTGCTGCGCGCGCGAGAGCTGGCTGTGTTCTTCTGGATGGGCTAGGTGTTGAGCTTGGCTTAGGCGTGCGACAGTGCTTGTCTCATGCCTCCGATACTCGGCCACCAAGCCACGCTAACTTACTTTACGAGCACTCCAAATATAACTTCAATGAAACATCAAAACCATTTCGCCATAAAAGCTCAGAACTTAGAACATTAACACTAATTAAGCCACAAAAATCCAAATTTCCGCTAAGGTTGATTTATATGCAAACCTAAACAATTACGAACAAATCCCTTAGCAAAGTGCACCTAAAATATCACAAAAACATCGTATAACTTAAACGTATCAAATACCCCCACACTTGAACTTTACTCGACCTCGAGTAAACTCCAAAATGAGAATCACCAAATAAAACTTCACGCAAATTATCGACACCAACCTACACTGTCCACCATCTACATCATCATCATCACATCGTAACGAAATCCGCCCAAAACCTAAACGTAAGGGACAATGACTCCCCCACACTTAGCTCGAGCTACCATGAGAAATACAAAGATGCGACAACAACAATCACCAACGACAATAAAAATATTAACTAATGACACACTAAACTATCAGCTCGCCGATACCACAAAGATGATCTAAAACCACTTCAACTAACCTAAACAAGCAAGCCATGGAACAATAACAAAAAGGGATAAATTCCACGCTTACTCCCAAAACAATCGGCTAACCAATGCAAGTTCAAATCCTTACCGGCTAAGGACTTAAATTTCAACAATGACCTCCAATTCACCAAAAATCAACAAAAGCATGTGAAAGCCAATTATAAGCAAAACTTCACAAAACCAAGGATGAAATCACTAACCCTACCCGAAAACGCCTTCCGCCTTATGACACCAACTCCAGCAAATGAGTTATCAAAATACATAATTCTCTCTTTAATCTCTCATTTTGCCTTGGAGCCCTTTCGGGTTTTCATCCTAGCTTCTCACATTTTTTTTCATCTCACCATCTTACCCGCTCAATATAAGCCACTTTTTTGCATAAGCTACCCTTTCGGGTTTTCAACATATCCGGGCCCCCATTTTTGCCTGAGTCGCCCGCCCTTGCGGGTTTTCAACTCAGTGGGTTTCATTTCATCACTTTTTTCTTCTTTTTTTTTTATTTTTGTTTTTTTTTTCAATTTTTTTTTCATTTTTTTTTCTAAATTGAAAGTAATAATTACAACATAGATACCTGAGAATGAGAATACCCTCCCCCCTACTCAAACTACACATTTTCCTCAATGTGACGACAATTAGAAGAAAAAGTAAACTGAAAATGGGGGGGGGGAATTGAAAATCGGGTAAATCGAAGATCGAATGCTCAAGACTCATGACGAACAATCCGTCAAACTCAAATTTCTTAACAGCACCAACTCAAATCCCATGAATCAACTCACAACCTTCTCCCTCGAATCACTCAAACAAATGACAAATTCAAAATTTTAAATTTTTGAGATTTGCACCTAGCTTAAGAGATCGAAAAGATACAACAATCTCACCGTTCCAATTTCGCCAACTCTTAGCGATAGAACTCCTCCCAACGGGTTTTCTTTTGTGGATTTTGGCTCCAAGTGGATTAAGATTTGTTGTTGTTCTTTTTAGTGGGTGGGTGGTGGGTGAAAGAAAATTTGTTGTGGTGGTGGAAATTTGATGAGAAATAAAGAAAAGAACGAAAATAAAAGAGGTCTCGGGTTGCCTCCCGAGAAGCGCTGTTGTTTAAAGTCGTTAGCTCGACTTAGTACCTTAAGCTCAATCATTGGTCTTGTGCTCCATGTGTGACAATGGTGGCTCCATGTCAACCTCCAATTAAGTACCTGCAAAACAGATTGAGAAGAACTCTTGCAATGCATCGTAAGTGGTACTGTTTCAAAAGAAGGTGGTAAATCAGGAGGCTTATTACGCTCTTTCAACTCCGACACCATAACCTGCACATTAGTAGGAGGCACACAATCCTCAACCAAGACATCATGAGCATTCATCGACTCATCAACCTGCTCAATATCAAGAACATCATGCAATAAAGAGTCAACAATGTTAGTAGAGCAAAGAGGGTTATCATCCTTAATCAAAGGCTTAGAATCATTGATATTAAACGCCTCTACCTTCCCCTCAAACTCCATGGTCAAAGAGCCAGCACAAACAACAATTTTAGTGCAAGATGTTTTCAAGAAGGGTCGCCCCAAAAGGATGGGGGCGGCATGCTTATCAGGTTCCATCTCCAAAACATAAAAATCAGCAGGAAATTGCAATTTACCAACCTTAACTAACACATCCTCTAATTTACCCCTAGGATAAACATTGCATCTATCAGCTAATTGAAACACCACACCAGTTTCATGCAAATCGCCAAGTTTCATAGACTTATACAATGAATATGGAATCACATTAATTGACGCACCTAAGTCTAACATGGCTTTAGGAAACATGGTGTCACTTATAGTACATGGGATGGTAAACATGCCTGGGTCATTGCACTTTTGAGGTAATTTCTTTTGAAAGATAGCAGAGACATGCTCGTTAGCCTCCACTTTTTGCACTACCTTTTTTTTTTGCTTTCTTTTCGAAGTACATAATTCTTTAAGGAACTTAGCATACCTAGGTACTTGATTCAAAGCATCAAAAAGGGGAATGTTTACCTCACTGTAATACTCCTTATTTTTCGGAGTTATTTTTTTTACAAATAAGAAAATACAAAGTACTTTTTGTATCTAACTATATTATAATTTGGTTTTGGTTTTGTTTTTCAAATAAATAAAACAAAAATAAGAATTTGATTTAGAAAACAAGTCCTATTAAACCTAGGTTTCTCATGCTATAAATAAGAGAAGAAAATAAAAATAAAAATAAAAAGAAAACCCTAACTTTCTAATCAGTCGTCTTTCTCTTTCCCTCAAGGATTTTTTCTTTCCTCTCTTCTTCTCCCTCGTCACTCTTCTTTCTCCTCTCCTGCGCTACTTTCCTTCTCCCCTCCCCTGTGTGCGTCGACCAACATCGACATTGTGCTGTGCGAGGCTTCGAGCGAGGGTTGAGGGTGTGTGTTGTGTGCGAGCGTTGTGTGCGAGTCGAGGAGTGCGAGCGGGTGTGTGTGCTGGGCAAGTCGAGGTTGTGCGTCGAGTGTGTGCGAGGTTAGCGCTGGGCGACGCGAAGTGTGGTGGTGTGAGTCGAGTGCTGGGCTCGAGGTTTACGAGTGATTCGAGTGTGTGTGAGAGCAGAGGCTTGTGCGTCCTGGGGTTGCGAAGCGCGAGCGTTGTGCGTTGGTGTGTGCGAGGTGGTGCAGTGTGCGAGCCGCGCGAGTGCGTCGAGGCTCGTGGTGTGTACGGTGCGTTGTGTGTCGTGCGTGCGGGTGGTGTGCGAGTGCGTGTGGTGCGTGGCTAGTGTTGTTGTCGGAATTCCGTCACTGGTGGTTGTCGCCAGCGAGTCACTTCGGTACTATAAAAAAAAATCTTTCTTTTCTACTTTAAATTAAATTGTAAAATCTGATTTTGTAATGCTTATATATATCTTTGGTTAATTTGTTGTTATAAATAAAGTATAGAAGAAGTTAAAGGAAATCAGATTTACAATTATATTTTTAGTTCTTATGATAATTTTAATTCTCAATTCTGATTTTATTACACTTATGTATATTTGTGTAAGTTTTGTTATTATAAACCAAGTATAATATAAGTTGTCAAAAATCAGATTTGCAAACATATAATTAAGTCCTAAATATGTTAGTTTTAATAAAGTTATGAAAGAAAAGTTTAACCAATAAGAACGTTTATTTTATTATTTGAAACACTAAGTTTTACCTAGTTAGTTAAGCTGGTTTTATTTTAATGATATCAAGGACTTAGAACTAAATTACTTTTATTATTCGATTAGGTCCCAATTTCATAAGCGGAACGTTTTAAGTAATCAGCAAAGATTCTCCGTTACAAGGTACGTACGCGTACTAGTTCAGTTCGATATATCAGTATCATGTTTAGGTTATGGTTGTCATATTGGAACCTAGAATCATGATAGGGAACTGTGGTTGATTATGATTGTTGAGATTGTTTGGTAATATGAAATCAATTGGAAATCTGTATGTATTTCCTTCTTGTATGACTTGTGAAATAGAATGAATTGTTATTGGAATGCGTAATTCTTTCGTATCACAAGCATGAAATGAGATGTTGGATTGGAATGCTATGATTAATAATTGTAGCAAGGATTTATAAGAGGTTCCCTAAGCTAAAGGATTTTATATGATGTTATAGAAATCATATGCTTAATGTTGTATGAATGAGTATCGCTAAAAAGGATTGTTGGCAATAAACTTGTAGTCGGATTTCCTACAAGTATGAACAATGGGGGGTGTGGGACTTGTTCTACACTCCTACGCAGGCCTACTGTGACGACAGTAGTATCCTTATAAATTTTGATAACTCAAGTAGGCGGAAGGTTCCGTACGATCTTGGGGGTATGCATACTAAGGTGATGGGTGTGGAGCGGAAAGAAACCGTATTTACATTTCATCTAATAGACCAAGTTGTCTATTAAGGAATAAGTAGCCCGTATGATTCTAGAAAGATGACGGTGCCCGTTCGATGCCAAATAAATTGTAAAAACGAAATTTAATGTTTTTGTACTATCATGTTGAGGAATTGTTATTACTCTTCTGTTTATGTTTAGTGTATTATTTAACTAATTATGTATGTACTCAACATAGCTGATTGTTTGTTATTTGTGTGGTTTGTTGACCTGTGATGAACCATTGATATTCAATGGGGAGCAGATTAGGTATGCTGGTGATCCTGCACGAGTTCGGGCATACGGGGAATACTTTTGATTATAAACTTTTAAAGTGTTTTGATTGAACATCCTAGAGGTTGTTTATGATTTACATAGTTAATGGTTTTCAATAAAAGGGGTCAATAGTGATTTCCGAGTTGTAGTTAAGTTAGCATTTTATTTCCGCTGCAATTTAGTTTTCATAATAAAAAGTAAGTGTTTTAAATTCAATAAGCCTTGCGTTTCACCGCGGCGGTAACACTCTCAAAGTCGATGCAACGTATTCTAGACTAAGGACTGAAATGGAGAAAATATACTTTATGCTGCAGTACGTCCCTAAGGAGGAACCCTACCTTTTCATACACCATAGATATAGGGATATATGGTCAGAAAATGGAGCTTTTAATGCAACCAAACACGCCTACTGGAGCCAATACCTTCCTACTGTAGGGCATTTCATTACTTATCTTAAATACTGTGAAAATGAGTGGAGAATTCATGAGAAAAGAAGTTGGGAGCCCTCTACCTCATCACCTCCAGTTAGAGGAACCTATCATGCGGGGGAAAGCTCGGGAACTAAGGTTGTAGATGTGAATTCTGAGAACCCTAGAGTTAAAATTGAGCCACAAACGTCACTTAGAGTTGCAAAAAGGGCTAGGCACCAAACTTTTGAGGATGAGTTCATACCCGAGGACTACCACATCGCGTCAAACCTGAGAATTGTTACCTACATTTCCGATGATGAGGCGAATAATAGGACATTTTTATCACAGTGATTGGGGAAGATGATGTTGAACCTATACTTGACATAGAAAATAAGGAAGAGGGAGATCCTAATGAAAATGAGCCTGCTGAAGGGGATCCCATTGAGGAAAATGACCAAGAAGAAGAGCCCATAGAAGAAAAAGAAGAACCCATAGAAGAAGAGGAAGAACCCCTGGAGGAAGATGAACCTATAGAGGATAACGAGCCTTTTAAGGACAAAGCTGACATGGAAGAAGGAATAAAAAATCCTAACTCAGATGACGAAGCTCACCATTATAGTCCCTAGTTTCTTTTGAATATATAATTAGGATTATAATATTATTTTATTCGTTTATTTCAGTTTTAATAAGGCTTGCATGCCAAGTAGCAAATTAGCATTCTTTTTATTCCTTTATTTATTCATATTATGTTTTCCTTGGAAATAATAAATCTTTCCCTTTTCAATAATAATACAATATTTTATTTCTTTTATTATGTGATGTAACGTCTTATTTGAGATGTTTTATTGCAAGTCAATAGAGACTTAATGATTGTTCGCAATAAAAACGTGTTATATGAACGTGCCAATGTGTAGTAGTTATGTAAATAAACGACTAGGTGCATGTCGCTGAAACAGCCGTTGTGTCATTTATCAGCGCAGAATGGTTCGTCGGGGCAGTACGCCTGATTCCTCTCTGAATGTCGAGCAATCGATTCGTGATCTAGTGCAGATCACAGCAAACCAAGCCCAAGGACATAACCGGGATGGGGATTTGTCTGAAAAGTTTGCCCGTAGGAACCCACTAGTACTGAATGGGAAAGGGGGGCCAGAGGAACTGGAAAACTGGGTTGGGGAGTTTGATAAGCTTTTCTTTACCCTCACCTGTCCAGATGACAAGACTGTGCCCTTAGCAAGCTATTACCTACAGGGGGATGCCCACTTTTGGTGGACTCAAGCTAAGGACAACCTCCTTAAACAGCCTGACTTTGGGTGGGAAACTTTTAAGAAAGTCCTGAGGGATAAGTATTACCCACCATACCTCAAAAAGCAGAAAGCCTAAGAGTTTATGATGCTAGAGCAAGGGAACCTATCTGTGGAGGAATATTACCGCAAGCTCATAGAACTAATGAGATTTGCTCCTGAAATTGCCCCTACTGAGGAAGTTAAGGCCTCACGCTTTGAATTAGGGCTCACCCTTGACCTACAAGGGAGACTGGGGGGAGATACTTTCACCTCGTTGGACCATGTATTTGACAAAGCTGCCCACCTATATGCAATAAGGAAACGAGAGGAAGGAGGTAAACAAGGTGAGAAGCGAAAGGAGAATCCAAACCTCGAGGTTCAGAGATTTGAAAAGAAACACCAAGGGAACCAGAACAACCAAACCTCCCAAAGAAACTTTAGTAAGGGACCCAACGACGATAACAATAACCACAACAATAACACCAACAACCGCAGACCTGAGCGTGTGTACATGTGTAAGAAGTGCCCAAACAACCATCCTGGGAGGGATTGCGAGGGTAATAAGGTGGAGTGTCATGAATGTGGGAAAATGGGGCATAGAGCGTACGAATGTTATTCGAAGAATAAGGTTAACCCCAATGGTCAAGAAAAAAGGAACTATGGAGACAAGCCTATGAATGGGAATGGGAATGGTGGAAATGCATACAATGGGTCAGGGAACTCTAATTACTCCAAACCACCAACCAATGCGAATAATCAGGCACCAAATGGGAACCATGTGACCAACAACAATGATAATAAGGGCACAGGGAAGCTGTATATGATGACGGCTAGCGAAGAGGAAGCTCGTAGAGATGTTGTCACGGGTACTTTCTCTATAAACTCAATTCCTGTTAAAGTCTTGTTCGATTCTGGAGCATCTTTGTCTTTTACTGCCCATACAACTATTAGAACTCTAGCACTGGTTGAGTCCGAGTCAATTTCTATGCCTATAGTTATTCCGTCTGGGGATACTGTTAATTGCTCTAAGAAATTCCTTAATGTCTCACAGAAAATAAGGGAGGGCTTCTTTCCTTCCGATCTAATAAAGTTTAATTTATCGAACCTAAACGTCATTCTGGGAATAAGATTTTTCGACCCTACCTCGATAAATTCGTAGTCGTATTCATAGACGATATATTGATATACTCAAGGAGCAAGGGGGAACATGAGGGACATTTGGGGGCTTATTTTATAGACACTTAGGGAGAACCAACTATATGCGAAGTTTTCGAAGTGTGAATTTTGGTTAGAAAAAGTGTCATTTTTGGGTCATTCCAACATGGAAGTGGGATTCAATATCCATGTACTTCGTCGTAGCCTTACCTAGGAGTCGGGGAGACAATAACAAAATATAAGTATTAGTGGATAGATTAACCAAAACTAGAGGTTCATACCTATGAAAGACACGTGGAGTATGGGAACCCTAGCCAAAGCATAAGTTAAACATGTCATTTGATTGCATGAAGTACCCTGAGCTCTTTCAAGGGGTAGGTGAGTTACGGGGACGTAACTTTTCTTTTAAGGGGGGAAGAATGCGATAGAATTTCGCGCTTCTATCCTAAAGTTTCCTAAAGTTTGTTAAACCTGCTATTTATGTATTTATCGCTTATGTGACTTGCGAAAGTTAGAAAACGCTTGTGAAATATTGGGACTTAGAAGTGCAAAAAGATCGTCATTAAGACTGGCTACCTCAAAGTTTCGGGACGAAACTTCCTTTAAGGGGGGAAGCTTGTAATACTCCGTATTTTTCGGAGTTGTTTTTTTTACAAATAAGAAAATACAAAGTACTTTTTGTATCTAACTATATTATAATTTGGTTTTGGTTTTGTTTTTCAAATAAATAAAACAAAAATAAGAATTTGATTTAGCAAACAAGTCCTATTAAACCTAGGTTTCTCATGCTATAAATAAGAGAAGAAAATAAAAATAAAAATAAAACCCTAACTTTCTAATCAACCGTCTTTCTCTTTCCCTCAAGGATTTTTCTCTCTCCTCTCTTCTTCTCCCTCGTCACTCTTCTTTCTCCTCTTCGGCGCTACTTTCCTTCTCCCCTCCCTTGTGTGCGTCGACCACCATCGACATTGTGCTGTGCGAGGCTTCGAGCGAGGGTCGAGGGTGTGTGCTGTGTGCGAGCGCTGCGTGCGAGTCGAGGAGTGCGAGCGGGAGTGTGTGCTGGGCAAGTCGACGTTGTGCGTCGAGTGTGTGCGAGGTTAGCGCTGGGCGACGCGAAGTGTGGTGGTGCGAGTCGAGTGCTGGGCTCGAGGTTTACGAGTGATTCGAGTGTGTGTGAGAGCAGAGGCTTGTGCGTGTTGGGGATGCGAAGCGCGAGTGCTGTGCGTTGGTGTGTGCGAGGTGGTGCAGTGTGCGAGCCGCGCGAGTGCGTCGAGGCTCGTGGTGTGTACGGTGTGTTGTGTGTCGTGCGTGCGGGTGGTGTGCGAGTGCGTGTGGTGCGTGGCTAGTGTTGTTGTCGGAATTCCGTCGCCGGTGGTTGTCGCCGGCGAGTCACTTCGGTACTATAAAAAAAATCTTTCTTTTCTACTTTAAATTAAATTGTAAAATCTGATTTTGTAATGCTTATATATATCTTTGGTTAATTTGTTGTTATAAATAAAGTATAGAAGAAGTTAAAGGAAATCAGATTTACAATTATATTTTTAGTTCTTATGATAATTTTAATTCTCAATTCTGATTTTATTACACTTATGTATATTTGTGTAAGTTTTGTTATTATAAACCAAGTATAATATAAGTTGTCAAAAATCAGATTTGCAAACATATAATTAAGTCCTAAATATGTTAGTTTTAATAAAGTTATGAAAGAAAAGTTTAACCAACAAGAACGTTTATTTTATTATTCGAAACACTAAGTTTTACCTAGTTAGTTAAGCTGGTTTTATTTTAATGATATCAAGGACTTAGAACTGAATTACTTTTATTATTCGATTAGGTCCCAATTTCATAAGCGGAACGTTTTAAGTAATCAGCAAAGATTCTCCGTTACAAGGTATGTACGCGTACTAGTTCAGTTCGATATATCAGTATCATGTTTATGTTATGGTTGTCATATTGGAACCTAGAATCATAATAGGGAACTGTGGTTGATTATGATTATTGAGCTTGTTTGGTAACATGAAATCAATTGGAAATCTGTATGTATTTCCTTGTTGTATGACTTGTGAAATAGAATGAATTGTTTTTGGAATGCGTAATTCTTTCGTATCACAAGCATGAAATGAGATGTTGGATTGGAATGCTATGATTAATAATTGTAGCAAGGATTTATAAGAGGTTGCCTAAACTAAAGGATTTTATATGATGTTATAGAAATCATATGCTTAATGTTGTATGAATGAGTATCGCTAAAAAGGATTGTTGGCAATAAACTTGTAGTCAGATTTCCTACAAGTATGAACAATGGGGGGAGTGTGGGACTTGTTCTACACTCCTACGCAGGCCTACTGTGACGACAGTAGTGTCCTTATAAATTTTGATAACTCAAGTAGGCGGAAGGTTCCGTACGATCTTGGGGGTATGCATACTAAGGTGATGGGTGTAGAGCAGAACGAAACCGTATTTACATTTCATCTAATAGACCAAGTTGTCTATTAAGGATTAAGTAGCCCGTATGATTCTAGAAAGATGACGGTGCCCGTTCGATGCCAAATAAATTCTAAAAACGAAATTTAATGTTTTTGTAGTATCATGTTGAGGAATTGTTATTACTCTTCTGTTTATGTTTAGTGTATTATTTAACTAATTATGTATGTACTCAACATAGCTGATTGTTTGTTATTTGTGTGGTTTGTTGACCTGTGATGAACCATTGATATTCAATGGGGAGCAGATTAGGTATGTTGGTGATGCTGCATGAGTTCGGGCATACGGGGAATACTTTTGATTATAAACTTTTAAAGTGTTTTAATTGAACATCTTAGAGGTTGTTTATGATTTACATAGTTTATGGTTTTAAATAAAAGGGGTCAATAGTGATTCCCGAGTTGTAGTTAAGTTAGCATTTTATTTCCGCTGCAATTTAGTTTTCATAATAAAAAGTAAGTGTTTTAAATTCAATAAGCCTTGCGTTTCACCGCGGCGGTAACACTCCCAAAGTCGATGCAACGTATTTTAGACGTGTATGGATTTTGGGGTTGTTACACTCACATTTACGAAAGGTTTCGTAAATGTCTTTATTGCGCTCTGCCTTGCGGGTTTCTCTCAATGCCTCGGGATATGGTGACTCCGGTTCATATGGTGGGGGAGATGATTTTCGGACTTGCTCCTCTTGTTGAGGTGGCGATGATTTAGAATCTGTTGTCGATTCATGCACAATCGCCTCTTCCTCGATCTCTTTGTCTCGAACCATCAATCTCTCTTTGCTTACAATCTCTATTCCGCTCCTCAATGTGATAGCAATCACGTTCATTTTAGGGTTCAGCTCCGTTTGGGATGGCAACCTCACCGAATCCCTAGCCTCTAACTTGGTTACAGCTCCTGCAATTTGGCTTACTTGGCTCTCCAAGTTCTTGATGCTCGATCGAGTTTCTTCTTGGAACTGCACTATGTTACCCTGCATGTTAGTCACATTTTTAGTTAAAACATTTAACATTTCTTCAGTGGACATGCTAGAGCTCGAGTCTTAGCCTTGGGGCCTAGGATAAGGGTGTGGTGGTGGCCAGTTATAGTGTTGTTGTTGTTGTTGATTGCCAAATCTGAAGTTAGAATTATCTCTCCACCCTTGCTCGGAAGCGTAGGAATAGGGATCATGTCTCTGTAATGCTTGTTGGCCTTGAAAACCTACAACTTTGACCTCTTCCCTAAATTCTTCTTGCATTTGAGGGCAAACATCATTGTGATGATCTAAAGAACAAATTCTACAAGCTTTTACCTGATGAACTCTATTGTTTTTACCATGAAATCACGCATCATCGATGTGAGAGCTTGAACTTGATCCTCGACCTTTGAAGAGATGGATCGATCTTCTACTGAACTGTCTCGAGCTGCAGTTGACGATAGAACCTCCACTAGCAGCATTCACCATTCTTACATCTTCGTCTGAAAGACCATTGTAGAAGTACAAAATGAGGTCTTCATAAGAATAGCCATGATATGGACAACTAGCACAAAGTCTCTTGAACCTCTCCCAATATTCGTAGAAAGATTCATCGTGTTTCTGCTCAATATTGCTGATTTCCTTCTTTAATGTTGATGACTTAGAAGCTGGAAAGAACTTCTCAAGAAATCGCCTCTTCATTTTAACCCAAGTGGAAATACAACCAGGAGGAAGATAATATAACCAATCTTTAGCTCCATCCTTCAAAGCAAAAGGAAAAGCTCTCAACTTGATTTGCTCATCCGTTGCTCCACTTGGTTTCATGCTAGTACAAACCACGTGAAACTCCGAAAGAAATTTGTTTGGATCTTCTCCATTCAGCCCGTGGAACGAAGGAAGCAAGTGTATCAACCCCGATTTCAACTCAAAAGTAGTGCCTTCATCAAGAGCCGGAAATGAGATGCACAATGGTTGTTGATCAAGGTTAGGAGCCATGAGCTCCCTCAAGGTACGAGTTTCAATTATCGAAGGCATCTCTTCCTCCACTTCAATGTTAAAAGGTAATTCTTGAAAATTTTCTTGCAAAACGTTTCTCAACCTGCAAAGAGTCAATTCTAATTCGGGATCGTACTGCAAATATTCTTTGTTAGTAGCACGAGTGTTAACCATAAACAAAGAGCACAAGCAATACAATCCAAAAACACACGCTATATACAAACAAGTAACACCTTTCCCCGGCAACGACGCCAAAATTTGGGCAGGCGGTTTAGTCGTATGCACCTACCCACAAATAAATTTCTCCTACTCTCTTTTACAATTAAATGTAGAAGGGAAGTAAGGTTCGTATCCACAGGGAAACAGGTGACAAGTTTTATATTTAGCGTGAATCAATACCTAGATTAGACTAGGTAATAAATAACCTGATAAAAGGGAGGTTTTCAAATGAGTTATAAAAAAAACTAAAACTAATTAGCAAATAAATAAAAAGAGAAATCAATATGGAAATATCTTGAATCCGATTAGCATCCACTTCAATTTAATTATCGATCATTGAACCTCAACTCTAATTATTCCCATAATTATCTATTGTTGAGAACTAATCTCGTATTCTCCTTATTCTTAGTTGAATAGCACGATCAGCGTGACTATAAAACACTAACTAAAGGATAACCTAGTCCGATCAGCGTCTAAGTTCAATCCAATAGCAGCAATAAACACAGAGAATCAATAGACCTGCTAACGTCATACACGCGATATAACATTCAATAGTTGATTCAATTTCCCCAAGAAATAAGCAAGACGATCTGCATCTAAGTTACTCCCTAGTTTGCTACAAATTGATAAAAGAATAAAACAATCCGGTTCTATTCTTAAATCTGGCATTAGATTAATTACACAATCAAACTAGTAATGTTCCTTGCATAATTATCCAAAAATCATAGAACACAATAATAGAAATTAAAATATAATCAAAGAAACTAAATAGAGAGGAGAGATCTCACAATAATGCTTGAAGCTTCATGTTAATCTTGTTCAAGAACAGTTCAAGCTACAATCGGCATAGCATAAGCCAATTCCATAATTGAAATCTCTAAAAACTAAACTAGAAAATGAAAACTAAAAGAGAAGATAATAAGAGAAGAGTGGAGTTTTGGAGACTCTCTCTCCTTGTGTTTGCTGCCCCCTCTCTCCAAAAATAAAGTTTGGTATTTATACTAAAGCCCAAAAATCAGCCGACAATTACACCGACCTAGCAGATCGCGAGGTGCGAGGTTGGTCGCACCGTGCGATGAGCTACTGCCTCCAACACACGCTGCAGAGCTGGGCCTGGCAAGGAGGTCGCGACTCGCGAAGCTGCTCGCGAGGTGCGAAGCACAGGTTGCGAGGTGCGACTTGCGTTGATTGTTGCTTGCTGCGCGCGCGAGAGCTGGCTGTGTGCTGCTGGATGGGCTAGGTGTTGAGCTTGGCTTAGGCGTGCGGCAGTGCTTGTCTCATGCCTCCGATACTCGGCCACCAAGCCACGCTAACTTACTTTACGAGCACTCCAAATATAACTTCAATGAAACATCAAAACCATTTCGCCTTAAAAGCTCAGAACTTAGAACATTAACACTAATTAAGCCACAAAAATCCGAACTTCCGCTAAGGTTGATTTATATGCAAACCTAAACAATTATGAACAAATCCCTTAGCAAAATGCACCTAAAATATCACAAAAACATCGTATAACTTGAGCGTATCACTACCACCATGTACTCCAACTCATACTAGTCCAACACTTCAGACGTGCACAAGTCTAAAGCTATTGCTATTCACTTTCCACTTTGAGTGATTAATAAATTATTTACTTGTTATGACTCACAAGTAGAACAAATAATATAATAATCAAAGATAGATAAACTTCCATTTTTATCTTAGGATTAGAAAAGGTGATCATCAACTTAACAACCCAAGAATAATTCCAATATTAAAACCATAACCTTTATTTATTTGTTGACCAAGTCAACAACCAACCAACCTTTCATATACATAATACCACATAAATCCCATCCTTAGGACATGATACTATTCCAACCCACACATAGGTATGTACGTACCTTGTGTAGACAAAGTTCGAGGCCACTTTAACAAGCTTAAAAGTCGCCTAAAGAGTATTCTCCGCCCGCAAATTAGATGGTAGACACGAGTCTACCATCCAAATGGTGCGCACCATTTGATACGACGTCGTTCCGCAATGAACAAAACAACATCCTCAATGAACAAACTAAGCAACATGAAGATGAAAGTGGAACAAAAGAACAACACGCGAGACTCAATGAACATATGAGTCAGCAATGAACATCTGAATCAGCAATGAACATCAAGAAAAAAAGATGAACATAAGAGGAAATATCTGGTGAACAAACCACTCAACCTAATGAACAGACAAAGAAAACACAACGAACAAAGAAATATCTGCAATAAACAAACTAAGAAACATAAATATAAAGGCCAACAAAGGAGAATCGACGAGTCCGATGTTCATTGGAGAACAGTTGATGTTCATTGGTTTCGCGGTCCACTTAATGTTCATTGGAGAACAGTTGATGTTCATTGGTTTCTCGCGTTTTATGTTTTTTTGGCTGCGTTTTGGTCCGTGTCTACCATCCTAATGGTAGACACGAGTCCACCATCTACCCATTGATTCTCCGCCTAACAATAATCAACATAACCATAAATCAATACTCTATAAATTTCCAGCAATATTAAAATACTTTAAACCTTCTTTAAAAGTGTTTAAAAAACTTTCCCATCATTAAAACTTCAATTATTAATACTCCCTAGTATAGTACCACTATACTAGTTATTAAAAACCATTAAAAACTCATACTTTGGTCATAAAACTCCTTCATAAGCATGCTAATAAAAATTCCAACAACTTATAAAGTATTAAAACCCTTGTAAAACATACTTAAACATAACTAAAATCATAAGAGTACTCAATTTCATAAACTATAGTATACTACTATGATTTTCCAACTCATAAATCCTAAAAATCCATACTTTGATACTTAAAACCCTAGTTTAAACATAACTATTAAATCTGAAATTTTAATCACTCCATTATATAAATTACATAATCTGAAATCATATTTAAATCATCAAACTACAACTTTTAATCATAAATACATTAAAACAATTCTTAAAAATATAAACTTTGCGTTAAATAAAACTAGAGGAGGAAGAAAATAACCAAAGACAGAGGGAAGAAAGGACGCCGGAAAAGGAGGAAGGCCGAAGGGGACCACCGGCGGCACGGTGGGGCTGGCAGCGGGCAGGGCGGCGCATGCGCGGCGTGTGGCTGCCGGCGAGTGACAAGAGGAGGAAGAGTAAAATCGGGAGAGAGAAAAAGAGAGGAGGGAGGAGCCGAAAAAAATAGAGGGAGAAGGAAGAGAGAGAAAAATAAGTGGGGAAATTTTGGGATTTTGGGGGTTTATATAGTTATCCCTTCTTGGGCTTAGGAAAAGGTGTTTGGGCTTAAATAATATTTAATGGTTGGGTGATTTGCATAGTTGGGTTCCTCTAACCCAATTTAAAATTCTTTTTACTAAACCAAAAGGCATTTTAAGCTATTTTAATAATTTTTAAAGTATGACTAGATAAAATTTTTGACTATTTAAAATCATTAAATAATTCATTTGACTTTCAAATAGTCAACCTTTTAAGAAATAAATCATTTAAACATTAAAATATATATAATATACATTAAAATGCATTTATAAAATTCATAAAATTACGGGGGATTACAATTATACCCGGGTTAATTGTTGTCATTAGAGAGGTTGGGAAGTACTGAGCTAAGTATTATCCTGCATCGGGAGTTTTGCCATTCTTAGGTACACGCAGTAGGGAACGTAAGCCCATAGGTTGTCCGAAGGTTGCGATTTGACAAACCTTAGGAAGTGGGTCGTGATCCACTGACGTTCTACTATTTTTTTCATAAACTCTTTTATATTTTACTCTATTGCTTGCTAAGGTGAACTATGATATTGAGAACATGTTGGTGTTTACACTTTATTATTTATATAATTCATGCTTAGAATCTATTTTTTCATATGAGTTAGTAGTGTAGAGTTTCTATATGAACTGTTTAGTGAAATATGTTGTGTGACAGTATGATGGCTTTCTTGATTATTAAAGCTTATTTATAATGTTATCTTGATTCTAGTTGTTCTGGGAGAACTACTAGTTACTCCCAACTGATTGTGGATTATTTGTTGTTTCCTTATCATTGCAGATGGCTCCAAAGGCTAGACTTATAACAGTTTGGGCACGGAAAGTGCGTATTGGGAGATTTACTAAGTTTATTATATTTGTTTTAATAGATGATATTTATGAGGGTTATAGGAAGACTTTAAGCCTCATAGGTGTTAGTATGTTTTGGTAGTTGTTATGCCACAATAGATTTTTGATATCATGTATACATTTTGGGATTTGTAGTTGTTGATTTTTCTATGGATGGTTAAACTTATTTGAGGATATTTTGGAATGCTATCCATGGAATTTGCTTTATAATAATGATTAGATGAACTTTAAAATGGAATTTCCGTCTCGGCGATATTTTTGCTATCGTCTACTTTTGTAAAACTGGTTGTATATTTCCTTTTGTGTAAATGGATGGAGTGTTACACTATATGTCTTCCATAATTGCTCCCAAGTCACCTACAACTTGTTAAACAGGTCATTCTCATTTTTTTAAGTACAAACAAAAAAATACCCTTACACGCCAGCCACCACCTGCTCCATCCAAAAGGCTTAGCTTCCACCCTCCAATCCATCTCCCCGACCAACCGAACATACTGCCACCATCTCCAGCCATTACCACTCCCTTTGTTGGCCACCAAATCATACCCATAATTGTAAACTATAGACACAGAATCAGAGTGGTAACAATTATCAGCGAAGATTAAGGTGGCTCGAAAAAAAGAGCTACTATAACACCACAGATTTTTTTCTGGCCAAACAATAATAAGAACAACATCAAGCGTGACGATTTACAGAAAAATCGAGAGAAGGTTGAAGATGAGATACATGAGAGGAATTGATAAGCCTTTCAAAGATTTGGAAACTCCGAAGCACATGTTAGAAGCTCTTCAGCTCAAAAGACTTTTGCATTCCTCCACCACTGTATATTCTCACCAACACCAGAAAATTCCCATTGAAGGAAGAATCTCCGGTCGTTTTAATGAGGTTAGCGAGGTCTCCGGCGATTGGGCAGTGATTTAAGAAAAACTTGAGTTGTATTTATTGTTGACCACAAGGATTGGATCGCCGGACAGAGGAGGCACAAATACAATGGGCAAAGGATTTATTTCTTCGTGGTGGGAAAGGGGTTAGAAAGAGAGAGCTGAGAGGGTGGGGAGATGGAAGGAAAGGCAAGAAGCTCAGATAATTATTAAAAAAAAAGGTAGCTAATCACAATGTGCCATTGTAACACCCCCAAAATCCATACACGTCTAAAGTACTTTGCATCAACTTTGGGAGTGTTACCGCCGCGGTGAAACGCAAGGCATAATAAAATCAAAACGTTAACAACTCCTTATTTAGAAAACTACATTGCAGCGGAAATAAAATGTTTACGTTAAACTACAACTCGGGAATCACCAAGGACCCCTTTTTATTTAAACCACAACTAATTAAGTAAATCATAATAGTCTTATAACGCTTAATTAAAACGCTTTAAAGTTTCAAGACTAAGATCTATCCCCCGTATGCTCAACATCATGCAGCAGCACCAGCACACCTAGTCTGCTCCCCATTGTAGCATCAATGGTTCATCACAGGTCAACAAACATCACAAATAACAAACAATCAGCTATGCTGAGTACGTACATAAACAGTTAAATAACACATTAAACATAAATAGAATAATAATAATCATTCCTAGCATGATACTACAAGAATATTGTAATTCAATTTTATAGTTTAATTGGCATCGAACGGGCACCGTCATCTTTCTAGAATCATACGGGCTACTTAATCCTTAATAGACAACTTGGTCTATTAGATGGAATGTAAATACGGTTTCGTTCCGTTCCACATCCATCACCTTAGTATGCATACCCCCCAAGATCGTACGGAACCTTCCGCCTACTTGAGTTATCAAAATTTATAAGGACACTACTATCGTCACAAAGAGGCTGCGTAGGAGTGTAGAACAAGTCCCACACTCCCCCATTGTTCATTACTTGTAGGGAGTCCAACTACAAGTTATCGCCAAATATCCTTCTTAATAATATTCATTCATACAACATCGAACATATAATCGTTAAATTCTTAGGTACATTGCTAAAATTCTCTAATTAAAGCAATCTCTTGCAACATCCTTGTTACAACAATAAATCATATGTTTTCAATCCAATTCTCATTTCATGCTTGTGATACGATAGAATTACGCATACCAATAATAACTCATTCCAACTCACAAGTCATACAACTAGGAAATACATACAAATTTCCAATTGATTTCATGTTACCAAACAATCTCATCAATCATAATCAACCACAGTTCCCTATCATGATTCTAGGTTCCAATATGACAATCACAACCTAACATGATACTAATATATCGAACCCCGAACTAGTACGCGTACGTACCTTGTAACGAAGAATCTTCTTGCGACTATTAAAACGTTCCGCCATGAAATTGGGACCTAATTGAATAATAAAGAATATTTCAGTGCTAAGTCCTTGCTAATATTAGATAAAATCAGCTTACCCAACTATACAAAATATGATGTTTTGAATATTAAAATTAACCAATCTTATTGTTTTAAATTTCTTTTCATGAAATTTAATAAAGCTAACATATTTAGACACTAGTTAATATGCTTGTGAATCTGATTTCTCTTTAACTTTATTTTATACTCTGTTTACAGCAACAAACTTAAACAATAATATATACGAGCATTATGAAAATCAGATTTGAGAAATAAGTTACCTAGAGAACTAAAACATAACTATAATCTGATTTCTTTTACTGATTCTATACTTTAATTATAATTATAGAAATTCATCAAGGATACATAAGAATATCAAAATCAGATTTGATAATTTAATTTAATGAAGAAAAGAATGAAATTTTTTTTTAAAAAAAAGCATACCGGAGACCACCGACGACCACCACAACTGGCGGACGCGCGACTGAAACACCGGCGAGCCAACGAACCTCTACTGCGCGGCACGACCTCGAACCCCTCGAGTCTCGCGCGCGACACTTCCAGCAGCAATGCGATCCACTCGCGCGACAGGACCCACGACCCAACCGCTGAATCTCCGGCAAAACTCGCACAACCACGCGAGGCTCGACCCACCTTCGCGCGACCCTCCACAAGCACTCGAACCACCAGACGCGACGCGAACGAACCAAAGACCACCACACCGGCCCCGCGCGACTACGAACCAAAGACCACCACGTAACCCTCGTGTGTGACCCACAACCCAAAGAAGACCGCGAAAGCCTCGCGCGACACGAACCCAAAGCGGCCACGCAAACTCCGTAGACGTGAAGAGGAGAGGAGAGTAGTGCAGGAGAGAAGAAGAAATTTTTCTTGGAAGGAGGAAGAAAAATCACGTGGAAGAGGAGAAGAGAGGAGGAGGAGAGAGAAATTCTTGGGTAAAAAACGGCTAATGACAAAGTGAATAGGGTTTTCTAATTTTTTTTTCTTCTTCCTTTTCTTATTTATAGTATGAGAAACCTTAGTTTATTAGGATTTGTTTCCAAATCGAATTCTGATTTATTATTTAACAAAACCGAATAAAGTAAGTTGTATATTTAAATTATAGCTGCAGGCTTACCTAAACTATATTATAAAATACTTTCACTTTTACTTTATATTTTCTTATTTATAGCAAAATAACTCCCAAAAATACGGAGTATTACAGCCATATGTCGTACTAATGACTTATTAAACAGGTTACTTCAGGTCACAAAACATTTTGGGAAGGCACATATCATAGTTGGGATTATTATGAAATAATTCATAGCTGGGATTATTAATAGCGGAGTGACAATAGTTGGGATTATTCTAGTTAATTTTTCCTTATCCTAATTGATCGAGTGATGTGTCAGTTCGGTTCCAAGGAAATAATCCCCATTGCTAGTCAGATGAGTGAGTCACTTTACCGAGTTGATCTACCTATGAAAGTTGTAGCAAGAACTTTGAGGTCTTGCATTTTCATTCGTCACAATATCTTTTCTTAGATTAGACTGATAAATTAAATTATAAATCCTATAATCAGAAGAGCTTTATGTATTTTATTTTATTCAAATAGATGACTTGACAAGCATATACAAAGGAGGTTTTGAAATGATTGATTTGTCAATTAGATTGACATAAATGTCATACTTATTACCCTCATGATTTTTTTCGGCTTCTTCGAGTACCATCATCCTAATTGATAGAGTGATGATTCAGTTCTGTACTTAGCAAAGAATCCCCATTGCTAGTGAGACGAGTGAGTCACTTTACCGAGTTGATTTATGATGAGTGAGTCACGTACCGACTTGATCTATGTAACAAGAACTTTGAGGTCGTGCGTTGTCAATCTTCACAAAGTCTTTTTTTTTAAGATAAAACAGCTAACATAAGTTGCGATTTAAATAGCTACCTTACTAACTACAATGATGATGTTATTGTTTAAATTGTTTTCTCAATTAGTGATTCATATCTTTAAAAAAAATCGCTTCATTTGACCTTACATGAACGCCTAGACGGTACCGACAATCTCTCTTCTATATGGGAAGAGGGGTAGGACACCAAAATATTAGAAACCCCATTTTACCCTCACTACCAAATAATTTTTTTATTTTTTTTATATGATCATACAGTTAAATCATGCAGCAAAAATTGATGATGTGCCCCAGATACTTCATGTTTTAGGAACAGCTTACTATCTATCAAATTCTTCAAACAGATCTCAATCCTCCACTTCCCGCGCTTAATTTCATTCCTACAAACTTTGGAAATCTTGTAGTCAAATTGTGAACAAACGAAGTAAAAAAGTACCGAGATCATAAAACCTTTGATCTTAGATCCGGAATCATCAATGGAGGTTCCGCAAAGTGGATTGGAGAGAGAAAAGTCGAGCTCATCTTCAGCTTCTCCAGTTTCTGCTGTCGCCAATTTCTGGAAAGGTATTAAACTTAAATGTTTCCATTAATTTAAGCTGCATTTCCATTGAATTTGATGAAGTGCGATTCTGCGATCGATTTTAGGGAAAATTTAAGGAAAAATTGAATTTGATTGTCTTATTAGGGTTTAATTGGATGATTTTCTGTTGCAGAATTCGATCTAGAGAAGGAAAAGAGTTTATTGGATGAGCAAGGGCTTCGGATTGCTGAAAATCAGGAGAACAGTCAGAAGAATCGGCGTAAACTTGCAGAGAGTACTCGAGGTTGAATATTTTCTCATTCTAATTGTTGAAATTGCAGTTATTGTTTTGAATACTATAGGGTGATATTTACAGTTATTCTTAATTTCGGGTGATATTTTCAGAATCAAGCTATCTTTTTAGATTTGTAGAAACTTGCATATTCATGGATTTGTGTACTGTATTTGGACAGATTTTAAGAAAGCTTCGGCTGAGGAAAAATTGAATTTGTTCAATTCATTACTTAAGGGATATCAGGAAGAAGTAGACAACCTTACTAAGCGTGCAAAATTTGGCGAAAATGCGTTTCTTAATATTTACCAGAAACTTTACGAGGCTCCAGATCCTTTTCCAGCTCTTGCGTCACTTCCGGTGAGCATCTATTCACTAATTATAGTAATTTCTGTTGAAATGTAGTCTCCTTACTGAATTATCATAGGTAGAATATCTGCCAACTTGATATGCCATGTAACAGACTACTGGCTGGGAGATTAAGTCCTCAAATGAGCTATATTGTAATTGTGTGTAAATTTAATTTTCTTCCTCCTTTGTCCTCATTTTTACTTTGATAAGTCCAGATTCTCCTCTCTTTTCCATAACTTGGAGCTTTGCTTCTTCTACCTATTTTGCTAAATATCCACCCCCAAAGTTTAGACCTTGGCTATAGTTTTCTAAAGCCAAGTTTCTACAACTGTTGTGTTACGCCATCTGCATAGTGTGAGGTGGTCATGTAATGATGCAACTGTTCTTCTATATACTCTTTATGCAAATCATTTGCTTCATTGCTGACTCCATCATTTCCACTGTGTCGTATACCCATCTTGTTTTGCGTGTCTTGTGCTTGACTATCCGTCAGATATCGGAAGGTTACTCTTTGTAAATAGAAACTGAACTGTAAAATGCGGCTATGTGTTAATATCTGTAGCTGTCGATATCACCTAGTAAAACTTAAGCTTCAGGATTGCTCATCAACAATGGCATGCAAATTAATATAGCATGGAAATTTGATTTTCTTTGCAGGATCTTTTTTTCTTTCAGTAGTGATGATATTGCTTATTTATGGTGTCATGCTTATGCATGTATATGTTTACTAATATGTAGCTTGATGCAGGAGCAAGATGTAAAAATTTCTGAACTGGAATCTGAGAACAGAAAAATGAAAGTTGAGCTTGAGGAATTTAGGGCAGAAGCAGCGCATTTAAAAAATCAACAGGCAACGATAAGGAGACTTGAAGAACGCAATCGCCAATTAGAGCAACAGGTGATTTTTCTGGGGTTCCATTTTTTTACACTGTATATGCTATTATATCCTGCTCTTTTTTGCTGCTGAATTTAATGTTGTATAAACTTTACAGCCTCATTTTTTAATAGTTACGTAACCATCACCATTCCACTGAGTATAGGTCTCCATGCTCTGGAAATTAAAGTGGGGATAATAGATATTCTAAGTAAATGCAACCAAGTTATGCGCTCTGTACCAACGGTAGAAGTTACAGAGACATATCTACCTGTGGTTATAGAAAATCATTTGTGATCTTAATCAGAGACTTGTGGCCTTTTTAACGACTAAAGTGTTGTAGACTGACTGTCCATTTTCAGTCATCTGTCGTCTCCTTGTGAAAATGAAAAAATTTGAGCTTGTTGCCTCTAATACAACTTTTTTGGCTCTCTCTATCTTTTTTGTTCAGATGGAAGAAAAAGTGAAAGAAATAGTTGAAATGAAGCAGCGTAGTTTGGCAGAAGAGAATCAGAAGACTCTGGAAGTCCTAAAAGAACGGTATCTAATATCTTGTTGACATATGAAACTTTGATGTGTAGTTTACTAGCCAACTAGATCCACATAACTGGTCTACTTGGAGTGTAATGAGTATTTTGATGTTTTGAGAATGGACCCTTATGCTTGTAATGAGTATTTTGAAATAAAAACTAATCTTTTTGCTCAAGCTCAATCTAGCGGTTCCATTGAAAGCGAAAAACTCAATAATTCCTCCGTTCTTATTTACTTGCAACACTTACTATTTTGGGTTGTTTCAATTTACTTGCAACAATACCTTTTTTTGGTATCCTTTCTCTCTATCTCTCTCCTCATCACATGGGTCACCTTTTTTATTCTCTCTCTCTCTCCTCACCTAAATTATTTTGCCTCCCCGGTGTTGCAAGTAAATCAGAACGGAGGAAGTATATCATAAGTTGGGGCATTAAGAAACATAGTAAAGACTATCCCGAAACCTAAATCTTATTCCAGTCCTATACAATAACTTGTGAAAGTATAGTGAAGATACTTAGGACTTAGGAGATGAATCTCCAAGCACAAGGAGGCATATACCTTCCCCTAATGACTTGTACCAAGGGAAACCAGGTTCAAGAGATAATCATCATAGCCAATTAGGCATTTACCCACTATTGAAATGTTCTTGGTAACCATATTATTGAACCTAGGCCACCCTGCTCCCTGTTGCACCGTTTTTCTTCTCTACCATGATGAATCAATTGATTTATTGTAGGCATCGCTCTTTCCTTTGTCCTTCCCCCCTATTTTTGCCTGTTTGGGAAGATTGTCCCACCCCACTCCCTATGTTTGGAAAGTTTGGCCCACCCCACTACTAGAGAAGCTTCCGGAGTTTTTCTTTCCCTCACGTAGGCACTCTCACCCACTAAATTAGTAGACAGTATAAATTAATTAATTGATTAGCAGGGTTAATGTCTGATACACACTGATAAGAAGTCTTTTCAGTTAGGAAATTTTGACCTTCATAGACTGTTCTTCTCATTGAACTCATGAAACACAAACTAAAGATCGTTCTTCACCACCTATGAACTGTCTTTAGTATCTAGAGAGGTAATACTTGTTTCTCATATTAAGGTCTCTCTGACAAATTGAAATTAGAAAAGTAAAACTTCATCCAATTGTGAAAAACATCGATGGAGTTTTAAATAATAAAGATGGAACTTGCTTACAGGTTGTTTTAGGTTCTCTTTGTCTTCATGTCAATAATAAATGAGTTAGAGAATTTCATACATATAGATAAGTTGGAAAACTCGACCTTAACCCTATTTATTCTGTGCATTTCATAGTATCCTACTTTTATAAAATCCTTTTTAGGGGTGCCGTTTGCTGAACTTAAAACATAGTAATCCAAATTTAGAAAACCATGACAATCTTGGTAAAAAAAAATTGCACTTTTGTTGCTAATAAAAATACTATGGTATTTATATAACAATGCAAGAATTTAAATCTTAATGACAAATCACCCAGGACACTTAATATTATAAGCTTAATGCACATATTAGAGCGAGTTCCCTTATGTGCCACGTGCGTGTCTAAGGTATTTGCCTAGACTCACCTTTTGAAATTGTTGCAACCATTGTGGTTGGCAAAGAGGCTATTGCCTCTTTGTGTCTGGGCATCGCTTGTCAAAAGTAAGGTGATTGCCTAAGTTACCACGTGGGAACATGAGGATAGACAATTGTGTTGTGGAGGCAGGAGAGAAAGGAACATCAACTACTTTGTAACCTCGAAGGAGCTTAAGGCCTCTAAAAGAAGGGAGGCTGTTATTTAACCCTGCTACCAACCAAAAACTTTGGCACCTGAAAAACATGTGATGTGCCTAGAGTTTAGATCTAGAGTGGCTTCTGCCTATATTAGACTGTCAGAGAGAGGGGGGTGGGGTTGAATCCTTAGTGCTTTTAATTTGGCATAACGAAGACTAGGATTCTTCTTAGAAATTTGCTTTGGTTATCATCTATTTATTTCTTTTTTCTTCGTTTTGATCTAGGCTATATGGGAAAAAGAAATTGTACTTGAGGTTGTTTTAGCGGTAATTTGAATCGCTGTTTCACTAGTGACCCTCTTAATGCAAAATGTTGTGGCAATTTTTGAAGCTTTTGAAGCTTTATGGAGATAATGTTCATATGCATTACTTTTTCTTTTTCATCCGTTTGCAACATAATGATTGTGGAGAGGTCTTTAAAATTGTCAATGGCACGGGACGTAAGGCGGCATTTATTATTTGCAGGATGAACTTTGTGGTGGGGCTGTTTTACGGTTGTCTTTAAGCCGAAGGGAAGTTAGGGAACTGAATATGCCAGTTGCCTTTTATGAGTATCTTGTTGAAGATGGATTTGCAAGGGCAAAATCATATGTTAATTTAGAGCTTAACAACAAAATATTGTTTAATAAGAAGTTTAAGGTAGTGGTGATGTAAGTAGTAGAAGTAGAAGTAGAAGTACAAAAAGGCCTTGAGAAAACACACTCTAAAGGAACAAATTAGGAGACTAGAGCAAAAGTTTTAGAATGACTAAGAGAATGCTGAAAGCTAGGAAAAGAGACCCCTAGCTTTAGACTTCAATGAGCATGGCTAAAAAAGGGGTCCTTGTTTTGGACTTTGTGCCTTCTTGGTTCTACGTCGTCAACATGACACATCTAAACCAACTTTTAACACTGGTTGCCAACGCTAGAGTGCCATAGTCTTATCATGGGCCATTGTGGGGCATATTGGACAGGAGGTCACCTTTCATATTTGATCTTTCACATTGGTCCTAGTCTTCTTGGGCTTTTTCTTCCTTTCTCTGTAGTATCTTCTTCCTCTTGAAAATTCCCTATTATTTGCCTCAACCTCAGCTAGATAAGATTTTCCTTGCTCGTATTATTGTGGAGGTCACTATACCTTTTTCACAATCACCTTGGTCAAATCATCTTTCTTATCTAGGTCTTATATCACTTAACCATATTGTAGCATGAAACATCCTTCATCGTCCTACGTAACGGGTCAAGGTACACCCGGAGCAATTGTTATTTGATGCAATAGGTCTTGTCCTAGTTGAACTCTCAACCAGAGAAAAAAAAATTGGTCGCGGTCGCGTTCGCGGGAACGGTCGCGTTGTCGCGGGAGCGCCCTGTAACGGGGAAATAGAACGTTTCGCGGCCGACGCGGCGTGAATTTTTTTTTAAAATTCACATTAATATAATCTAACCTTATTTGCTTTATTTTAGTTTATGAAGCATTATTACAACATAATATAATTAAATCTATCAGAATATCATGTTACATTAGCTATATAATTAAATTATAAAATATTTTTGGCTAGTATTTGAAAAGAACGGATGTAACGGGGATAAAAGCGTTCTAACGCGGCGAGTTCGCGTTACGAAACGGACAACGCGGCGAGAAGTATGTGATTTTTATTATGGCATTCTGTAACGGCATTTCGCGGAACGACAAATCCAAAATCCGTTACAGTATGGCCGTTCTGTAACGGAACGGGAGAGTTTTAATTCCATGCTCTCAACATTAAAGTGTGTAAAAAGAGTTTAATCTTTCTAAGTGAGATCTTCCTTCATTTTGTTGATCAAGATGATGTACTTGAAGTGGGACATGGCTCATTTTCTAAGTCATCCTTTTGACCCTTTTAGAATCCCTTTAATTGCCAAAAGAAAGAAGTTCTAGTTTAACTTGTTACGAATTGGACGATACATGAGGGTATCCTAGCGTGGCCCTTACCTTACATGTATGCATCAATACCCTTTGAAACATCTCACCTTAGTTACTTTCCAAGAAGTAGATAAATAAAAACAGAAATACCAACTGGTCTAAGGCGTCTGGGCACGGGGAAGCTGCATATAGCCTTATTCATGAATGGCTGACTAGTAGAGAACTATAGTTACATCACTTACATGCAAAAGTAGGGTTTAAAAAGATTAATGTACAGACACAAACACATTGTTGCATTTTTAATTGCTTGGGTATTATATATCCTTATACTGCTGTTAATATTACGATGATATATGACTATTGTTCGGGATCACGAGGTATGCCAAAAAAAAACGTAGATAGCAGAACACGCTGAATTGTCTGCATCTGATAAAATTTATGCTTCAAACATGATGAAGGGAGCTTTTGAACTTTTGGCATAATTTTTCTGAGAGTTGTTATTCCCAATTTGTTGCAGAGAGCAGTCACTACAAGACCAATTGCGCCAAGCTAAAGAAAGCGTTACAACTATGCAAAAGTTGCATGAACTTGCTCAGAGTCAGTTGTTTGAGCTTCGTGCTCAATCAGGTGCAATCTTATCTCTAAATTAGAACAAGTCTTTTCCTGGTTAAAAAATTAGTCATTTCACTCTCTGGTCATTACATTGGAAAATGAAAATGAGCATCGATTAGTTAAATGTACTTAAATTCTAACATGACATGAGTCTTATACATCCTCCCTCCCCAGGAGAGGATAGTGCAATAACAAGGACTATATGAGTCAGATGCCTTGTGAGATCAAAATAATAAGTTTGTTCCAATATTATAGATTATCCTTGAAGTATCACTTTGAAAGTTGCTATTTAAAAGACTTCAGAGTCACTAAGAAGCCAATTTTGCTCCATACCTACCAAGAAGAGCTTGATGTTGCCTTAGTTCTAAAATGTGCACTCTACTAGCGTGAGGCACACCACACACCCAAGTCGCAGCATTGACACCCATGGGTGAAATGATGTTTAAGAGGTGTGGGGAGGTACGTGTCTCCAGCCTCTTCATGCGAGGTATAACTATGAAGTACAACACTATGTGCACTTTTTTTGGTTAACGGAGAGATTTATTAGAAGAAACCAAGGGGTGTCACCCATGTACTATAGGCGAGCAAAAGATAAGAATGCATGCCCTTGAAAGCTTTTTTTCGTTTAAGAGCGAGAGGGGGAGAGAGAGATATGTATTTAAAATTACTACGAGGCAAATTAGAAGTTAAGATCTAGATTCGCCTATTTGAGTGAAAGCCCCCGTTACTTGCACGTAATTTGCTTTAGCTCGAAGGTTAAATCTAAAGCCTTAATAAGAATAATAGCATAGGGCTTCATCTGGAAGGAGAAAACCGACTCAACCATTGGCTTCACCGAATCTGATGACTCATTGTAGAGAGAAGTTGAGAAAGAGACACAACAGACATGCGTGCACTAGAGAAGCTTGCTTCATCATTTGTCATTTAAGATAACTTTATAGCTGTAAAACACATTCTCAGAGTTGAACCACGATCATCCAAGCAAACCTTCTATAAATTACTTTTGAACATAATCAAGTTCATGTGAGAAGAGATGTAATTCTAATTGACAAGTGATGTAACTCTAACCTAAAAAAAAGTTATAAGCAAAAAAATTATTTATTTTTTGGATCGAGAGTTTTTATGGTCTAACTTTAAGTGGAAGTATTGTAGAAAATATCATCCCTCCCAAATTGGAGAAATTTGGAGGAAAAATGGAGCTCCATCTTTCCCCTCCTTTCCATCCGATGTTGCTATCTAAACAAAGTGTTATTATTGTAACTTTAAGTGAGAAGTGGACAAGTGGTGTAGCTATATGTTCCAATAGAACCAACACTAAAATGAGAACTTAGAACCAAATTTGTTCTTTAAAAGTAAAGCAAAGGTACAGTAAAGTAAATCATATGGATTCAATAGTAAATATCCAATTATACAACTTTTTATATACGATTTTCTTAACTTTCAATGAAGAATTTTTTTTACAGTAATCAAGTACTAGCATTGACAACAGACTTTATGATAAGAAAATGTTTTAGATAAGTTTTCATTAATTTAATTTTAGAAGTAAAAGAATAACTAGTAAAAATACATGTAACTTGTCAAATAGTAAATGAAATCACTTTAAAGTAAAGAAACTGGGAACTAGGTTTTAGAGTTGCAAAATTACGAAAATGCCATTAATGACATAAGAAATATCTAGACCGGTGCGATTTGGATGATCTAAGGGCACATATGGTGCAACTTTAAGTGAAAAGTATTATTATTCTAAGTAAGAACTGTTGTAACTCTGATTCCTTATTATATGTATATATAATAACATATGCATATACTCCCTCTTTTTTAAGGATTTTCCTACTTTTGGTTAAAGTGCGTTTCATAAAGATCTTCTTACTCTTTACTTTTTTCTTTATTTGGTAATGTTTTGTCCTTTTTCACACTACTTGTCTCACTTGTTGGACCCACATAGGGCTGGCAATGGGTCGACCTGGGTTGGGTTCATGTTGACCCATTTACTTAAACGGGTTGAGATCCTCAACCCAACCAATTCCAACCTGTTTAGTTAAACGGGTTGGGATTCTCTACCAAACCCTACCTAATAATTAATATGGGTCGACCTTAAATCAACCCACTAAGGCACTAACCCATTTAAAAGCATTTTCCAGTTTTCATTAACGACTACTTGATTAGTAATTACTTAAGTACCTCACATTCTAAGAACTTCGAAATACAAAGAGTACATGCATAACAAATAGACAAATCCAAATACAATACAATCCTTTTTAGTGTTCATTTAACTTGGAAATTTTTTTTTTTGGATGAAAAAATAAACAGGCTAGGTTAACCCAAGTTACCCAACTAGAACTCGACCCATTTAAGCAAACGGGTTAGAGGGGTTGAATTCAGGTTGGAAATTTCAACCCGACCCTACCCATTTGATTAAAACGGGTTGGATTGGGTCGGCCATTTAATTAAACAGGTTGAAAATTTTGGCCCAACCCGTTATTATTGGGTTGGGTTCGGGTTGGGTTGAGTTGATTTTTGCATAATTCTACACTCTCTCACAACCACATTCTCTCTCCTATTCAAATAAACAAGGACCCGTTCTCTCATCCTCACCCTTGCTACAGTAAATAGGAAGATCTTTAAAAAAACGGAGGGAGTATTTCGTAATACTATATGTATATGTCGTATTATATTATATATTTCGTACCCAATTGTACCCGATTCACCACAAGTAGCGTTCTACATATTCGATCCCGGACCCCGCATCGTATCAAATTGCATACCATGTAACTATGGTCGTGCTTCACGAAAGCGTAGTTTCTATTATTAACTAATTGGTTGCAGTTGACGCATGGTGTCAAAACAAGGCCGCATCGTATCGTATCACCCGTGTCGTAAAGGTTTTCAAATCTACCGAACCCATATTACCCGCATCATAAAGGTGTAAAAAAACCGTGTTTTAGGCAAGTTCTAGAGATATCTCATGGTCTAAGCCGATATTTAGCGGTATGACAACCGCATCATCCCCGTTCTTGCATCACCGTGAACGTTACCGCGATCGTGACCGAAACCGCATTTTCGAACTATGAGTTGACGTGCCATTTTTTTCTTGATATCGGCACGCTATTAGCCTACATTTGCTTTGGATAACTCATACGAGCCAGTATTGCGATTCGTGATCATGTTATAAATTCTGGGTCTTTCTCGCCAGGTAACGTATTTTGAACTTGTCATTCCGCAAAATTCAGTTACATAACGCTGTGATGAAAATCACGGCTTTCTTGCCGCGATGTTTGTTACATAACGCTGACTCGCCCCATTAGAATAATTTTTCTTGTTACGACCGTTTTTTGTCAAAATTGGCAAAAAAAGAGAAAGGGAAAAAAATACATTGCAAGTAGATTAATAATGTGCACACACCAAAGAAGGGAGAAGAATGTGATGTGGGTTATAAGTTGGGTAATGTATGTGAGTTAGCATTTATTTATATTTATAAAGCACTCATGCTTTAAGTAATTATTCATTCACCATATACATAACCAAGTATATGATAGCTTTGGTCTTACTATGTTGAAGGAATGCTTGGTAAACTTAAAAATGCAAAGTTGAGGTTAAAAATCAATAAAAATTCATGCCTTATTAATCGCGGTTCGTTTCATTCATCCGTACATGCCACTTGCGCGTCATCGCATCCGATTCCGCGAACACGACTGCATCTGCGATTTCTTCCCTTTTCGTGACTACAATTTGTATCATGTAATTACTTTGTCTGATATGGCTCAAGAAAATATTAGCTCCAGAAGGTTTGCCAATCAATGAACTTTCAAAACCTGTGTTTTTTTTTCTTTCCTTACAAAATCAACCAAGGTCGGCAGGCTAGAAATTTCATTAATAGTTGATATATTGGCTGAGATTTGAAACCATGATCATACCAAATCTTTCTTGTTCCTTTTAACCGTGTGAGTTTGAGGTACTAGTAACTCAAATCATACCAAACCTAAATTTCACATTGTAGTATATTTAGTTAATTGAAATATCTTGTCTAAAATCTAAATTAAAAGTTGGATTATATCAGCATACTAGGTCAAAGTATGTAATGATGTTGTTAGAGGTGGACATTGTATAAAAGCTTTGGTATTACAATATCAGAGCAATGGTATTGGTAGGTAACTAGGTATGTTGTTTGCAACTTTCTTTTGGCATATAAACAAAATCCTAGGTTTCCTGCTTTAAAATCCTATGTGCTCCTGCTCCATTTCCTTACTAAAGCAAGCAATTATTACTTGGATGCTAACATTTGTACATTATCTCGCACTTTTTTTCCCCTTTTGTTTATGTGGGTTTTTGATCTTGATTGCCAGCATTTTTTTGTTTGAAGATCCGTGCCTCACAACTTTACTTGAATTTCAGAGGAGGAGACAGCTACAAAGCAATCAGAACTTAGTCTTTTGATGGATGAAGTTGAACGTGCTCAAAGTCGACTTTTAAGTCTTGAGAGAGAGAAGGTAATTTATCTCATGTGTTAGCAGAGAAATTGAGAATGTTTTGACTACTCTAGATTCCCATCTTTCACAAACCTTTTTGTGTAGCGTTTCTTTTGATCGGTATACCTGGGCTATACTAGAATTTTTGAAATATTGTTCATCGTCTTTCCTTGGTAACTTTCTGACTCATCTTTCCATTTCAGGGACATCTCCGTTCCCAGTTACAGTCTGCAAATGAAGAAAGTGAAAATAAAAAAAGGTGAGTTATTTAATTCAATATGACGCTTTAATCTGCATTATTGTGAATTTTTACCATGAAATCTTGCAAATTAGAATAATTCATTCTACAACATCATATGCTATTTTATTTGGTTAAGTGACTTTACCTTAGCATAGGAGCATACTATATCAACTATCACATATATTTGTGTATTGTTAGTTCAAAAGAAACCGGACATTTATATCGTGGTTTATCACAGAAAGGTCAAATCATAATCGCTCGGGTTGAGATTTTTTTTTTCAATGGGCTTGTCCATTTTTGCCTCTTGTTTCTTTTGTTTGTTCTGGCCTGTGGGAGAATTAAGGGAACGGGAGCTCTTTAATGGCTTAGCTTGCTTGGTGATTCTTGGAGGATTGTGGTTGGAGAGGAACGATGGAATTTTTAAAAAGTGGCAATCTGGTTATTAGTCTTTGTGCATTGATTTTCCTTGCTTCTCTTTGGTTGGGAACACTATGTACAGCATGATTTCCAGGCACTTTTCTTAGCTTTGAGAAGACCGCCGGTGTTCTCTTACTGTAATTTCTTTCCTTATCACGGAAATAATACAATATCTCATCATCTAACAAAAAGCTATTTAAACCGGACTTGGGTGCTAACAGGAACGGAATTAACCATCAGCTATCAATTTTATTTTTACATTTCTTTCCGGGCTATTGGTACCAGCCTTTGATGTTTTACTACCAGATAATTTGGAAGGGCAGGTTATAATTTTATAATGCTTTCTCGATACATTTGTCTGCCTTGGCCTTGTCTAATTAGTGTTGGTTCTCATGTTTCTCTCGTGTTAAAGAATGGGATTTTATATATGCTCAATCTTTCAACATTTCCTTGTCAACAATTTTAATGCCGAGTATTGCAATTTGCAATGTTAGTGCATTTACCTGTCTTCTTATGTTTTGGAGTCATTAGTTTCTTATCATCCATGCTATTTTTCCTTGGCTTGCAGTGATACTGTGGATTCAAGTAGCGTACTTGAGAACTCTTTGAGTGCGAAGGAGAAGGTTATATCTGAACTTAATATGGAACTTCATAAAGTGGAGACCACCTTATCAAATGAAAGAGAACTTCATATTAGTGAAATCAAGAAATTGAATGCTCTCCTTCATGAAAAGGTACTTGTTGCATTGTTTTTGTTTAGTTCTTCAATTTACTTCTTAATGTTCCGGAAAATCTTCAGTTTTTTTGTTGCTTTTTTTTCCTTCTAAAATTCTTATATCTGAAATGATGTTAAAATATGGTCTGATTCTGAGGGTCTGGCCTATTTAGCTCATAAATGTTTGGGTCACAGGCTCACAGCCTATCATAATGTCGGAAATGGATTTGGATATGAAATACAAAAATGTTTGAAAGGTTTTTGAGCAGGACGAACATATTGAGAAGGAAAACCAGTTTGATGTAGGATTATAAGTCACAAGTAAAAGGAGTTCCTTTGCTCTCTGTTTTCTTGAGCTTTACTTACCACCTGCCATAGGCACTAATGTGTTCCACATTTGGGATTGATTTGGAGGAAGAATCTCGATCTTTAAATTTTGTGAATACTCTGTTTTCAGATGGCATTTGTTTATGGTGCGGTTAGGTGATTAATGAAGGTTCTCTTACTTGAAATTATGTATTGGAAGCTTTGAGCATGATTTGGCAAGCTTGGAAGCGTAAGAAAGGATATAACGGACACACGATCATGACCACAATTCATGGGCATTTATGCCAAACCAACTTCCAGGTCACCCACGATTGCGGCACATAGCATGTCGTGAATGATGAGTGTTTGCCCGTGGTGGCGTGGTCTACGTGGATCAGGGCCAGATAACCTGTGAAATGCTCTACTGGAACTAAAAGGTTTTACTGGGGGCTTGCACAAATGGTTGAGCATATGGTTTAATTCGATAAAACACGGTAAACCTTGCCAGCCCTTGTACAAGGCCATCTTGTGGCCAGTTCCTCTGATACTGTGGCTTTGTGAATTCAGAAGCTACAGGTCTCACGCCACACCTGTGGTTATGGAACCTCCCACTACTGTGGCTATGGGTTTCCAGAGATTTGGAAAGGTGCATGTTAGAGTCCGACAACCATGGTGTTGAAAACCCTGCGGTTGGGGATGTTGTGCTGCCGTTTCTGACCTTTTAGCTTAACTATTAAGTATTGTTATGATTAATCCTAGTTGTTCATGTATGTAATTTAGAGCCTAAAATCGAAGCTATTTAGTGTATTATTTGTTTTAACGTTGCCTCCCTAAATTTAGGGGTTAACTCTATAGAGAGACTCAGAGTTGAGTTTTCTCCTCCTTTCAGAACTATGTGATCCTTCCTTAATGGAAAACCTTTTTTTGCTTCGGTACTTTACAGATCATATTTATGGGTTCATTGATCTCTAGGTTGTAGTGAGGTTGATTATTAAGCTTAACTCTTGAATCATATATAGCTTTGTGTTATGATTTTGTTTCGAGTGCACATCATTTTCTTCATTGTTCTTCTGTAGATAATTGCTACAACCCTTAAAATTTTGTTATTTTCTCTTAAAAATGCTCACCATGGATCAAGTAGAAGTAATTCTCCACCAACATCTTAGTTTTAGAAATTAGCCTCATGTCCAGCAAAGTTTTCTAGCTCTGTTTGGCATATGTATCATATTATTAGCCCAGTCTTTTCTGTATTGCTTCTCGCATGGAGGACTCCTGATCTTCAAAGTTGTTTCTGTTTATCTTCCATACCATATCATACTGTACCATATTTCTTATAAAATATCATTAATCAACATCCTTTTTTTTAATCTCCCTTATCAAGGTGTTTTAGCCTTTCAGTTGTTATCTGAATTCAACTATTCTTGTTTGCAGGAGATAGCCCTTGAGGAGCTGAAGAAAGAGCTGCAGGCTCGCCCGACAGCAAAATTGGTTGAAGATTTGCGTAAAAAAGTCAAAATTTTGCAGGTCATTTCATCTCAATCTTATTTTGATGCATTAGTATATAAGTTCTTCTTTGAAGAAGCTTGCAGCTTTCACCATAATTTCAGGTTCTTCTTCTTGTGTAACTGTAGTTTTTTCTCTGTGATCCAGCTGCATGACATTGTTGGTTAGGTTACTGAATGAAGTGATCTCGGAATGCTTTATTGATTTGTTTATCTTTCTTATCAAGTCGTCCACATTGGATGATAAACCTGCTCCTTCCCCAGTACCTCTTGTTGTCGCTTTTACATGCTCATCTGTTCATTGTGTTGTCTGAGATTCATGTAAATGTCTTGATTTCTGTGTGTTTTACTTTTATCTGGTTATTATGTAGGCAGTGGGTTACAACTCTATTGAGGCAGAAGATTGGGAAATAGCCACGAGTGGCGAAGAAATGAGCAAATTGGAGACTTTGTTGCTTGACAAGAATAGAAAGATGGAACATGAAGTCACTCAATTAAAGGTATGGTACTTCATAAATTATGGAAGATCTTTCTCTAGTGAATGTATTATTATTATTATTGCCACAATTATCTACCCATTCCTAATTGTTGTTTCATATTATTTTCCACCTTAGGTAAAGCTGTCTGAGAAAACATCAGTTCTTGAGGCTGCTGAAGCCAAGGTGTCAGAACTTAATGTTAAGGTTGATGAACAGCAAAAATTAATTCAGAAACTTGAAGATGATATATTGAAGGTACAAACTCTGCAGGTTTCTATATTGGCTATTAGTATATTTGAAAATCCTCTATGAGAATAATAAACTTGTTTGAGACAAATCAATTTGACAAATTTTCTTTGCGGCAAACTGATTGTTTCTTCATCAAGAAAGTTTGTTACTTTTTCCTATTTAAGAGAAAAAGGGAAATGAGTTATTAAAGTCTTCTATCCATCAGTTTATATGAATTCGTTGAAGTTGCCCTGCATTCCGAGTCTAGTAACTTCAGTTCCAGTTTTTGGTTAGTTTTTACATGTCATTGGAGCATTGTAGGAGATGAAAACTTCATTATCGATAATCCTTAAATAGTTTTTCTTTGCTGATTTTGTACATAGATATTGATTCACAAGTCATGTTATAGTTAATACTCTTTAAACTTGCAACGTAGGGATATAGCTCCAAAGAGCGGAGAGGCTCGTTGTTTAATGATTGGGATCTATCAGAGTCTGTTTCAGCTGAACCATCTGAGGTATGCTTCATTACTTGATTCCAACATATAAATGTATGAGATATTCTTCTTTGCTTGATATTGTGCCCTAACCCCTAAATATTCCTATTGAATGCTTACAGATATCTGGAAGTATCTTCTGGATGTTGTAATAACTCTTTCAATCTGCTGATATGATTAATGCCATAAAGCTACATCTGAAGTTAATTATATTCTTTTTCTTTGTTCTTTTCTTTTGCGATGGGGGTAGAGGGATGGTTGGGAGGAAGAAATTACAATTGAGTGGGTTTCCCTTTGACCATTAGAACCTCTTTTTTGCTGTTGCGTCTTCAATGACATACCAGGGTGATTTGGTCGATGAACTTAGCAGCAGCGATGGCTCTGTCCACAGCACTCTTATTCTGAAAGTGAATTGGAACACCCAACGTCATGTAAATAGATGAATTAAAGTATTTGGCACCTATCTTTGCTCCAGAATTCTTTGAAATTCCTCTGGCTATTCATCAAAATAACAGCTTAATTTTGTAGAAATTTTGAATTTGGTAAATTGCTAGCTTCTTCTTTTGATTCAGAACAATTTTCAGTCATTGAGTTATAGTTACCATTTTGATCTTTTTTTATTTTACTGTGTTCTTTTAAGTAATTCTGTATGTTAGTTTCCAGTCCCAAATGCGTTGTTTACTTACTCTCTCATCCTCTCTTTCACCTTGTCTATCATTCAAATTATATGGATCATCCATGAAAATATTCTTGTCAATAATGGAATGTTTCAAATAATGTACTGTAATGGGAGTGTCAAAACCGAATTGATTGGTACAATGTCCGCAAGATTTTATACTCTTTATATTGCGGATCTGGTGAAGATAATTGACATGCGTCTTTTTTTTTCGGTTATTTCACCATATACCCCCGACAAATTGAAAAATTCACCATATACCCTCAATGTTTCAGAAATGCACCATATACCCCCGAGTTTTCAAAAACGTTCACCATATACCCTTTTCCTAACTGCCGTTAACTCACCGTTAGCTTTATTTACAATATTACCACCATTAACCCTAAACCCTAAAATCCTAATACCCTAATCTAACCCTAATCTTTAATCCCTAACCCTAACCCACCTCCCTCCCCTCTAACCCAACCCAGCCCCCCCGCCCCCTCTAACCCAACCCCCCCCCCCACCCTCCCCTCTAACCCAGCCCCGGCTCCCCCCCCCCCTCCCCACCGCCGCATCCCTCCCCCACTCCACCGCCGCATCCCTCCCCTCTACTCCACCGCCGCAGCCCCCCACCCCGTCCCCCCTCCCCCACTCCCTAACCGTCGATTTCCCCCTCCCCTTCCCGGTCGATTTCCCCCTCCCCCAACACCCACTCCTTCCCCGTCGATTTTCCCCCTCCCCCCAAACACCCACTCCTTCCCCGTCGATTTCCCCCTCCCCAACACCCACCCTTGGCCGGTGCTTTGTCTCTCTCCTCCCTCGAAACTCTCCCTCCCCCAACACCACTCCCCTTCCCCGTCGACGGCAACAAAAACAACAAGCGGCACACGATTTCCACCATTGATGCGCGGAGAAATAAGATCGAATAATCCACCATTGGTCGAGCACCGGCACAAAGTGCGGTGATGGCCAACGAAGATTGGTGGTGGTGCGGCGTGCGTTTGGCGGTGATGGCCAACGAAGATAGCGTGGTGCGTCGGGATTTGGGAAAAACAGAGGAGAGAGAGAGAGTGCGAAAATGGGGGCCTTGGGTTTCTTTGGGCTGCATTTTTCCGGCGGACAGGGCTGGCAGGGGGAGGGGGTGGGGGCTGCGGCGGTAGAGGGGAGGGAAGGGGCGGGGCGCTGGCCTGCGGTGGAGGGGAAGGGGTGCAGGTGGGCTGGGGTGGCGGGAAGGGAAGAGTGGGTTAAGGGTTAGATTAGGGTTAGATTAGGATTAAGGTTAGAGTTAGATTAGGGTTAGAATTAGATTAGGGTTAGGGTTTAGGGTTAATGGTGGCAATATTGTAAATAAAGCTAACGGTGAGTTAACGGCAGTTAGGAAAAGGGTATATGGTGAACATTTTCGAAAACTCAGGGATATATGGTGCATTTCTGAAACATTGAGGGTATATGGTGAATTTTTCAATTTGTCGGGGGTATATGGTGAAATAACCGTTTTTTTTTTATTCCAGTTATCTTTAGTATAATACATGGAACCATCATTATAAGTATGGCCACCCTTAGATCTAGAGTTCATATAACTTGAATTCGAATAATTCAAGAAGGAACTTTGCAGTTCACTCAGAAAAGAATGATCATTGTCAATCTATTTTTTTTAAAGTTACTATTCTGGGTTATAATTACAAATGCTGTATCTCGAGTGTTGGCATTTCCAAATTGCTAGTACTTGTTTTATCTCACTTCTGCATGACTACTTGTTGATCAGAGTACAGAACAGAAGCATAATTCTGCTGATCAGGACCAAAGTTCCATGCTTAAGGTGATCTGTAATCAGAGAGATAGATTCCGAGCACGACTACGTGAGACTGAAGAAGTAAGTTGCTTCGCCACAGTATTTTATCAGCCTTTTCATCTTTATCAGCCTTTTTCCTCTTGCTTGAATTTTGTTTACTGATTTCAACATCTTGTCAAGTCTTTGCTAGAATACTGATTTAACCTGCAAAATTACAGGAAGTAAGGCAGTTGAAAGACAAGAATCGTTTATTGACAGAAGAACTGGAGAAAACAAAGGCAGACAATGTAAAACTTTATGGGAAGATCCGATACGTCCAAGACTACAATCATGAGAGAGTGGTTTCTAGAGGGTCCAAGAAGGTGGGTTATCTACCAAGTACGAGGTATAAAGTTTTCTTTTCTAGTTCCCCATGTCACGAGATTAAATACTTCTGTATTTCAGGGTTCCGATGATCTAGAAAGTGGCTTGAGCTCTGATGTTGAGTCCAAGTATAAGAAGATTTATGAAGATGATATTAATCCATTTGCTGCTTTCTCCAGAAAGGTAGTCAGCCCAAGTTTTATAAGATTTACTCTCATGATCGCATTGTTATTGTCAAATATTCAGTAAAAGTAGCTCTAAAATACACTTGCAATTAATATGGGACAAGGAAAGAGAATGTTTTTTTGACAGTGGAAATTGGATGGAAGCAGCATATGTATGGTATCTTTAATGTGTTAACTAAAGTCAATGAAGGCTGTTTTTACTGGAAATTTGTCATTTATCGTTGTAGTATTATGCTATTGCCAAATGGCTGCAAATTATTATTTATTGTAGGAAAAATTGTCAGAATCTACCTTGTAATACAAGTCTCTGAAAAACAACTTCATTTAAAATGTTGAATGAGACTTACTTTTAAAGCAAAAATGTTGTAATACTCTACCTTTGGCCGGATTTCTACCGTATACCAACTCTTCTGGTGTTGACTTTCTATTACTTTTTGCTTTTTTTCCCCTCCATTTATACCCAATCTTCATTATCTTTTGAAATGTGGTTGCTTGGCAAATTTTGGTGAAACTGATTGGAAAAAAGGGGGAATATCAATGCCGGAAATGATGGTCATTGGTCGTAATCCAGTCAAAAGTACCTTCTTACAACAATTTTGCTTTAAAAGGTAGTTTCTTACAACAATTTATTTATAAGGTAATGAAAAAAGCTTTTTTTGTAAGGTAGTCTTTGACAAATTTACCTTTATCATAACTCCACAATTGTTTTGCTTAATTTTTTTTAGCTGATGTTCTATTTAGTTTAGGCTTTTTGTTCAATTGGAACTAGTTAGGCCTACACTATTCACAACGTCGACCATTTGGACAATTTTGGAAAGAAATGCAGCCCAGAGTGCGTTCCTTGATGTCGTAGTTTTCTTATGATACTCATCCTAAGGATGTAGGGACAAGAGAGACAGAGAGGGTTGAGACAAGGAGGGTAGAGACAGGGAGAGAGGATGTTGGGCTATTGATTCTCCTATACTTTTCTCTTCTTGCTGTTTTTTTGTTAATTATACTACCAGTCTTACGTTGCATTACATATTCATTCAATGTACAGGAGCGAGATCAAAGGTACAAGGAGTTGGGTCTCAGGGACAAAATAACACTTACCAGTGGGCGTTTCCTACTTGGCAACAAGTATGCTTTCTTATGCTAGATTCGTGTGTGTAAAATGTTAATTTGATAGTTATGTCTTTGCAAGGTTCTTTATGCGTCAATGCCTTGGATGCTTAGTGAGTTAGTGGGGGAATCTCGTACATGGTGAATTACCGAATTTGAAGTGAAATGACATCTTTGGGATCATCAGTTCAGTTTAGAAATCAATCAAGGGTCATAAATTCATATCCTAGATTTCTGAATCGACAGAGACCTACCTTTTATAACCAGTGACTTGATTGAGAGACATGAATTCATAATAATGCACCAGCATAAATTGTAGATCTAGTTTCTTTATTGAAACCCTAGTTTTAATAAATTGCAATCTCTTATGGTTAGGGGTGCAAGTGGATTGGACTGGATTAGACTTTGCCAAATCCAAATCCAGTCCAAAGTTTTTTGGACTCGAGAAATTGAGTCCAAGTCCGATCCAAATATTTTTTGAGTCCAGTTCAGTCCAGTCCGATAATTTTTTCTTGAGTCCGAATCCAGTCCAGTCCAGTCCGATTATTATTCTTCCTCCGTTTATTTTACATGTTACACTTTCACTTTTCACGCATGCCAATGCAAAATTTTGAGGACATATATCTCTAATTTTGTATTTGTAAAAATTATAAAAAGTACACATTAAAAAAATACATATTAAGACGAATCTAACAAGACCCCACATGACTATATTTTTATTCACGTATAAATCACAAACGATGGTCAAAGTGAAATTTGTGAATAGTGAAAATGTCAAAATGTAACATGTAAAAAAAATGGAGGAAGTATTATTTTTTTCCCCGATTTAGATTCAATGATTTTCAACATTTTCTCATAATTGAATTTGAAAAATTAAGCTCATTATATCCATTCCACAAGATAAGTCACATACATCTTTTATATTATATATATAAATATTAAATATATATACATCATATATAAAAATATATAATATATATATTATATATAAAAATATTTTTGGATTGGAATGGACTTATTGGACTCCAAAGCGATGAGTCCAAATCCAGTCCGAAAATATTTGGACTCGAAAATTTGAGTCCGAGTCCAGTCCAAAAAAATTTCAGTCCAGTCAAGTCCGACAAGTTTGGACTGGACTGGATTGGACTCTGGACTTTTCGCAGTCCGCTTACACCCCTACTTAAGGTACATGAGAGAGAGAGAGAGGTGTGGCTGGGTCAGATACTAGGGCCTTAGAAAGCAATGAGGTAAGGTTCTCTTTGTCTTTGCTTTTATGTTTTCGGCTTTTGAGGTCACGTAATGCAATGAAATGTTTTGGATTCCCTTTGTCCAGAAAATTTGCGTTTTTATCATGTAAAATGTTTCGGATGCCATATTGGCATTTTGGGCACGTGCCGTTTGCATTTTGAGACTTTTCACTGTTAGAACCATTGAAACACTATCACCCCACCATTTCTGAGCTTCATAGCCCTTAGCTCTTGTAAGTAGGTTACTCGCTATGGTAGTAAGGTCAAGGTGTCAACCAATCATATCTCTCGAAGCCTTCCAGCTGGTAGATGGTAATACAATATTAATAGAAAGGAGGAATTTGTGATCTCTTATGAGAAGTTAACGTAGAAAAAATATGTTTTCTCAGCCTAGCTGAGCTTTTTTGTGTCGCTTGAGTGAAGGTAGCAAGAGACTTGTTCAGCCTTGATGATAAAAATCCAAATTTAAGCAAGGAACAAGTTGCTGCTCTTCAAGTGAGCAACCTACCTTTTGTAACCAGCGATGCTAGCTCTAAAAATGTAATTTCTACAAGAATTCGACTGAGAGTTGTATAAATTGATGCTTGTCAAGGAGATTGTGGAAACATGTCTAAAATGGTAAGCTCTATTTTTTGTTCTTAGCCACCATGCGGAAGAAACAACTACAAGATTTGTGTAACCAGAATTTAGCTACTTGCTAGGACATCTTTTCTCTATGAAATTGAAGTTGCAAATGAAATGTAAAAATGATACTTAGAACTATTTATGCTTGTCGTGCATTTCCAAATTGCAGAGTAGACTTGCCAGATTGTAACTACTGATTTCCTCCAAGCCCACTTATGGTGCAATCTCTTCACCTGAATTTTGCTGAACTTATCTGAACTTTTCGGAACTTAACTTATGGAATTTATCTGAACTGAACTTACTGGAACTTATTGGAAATTATCTGAACTTATTTTTCCTGAACTATATTCTTCTGAAGGTGAAGAGAAATCACCCTTAGTGGCTTCATTCCTTGAACTATCTGATCCCCTAGGTCATTTTTGCAGAATAAGCTCTGCTTGCTGTTAATGAAACATATTTTGGCCTTCTTCCGATGATCATTCATTATATTCTTTTTGCTCATTTGTATGCAAGTGGCTAGGTCTTTCAACTGTTACAAATTATAGTTTTACTGATTTAAGTACTTTATTAGTTTTGCCTTCCCTTTCTATGTAGTCTCTATCTGCAGCATGTTCAGCACTCTCTATATCCTGCATGCTTTTGCAATTGCAACCCCATTCCCTTTGCTTTTCATAAACAGAAGATTAGAGTGCATTTTCTGTGAATAAATATGCTTCAGTGAGAGTGTATTTCCTTTCAACATTCCAAGATTAGTCTAAATAAATCTGATTATTTGCAGATATGCTAGGACTTTTGCGTTCTTCTACACGATTGGGTTACATATCCTAGTTTTTACTTGTCTATACAGGATGTCTGCTCTGAGTCATTTAAGGTACTGAGATTTTACGAATCTTCTATCTGCACATTGCTTTTCTACCGATTCTAATTCGTGTGATGCCCTTCTGCAGTCATGGCACTGAATAACTTGTTGAGGAAACCATTCTGCCTCATGTTCTCTAAAGCTTAATCCAAACTACTAAAAATACTACATCCTTATGTTTGAATGATTTTGCACGGATGTTGAAGAACATATCATGACAATGTTTGTTGTATATATATGATCACAACACTAGTCATTACCCTTTTTCACCTTCTTTCATGTATAATGCAATGTCGGAGTATGGAGTACATGTTAGAAATTGTAGTTCTGCGGTATGCTGGAATTGATGATGACAATGACAGATGCATGTTTGCCCTGACAAGTCAATATTCAGTAGTTCCTATAGTAGATGTTTGTGTGATTATTAATTTGCCTATTTTAGCATTGATGACGGGGTACAAAACTACCAATCATAGTCTAAGGGAAGAAATAGTGTGTACATACAATCCAAATTAGACTGAAGAGTTCTATTCCAATTTTTTTGGTGAACTACTCCTATATAACTTCATTTGGTCTATAATCAATGTAATATGGGGTAGATGTACAATTTTTAAGGAACTCATGTGACAAATAAAAGATAAAAAAGAGGAGATAAATAAAGGAATATATGCGATAAAGAGATATAAAAGAGACTATTTAACCAAAAACAAAAATGTTACTCATTCTTTAGCATGCTTCCAATATTGGGAGTCTGGTTGTAGGATTTGGGATCACCAATCCATGATTATTGATTTGCTAAGTAATGATATTTAGTTGCCCCTATGGGATTTCATTGAAAAAAATGTTACGGTTATTTTGCTATTACTAAAAAGGAAGATGTTGTTTAGAACGAAGGAAGTAAGTTATTGTGTAGCTACTAATCATGTGATCATCATCATTAATTAAGATCTAAACACGTGTAAAAATGACACGAATAAATGGCACTAATTTGAGAGTCATTCAATATCAAATTGTGTGCCATTTTTATAAGGAATATTCGCTAAAACAAACATTTTATATGTCACATTTTGTGAGAAACAGTTTTAAAATTTAATCTGGAAACTTAGTACCTTAATTTGTTTTTTTTCATTTGTGAGAAACAACCTTAAGCTACAATTTGGCGTTTATCAAACACTTTCCAGCGAGCACTTCTCTTTCCTCCTCTATGTTCTTCAACCTCTCTATCCTGTTGTGCTATTTCACTCTAATATTTTAAAAGCATATCTCAGAAATCAAATAATCCCAAATTTTCAATCAAAAGATTCAAAATACATAGAATAAACAAAGCCATCATGGGTTCACTAGCAACGCATTTTTCGGCATTCTTACTCTTCTCCCCAATTGGTTTACATCTCATGCATTCCACTCTATCTCTCTTCCTTAAAGATTCTTTTCACTAACAATTAAGACTATTGTGACATCCCAATAATTCTCTTTTTTAAATATACATTCCTTTTGAGCAATAGAGAATTATTGAAGTATTATTGTCACATACTCACGTGTGACTGAAAACAGTTAGGCTTATTGAGAATTTTACAACGGAAAACATTAGTAAAATAGTTCAAACCATAAGTCAAAGTCAAGCAATAATTTTATTACAAATTATAACCATTTAAGGCCATTAATATGTAGAGTCAATATTCAAAGTTAACTCCCAAAAATCGAACCATGAATCCAAAATTCACAATTCAAAGTCACACAACCAAAACAAACAATATAGACAACAAGAGTAAATAAACTTATCAATCCCCAGATGCATCATGATCTTCAACTTGATAATAGTTGTATGACCAATTGATCATACGAGGGACTGTTCGCCAAACAATACTCAAGCAAATATGGGTCATCACAAGATCAATAAGGTACAAGTTATGATCAAAATATAATGCACGCAATCAGCAATGCTGAGTACATATATATACAATCTAAAAACATACTTCCTCTGTTTTTTAAAGGTTACAACATTTTGACTTTTGTACTATACATATATTAACTTTGACCAAAAATATTTTATTAACATATACAACAAAATTAAATATGTAAGATGTGTTGGATTTGTCTTAATGTATATTTACACATATCAACTTTTTATAATTTACACTAACAAATTATTAAAGATATTAATGGTCAAAGTTACGTATTGGTAAATGTGTAAGTCAAATTGTTGCATCCTTTAAAGAATGCAGGAAGTAATTAAGAACTTAGCATGATACTACAACAAAATAAAACTAGGAACATACAACTCAAGCAATAAATATCCATATGAGAACTCTTGATTCTAAACACGTAACTTGACTCTCTTTAATTATTAGTTAATTAATTTAAGTATAAAATGGTGAGTTGATCGACCCCAAAACGTCTTAGAATAGACATGACAATAGCCACGATACTAATGTAACACCCCAATAATTCTCTCTTTTCTAAAATATCTTTTTAATATAAATAATAGAGAATTATCAAAGTATTATCGCCCGTGTGAAAACGTATCGGCTTATTCAGAATTTTGCAGCGGAAAACAATAATAATAAACTTTATAAATAAAACTTAGTCAACAATAAGTCAACTCCAAACTAATCAACAAAATCAAAGTCAACTTTAAAACCAAATCAAACCAACTATGAAAAGTATAACTCAAGAGTACAAAATATAAACTACACAAGCTCTCCAAGAACCTGATCCCAATGATGCATCATCTTCAAACCTGTAGATAGACAATGCACTATTGATCCCTAGAGACTGCTCACCGAAGTGGGTCATCACAGGATCAATAAGGCAAAGCCATGATCAACCTACACAACAAAAGCACGTAATCAGCAAAGCTGAGTACTACATATTAAACAAGTAAACAATCCTAACATGATACTAAGAAATAGTAGGCAGGAATAAATAATAGTATAATAACTTGCATACCACTTTTACTGAACTAAACTTTTACAACATTCTTATTACTTTAAATGGAATAGTCAATGGATCGAGTTGTCTAACTAAAACCAGCCTTCCCTTTGGAAGACGAAATACGGGAGCGACTCCGTATTCCCATGACCTATGATATCGAGGAACCTTTGAAACAAAAATAGGACACGGTGATCAATCCGGCCCCAAAAAAAGCCATGGGCTACCACCATGTACTCCAACTCCTAATTGTCCTACACTTCAGACATGCACCAGTCTAAAGCTATTGCTATCCAGTTTCACTTTACATGATTTACCAGTTATTACTTTGTTATGACTCACAAGTACAACAAACATACAATCAAGAAACAATTACAAACTTTCATTTTTATCTTAGGATTAGATAAGTGATCACACAACTTAACAATCCAAGATTACTTTTCATCTTTAATTCAATCCTTCTTATTTGTTGAACCTAGCCAACAACCAAATTACCTTTCATAGGTAGAAAATATCAACTTAATTACCGGATAAGGCCCTCGATCCTTATAAAGCAGTGAAATACTCAAAGGGAACAATGATCAATCATGATCCAACACTAATAAATATATTAATTCCCCCATGTGAATTAATAAATTAAAGTTCCCAACCAACATGCTTGCATCAATTTTCCATACAAACATGATATAAATCTCATAATATAATCTCATAATCAACATGTTTACACCACAGCATAAAACATGCAAAATCCAACATAATCAATATCATATATGAACTCAACATAGTTCCTATATATGATACTACATAATTTTAATTCCTTCCTTAAATCATGATACTATCTCAATCAACACATAGGTATGTACGTACCTTGTGTAGACAAACTGGGATGCCACTTTGACCAACTTAAAAGTCGCCTAGAGAGAATTCTCCGCCTAACACAACCAATAGAATTTATAATCAATACTCCAAATAAATTCCAGCAACTTTAAAATACTTTAAATCCCCTGAAAAATATTTAAAGTTTGCTTTTATCATTAAAACTTCAATTACCCATCCTTCCTAGTATAATACCACTATACTAGTCATGAAAATCCATAAAACTCCATTAATAACAACCTTTCTAAAATTCCAGCAGCATATAATTTATTAAAACTCTCTTTAAACATACTTAAACATGGTTAGAAACATAAAGACAATAACTTTCATAATTTATAATAAACTTCTAGGTTTTTCTAACTTTCAAAACCCTAAAAATTCATGCTTTGATAACTAAAAATCTACTTTAAACTCAAATATGCAAATTTAATTTTTATTTCATCAACACATAAATTATATAACTTAGATTCAATAATAAATCAATAACTTATAACTTTTTAACATAAATTCATTAAAACAAAACCTAAAAATACAATCTTTGTATAAAACTGGAGGAGGAAAAAAAGAAACAAACCAAAGCAAGAAGAGGAAGGAAGAAGGACACGCCGGCCAAAGACAGGCGGCGGCAGCAGGTGGTCGCCGGCGAGGTGCGGCGGTGGCCAGACGTGGTGGTCGGCCCGGAAGGCTCGGCGAGAAGGAGCCGAAGGAAGAGGAAAAGAAAGAAAAGAAAAAGAGAGAAAAAGAGTGTGAAGGCCGAAAATTTGGAGGAAAGAGGAGAGAGAAAATAATGTGTGGGGAAAATTTGGGGTTTATGAGGTATTTATAGTTTCCCCTTTGTGGGATTAGGAAAAAAGTAATTGGGCTTCAAATAGAGTTTGGTGATAAATAGGAGTGATGATTGAACTCCTAACATCACTAGGATTAGTATTTGGGTTCCTCAAGCCCACTTAAACTCCTTTTTCAAATCCAAATAGATATTTCAAACATTTCAAGTACTTTCAAAGCATGACTTTAATAAATATTTGACTTGGATAAATTATTAAAACACTTCCTTTGACTTTCAAATAGTCAACCTTTGAAATATGAAACCATTAAATGCTAAAATATATTAAAATATAAATAAGTATATATTAAAATATACTTATAAAATTTATAAAATCTAAGCCATAAAACCAATTGCAAGATCTGGACTACAAGAAAAAGACACAATGATCATTTGACTCTTAGAAAAGGCCATGGGCTACTACCATGAGCTCCAACCTACCATGTTCAATACTATAAATGTGCACTATTATAGAGTTTTATTGCTTATCTTTTTTCTAGATATGCACTATTTAGAGTTTTGTTGCTTATCTTTTTTCCACTTTAAGTAATTATTTTAATAAATATTAGACAACCAATTAACTCAAATAATAAACAAACCATATATAAACAACATATTTTATCATTGATTGATACATATGGCAATAAAACTAATTTAAATTGTATTTAATATCCTTTAACCTTAATTGAATAAATCAACTATCAAACCAATATCATAAAGACATAAACTATCCTTTTACTCATTCAAGACTACAATCATGAAACGATAATAAAATGGTAAATCATTGAATTCTTAAAACAATTAATTCTATGAGTCCTTTAATGCCAATAAAAAATTATCAATATATATATCAAATTCCCTCTGAAATGCTTGCATCAATAATCCACACAAACATAATAAATATAAAACATCAAACATGTTCAACACATAATCACATAAATATGCTAATTTCGTCAAAGACAATGTGGCCTAAGAACAACAAACAATTTCTTAAACATGATACTAAGTTTATAATCTATCTAACACATGATGTTATGTCCAAAAATGTTAGACATGCACGTACCTCGTGTATACCACCCTTCATGTCACTTTTAATCACTAAACATCATTTATTGAGAAATCTTCTCCTACAAGTAATATAATTTAATCAATATACTTTCACTGATAAATTTCCAACAACTATGAAATGTTCAAAACCCTCTAAAGTTCATGTAGACTTAATTATTGGTCTTATTAGTGATTATTGGAATCCAATTATCAAGTTCGTCGTTAATTCATCACAATTTTTCCCCCCAAATTGTGTTCGAAAATCCGCTAAAATACTTGTCAGTTTCTCAAATTTAGTCATTAATCTTTTAGAGTAATTTGTTTCATCTCATTGATGATTTTCAGTTAATTTCTTCTGTTTCCTATATAGGAATTTTGATCCAGTCTTTAAAGTGGATCAAAGGTTTCATTTTTCTTCCATTCAAATTCAAACTAGGTTACCTGGCTAGGGTTTATAGGGTTTGTGTTGCTATTCCGATTGAATGTTCGATTTGGTGCTCTATTCAATTCCTTGATGCTGCTCAATCTTCTACCGCGCGTGGTTCTGCTTCTTCGATGACTAGTATAAATTTATTGCTGCTTCTTGATGGTTTTGCGTCGTATTTAATTGAATTAGTCTTTGAAAGTTGCGGGGGGTTAGCACTGGAGATGTTCTCCCCTTGTGCCTCCCACCTCTTTTCAGAATGCAATCTTTGCTTATTGCTTGTGAAGCTTGAGTCGCCTCTTGTCCTTTATTGGGAGTTCGTGGTTGCGATATGCTGCGTGATTATGAGATCGATTAATGATGAATACTCTCTGGTGTTGTTAACAATTCAATTGGCAAAATCCAGCCTTAGATGGTGGGATCTTCTTCTTTATCAAGATTCCCCATTCTATGCGACTTTCCATGGTGTGAGTAAGCTTTGCTTTTTCTCGCCTCTAGACCTCTTAGCTTCAGTTTGTGTTCGTGTGGAAATTGATGAGATCATAATTTTTTATTTATCTGCTCTTTTGCCTATACCCAGTGCGAGTTGTAACGCTATGCGTAAGCTGTGCCTTTTCTTGTTTTTAGACCTCTTAGCTTTAGTATATTTACTATGTAGAAATTGATGAGATAATAATTTTTCATCTATGGTTGCTTGCCTTTAGTTATTGTTTTGATTAAGAAAATTACTTATTTTTGTGGTATTCTTATAAGATTGGATGTTGTGAAGGAAACCGGATTCCCCATAAAGGATATCCTCCTTGATTACTCTTGGTTAACTAAGCCATTTGTTAATTTCCTTTCTTGGAATTGGTTTGAAATCTGCTCTCTAGCAATGGGTGTGTTAGGTGCCAACTATAGTTATTTAAAGATGCCAATCTATGTTTTTGGATTGGCTATCTATGTAGTGGCAATCTCAATGAAATCCAATCTAGACTTCAGAAGCTATTGGAATGGATTTTGTTGGTTGGATTGTATAGTTTTGCTCTTTTATAAAAACTCTTATCTAGGCTACAGAAGCTATTGGATTGGAGGTCTTTTGAGTCCATTCTGCAATTCTTATTGCCATATTATAGCTATATTGCGCCTCAAGAAGGCTTCCCGGATAAATTTTATAGTTTGTTCAAGGATGCTAAACTTCCTCAGTCGTAATTTCTTAAGACAACATCTTCTGATGAGTACTCCTTTTATGTATCTCTGTATTATTACTCAGGTTGATCTCAATAACACTTTATTTGGGTGGTGGCACCCTATAAGAGTTGTTTTTCTATATGACTATGTGCAAGAATTGATTGAATTATGGATGCACGTTAGTATTTGGTCCAATATTGTTGACTGCATTACTTTTCAGAAGATTATGAGATTTACAACCCCTCTGCCAGTTAAAATGGTTGGTCTTTTGTTATTTAAGTAATTATGATTATTGGTTTTTGGAATATTCGAGGGGTTTCTAAGAAGAATGCATTGACTGATATTCGAGATTTTTGTTCAAGCAACTTTATTAAGATCTTTATGATATGCGAAGTGAAAACTAAAACTCCCCCCTTCCTGATCATAGCAAACCAGTGTGGATTTCAACATGTTGATTATGTTTCCACTTTAGGACTAGCAGGTGGTTTATGGCTTTTTTGGATGGATTGTAATACTTGCCCCTTTAATTTAGTAGTATTACATAAAGCTGCTCGTTTTATTTCTTGCTCTATTACTCTTCTTAATGACCAGCTTTCATTGCGATTTTTATTTACGCTCCTGCTAGACATGAACATAAAGCTGAATTTTGGGAGGAGTTGATTATGTATGTTAATAATCTATTTTCTCCCTTTGTTATACCTGGTGACTTTAATGAAATTAGTTGTGAACAAGATAAGTTGGGGGTGCAATCTTCAACTCTTCTAGAACTCATACCATGCATAATCTTTTCAACCAAGTTTCGTGTGTGGAGCTTCCTTTCATGGGCTCTAGATTCACTTGGAGAATGAAAAAAGTTGGCCCAGATAATATATTAGAACGTACTAATGAAGGTGTAGCTAGCACTGTATGGATTAGTAGATTCACTCAAGCCAAACTAAAATATCACCCCTTTACTTCTTTTGATCGGCTGTCAAGTGTCTTTAGATTTATCATTTTCTAAGATTTTGAAAGCCGCTCCGTTTCGTTTTGAAAAAATGTGGTGTCAACATAAGGATTAAGACATGTTGGTTAAAAAGACATGGTGTACTCGTTTTAACGGTTCACATATGTTTAATCTTGTTAAAAAAATGTAAACTTCTTAAAGAAAACTCTAAGAAATGGAATCTTTCCCAGTTTGATAATATTTTTAGGCAACTTCGCTGGTAGATGGTAATACAATATTAATAGAAAGGAGGAATTTGTGATCTCTTATGAGAAGTTAACGTAGAAAAAATATGTTTTCTCAGCCTAGCTGAGCTTTTTTGTGTCGCTTGAGTGAAGGTAGCAAGAGACTTGTTCAGCCTTGATGATAAAAATCCAAATTTAAGTAAGGAACAAGTTGCTGCTCTTCAAGTGAGCAACCTACCTTTTGTAACCAGCGATGCTAGCTCTAAAAATGTAATTTCTACAAGAATTCGACTGAGAGTTGTATAAATTGATGCTTGTCAAGGAGATTGTGGAAACATGTCTAAAATGGTAAGCTCTATTTTTTGTTCTTAGCCACCATGCGGAAGAAACAACTACAAGATTTGTGTAACCAGAATTTAGCTACTTGCTAGGACATCTTTTCTCTATGAAATTGAAGTTGCAAATGAAATGTAAAAATGATACTTAGAACTATTTATGCTTGTCGTGCATTTCCAAATTGCAGAGTAGACTTGCCAGATTGTAACTACTGATTTCCTCCAAGCCCACTTATGGTGCAATCTCTTCACCTGAATTTTGCTGAACTTATCTGAACTTTTCGGAACTTAACTTATGGAATTTATCTGAACTGAACTTACTGGAACTTATTGGAAATTATCTGAACTTATTTTTCCTGAACTATATTCTTCTGAAGGTGAAGAGAAATCACCCTTAGTGGCTTCATTCCTTGAACTATCTGATCCCCTAGGTCATTTTTGCAGAATAAGCTCTGCTTGCTGTTAATGAAACATATTTTGGCCTTCTTCCGATGATCATTCATTATATTCTTTTTGCTCATTTGTATGCAAGTGGCTAGGTCTTTCAACTGTTACAAATTATAGTTTTACTGATTTAAGTACTTTTTTTAGTTTTGCCTTCCCTTTCTATGTAGTCTCTATCTGCAGCATGTTCAGCACTCTCTATATCCTGCATGCTTTTGCAATTGCAACCCCATTCCCTTTGCTTTTCATAAACAGAAGATTAGAGTGCATTTTCTGTGAATAAATATGCTTCAGTGAGAGTGTATTTCCTTTCAACATTCCAAGATTAGTCTAAATAAATCTGATTATTTGCAGATATGCTAGGACTTTTGCGTTCTTCTACATGATTGGGTTACATATCCTAGTTTTTACTTGTCTATACAGGATGTCTGCTCTGAGTCATTTAAGGTACTGAGATTTTACGAATCTTCTATCTGCACATTGCTTTTCTACCGATTCTAATTCGTGTGATGCCCTTCTGCAGTCATGGCACTGAAGAACTTGTTGAGGAAACCATTCTGCCTCATGTTCTCTAAAGCTTAATCCAAACTACTAAAAATACTACATCCTTATGTTTGAATGATTTTGCACGGATGTTGAAGAACATATCATGACAATGTTTTGTTGTATATATATGATCACAACACTAGTCATTACCCTTTTTCACCTTCTTTCATGTATAATGCAATGTCGGAGTATGGAGTACATGTTAGAAATTGTAGTTCTGCGGTATGCTGGAATTGATGATGACAATGACAGATGCATGTTTGCCCTGACAAGTCAATATTTAGTAGTTCCTATAGTAGATGTTTATGTGATTATTAATTTGCCTATTTTAGCATTGATGATGGGGTACAAAACTACCAATCATAGTCTAAGGGAAGAAATAGTGTGTACATACAATCCAAATTAGACTGAAGAGTTCTATTCCAATTTTTTTGGTGAGCTACTCCTATATAACTTCATTTGGTCTATAATCAATGTAATATGGGGTAGATGTACAATTTTTAAGGAACTCATGTGACAAATAAAAGATAAAAAAGAGGAGATAAATAAAGGAATATATGCGATAAAGAGAGATAAAAGAGACTATTTAACCAAAAACAAAAATGTTGCTCATTCTTTAGCATGCTTCCAATATTGGGAGTCTGGTTGTAGGATTTGGGATCACCAATCCATGATTATTGATTTGCTAAGTAATGATATTTAGTTGCCCCTATGGGATTTCATCGAAAAAAATGTTACGGTTATTTTGCTATTACTAAAAAGGAAGATGTTGTTTAGAACGAAGGAAGTAAGTTATTGTGTAGCTACGAATCATGTGATCATCATCATTAATTTAGATCTAAACACGTGTAAAAATGACACGAATAAATGGCACTAATTTGAGAGTCATTCAGTATCAAATTATGTGCCATTTTTATATGGAAGATTCGCTAAAACAAACATTTTATATGTCACATTTTGTGAGAAACAGTTTTAAAATTTAATCTGGAAACTTTGTACCTTAATTTGTTTTTTTTCATTTGTGAGAAACAACCTTAAGCTACAATTTGGCGTTTATCAAACACTTTCCAGCGAGCACTTCTCTTTCCTCCTCTATGTTCTTCAACCTCTCTATCCAGTTGTGTTATTTCACTCTAATATTTTCAAAGCATATCTCAGAAATCAAATAATCCCAAATTTTCAATCAAAAGATTCAAAATACATAGAATAAACAAAGCCATCATGGGTTCACTAGCAACGCATTTTCCGGCATTCTTACTCTTCTCCCCAATTGGTTTACATCTCATGCATTCCTCTTTATCTCTCTTCCTTAAAGACTCTTTTCACTATCAGTTAAGACCATTGTGACATCCCAATAATTCTCTTTTTTAAATATACATTCCTTTTGAGCAATAGAGAATTATTGAAGTATTATTGTCACATACTCACGTGTGACTGAAAACAGTTAGGCTTATTGAGAATTTTACAACGGAAACACATTAGTAAAATAGTTCAAACCATAAGTAAAAGTCAAGCAATAATTTTATTACAAATTATAACCATTTAAGGCCATTAATAAGTAGAGTCAATATTCAAAGTTAACTCCCAAAAATCGAACCATGAATCCAAAATTCACAATTCAAAGTCACACAACCAAAACAAACAATATAGACAACAAGAGTAAATAAACTTATTACTCCCCAGATGCATCATGATCTTCAACTTGAAAATAGTTGTATGACCAATTGATCATACGAGGGACTGTTCGCCAAACAATACTCAAGCAAATATGGGTCATCACAAGATCAATAAGGTACAGGTTATGATCAAAATATAATGCACGCAATCAGCAATGCTGAGTACATATATATACAATATAAAAACATACTTCCTCTGTTTTTTAATGGTTGCAACATTTTGACTTTTGTACTATACATATATTAACTTTGACCAAAAATATTTTATTAACATATACAACAAAATTAAATATGTAAGATGTGTTGGATTTGTCTTAATGTATATTTACAACATATCACCTTTTTATAATTTACACTAACAAATTATTAAAGATATTAATGGTCAAAGTTACTTGTTGGTAAATGTGTAAGTCAAATCGTTGCATCCTTTAAAGAATGCAGGAAGTAATTAAGAACTTAGCATGATACTACAACAAAATAAAACTAGGAACATACAACTCAAACAATAAATATTCATATGAGAACTCTTGATTCTAAACACGTAACTTGACTCTCTTTAATTATTAGTTAATTAATTTAAGTATAAAATGGTGAGTTGATCGACCCCAAAACGTCTTAGAATAGACATGACAATAGCCACGATACTAATGTAACATCCCAATAATTCTCTCTTTTCTAAAATACCTTTTTAATATAAATAATAGAGAATTATCAAAGTATTATCGCCCGTGTGAAAACGTATCGGCTTATTCAGAATTTTGCAGCGGAAAACAATAATAATAAACTTTATAAATAAAACTTAGTCAACAATAAGTCAACTCCAAACTAATCAACAAAATCAAAGTCAACTTTAAAACCAAATCAAACCAACTATGAAAAGTATAACTCAAGAGTACAAAATATAAACTACACAAGCTCTCCAAGAACCTGATCCCAATGATGCATCATCTTCAAACCTGTAGATAGACAATGCACTATTGATCCCTAGAGACTGCTCACCGAAATGGGTCATCACAGGATCAATAAGGCAAAGCCATGATCAACCTACACAACAAAAGCACGTAATCAGCAAAGCTGAGTACTACATACTAAACAAGTAAACAATCCTAACATGATACTAAGAAATAGTAGGCAGGAATAAATAATAGTATAATAACTTGCATACCACTTTTACTGAACTAAACTTTTACAACATTCTTATTACTTTAAATGGAATAGTCAATGGACCGAGTTGTCATCACAGTTGTCTAAAGCTATTGCTATCCAGTTTCACTTTACATGATTTACCAGTTATTACTTTGTTATGACTCACAAGTACAACAAACATACAATCAAGAAACAATTACAAACTTTCATTTTTATCTTAGGATTAGATAAGTGATCACACAACTTAACAATCCAAGATTACTTTTCATCTTTAATTCAATCCTTCTTATTTGTTGAACCTAGCCAACAACCAAATTACCTTTCATAGGTAGAAAATATCAACTTAATTACCGGATAAGGCCCTCGATCCTTATAAAGCAGTGAAATACTCAAAGGGAACAATGATCAATCATGATCCAACACTAATAAATATATTAATTCCCCCATGTGAATTAATAAATTAAAGTTCCCAACCAACATGCTTGCATCAATTTTCCATACAAACATGATATAAATCTCATAATATAATCTCATAATCAACATGTTTACACCACAGCATAAAACATGCAAAATCCAACATAATCAATATCATATATGAACTCAACATAGTTCCTATATATGATACTACATAATTTTAATTCCTTCCTTAAATCATGATACTATCTCAATCAACACATAGGTATGTACGTACCTTGTGTAGACAAACTGGGATGCCACTTTGACCAACTTAAAAGTCGCCTAGAGAGAATTCTCCGCCTAACACAACCAATAGAATTTATAATCAATACTCCAAATAAATTCCAGCAACTTTAAAATACTTTAAATCCCCTGAAAAATATTTAAAGTTTGCTTTTATCATTAAAACTTCAATTACCCATCCTTCCTAGTATAATACCACTATACTAGTCATGAAAATCCATAAAACTCCATTAATAACAACCTTTCTAAAATTCCAGCAGCATATAATTTACTAAAACTCTCTTTAAACATACTTAAACATGCTTAGAAACATAAAGACAATAACTTTCATAATTTATAATAAACTACTAGGTTTTTCTAACTTTCAAAACCCTAAAAATTCATGCTTTGATAACTAAAAATCTACTTTAAACTCAAATATGCAAATTTAATTTTTATTTCATCAACACATAAATTATATAACTTAGATTCAATAATAAATCAATAACTTATAACTTTTAAACATAAATTAATTAAAACAAAACCTAAAAATACAATCTTTGTATAAAACTTGAGGAGGAAGAAAAGAAACAAACCAAAGCAAGAAGAGGAAGGAAGAGAGACACGCCGGCCAAAGACAGGCGGCGGCAGCAGGTGGTCGCCGGCGAGGTGCGGCGGTGGCCAGACGTGGTGGTCGGCCCGGAAGGCTCGGCGAGAAGGAGCCGAAGGAAGAGGAAAAGAAAGAAAAGAAAAAGAGAGAAAAAGAGTGTGAAGGCCGAAAAATTGGAGGAAAGAGGAGAGAGAAAATAATGTGTGGGAAAAATTTGGGGTTTAGAAGGTATTTATAGTTTCCCCTTTGTGGGCTTAGGAAAAAGGTAATTGGGCTTCAAATAGAGTTTGGTGATGAATAGGAGTGATGATTGAACTCCTAACATCACTAGGATTAGTATTTGGGTTCCTCAAGCCCACTTAACCTCCTTTTTCAAATCCAAATAGATATTTCAAATATTTCAAGTACTTTCAAAGCATGAATTTAATAAATATTTGACTTGGATAAATTATTAAAACACTTCCTTTGACTTTCAAATAGTCAACCTTTGAAATATGAAACCATTAAATGCTAAAATATATTAAAATATAAATAACTATATATTAAAATATACTTATAAAATTTATATAATACGGGGGATTACAACTAAAATCTAAGCCATGAAACCAATTGCAAGATCGGGACTACAAGAAAAAGACACAATAATGATCATTTGACTCTTAGAAAAGGCCATGGGCTACTACCATGAGCTCCAACCTACCATGTTCAATACTATAAATGTGCACTATTATAGAGTTTTATTGCTTATCTTTTTTCCAGATATGCACTACTTAGAGTTTTGTTGCTTATCTTTTTTCCACTTTAAGTAATTATTTTAATAAATATTAGACAACCAATTAACTCAAACAATAAACAAACCATATATAAACAACATATTTTATCTTTGATTGATACATATGGCAATAAAACTAATTTAAATTGTATTTAATCTCCTTTAACCTTTATTGTAACACCCCCGCCAACCCGAACCCTTTTTCATTTAACAAAACTTGAGATGGGGGAAAATCCACGAGGGTTCGATTCAACGGGCCTGCTACCGCCGCACTTATCTCCTTGGAAATAAATGCAAGGCTAGATTAAAGCATACTAAATTCAATTAATTAATCCTTACAACCAAGTAAAATGTTCATTAAATATTACTAATTACTAAAGTATTTCAGAGTTCCAGCGGAAGCTAAATCATAAGCTAAGTGGATGACAACTCTAAGTGATCTCCCTTTTGTTCCCCCGTCGATCACCCACCTGCACAAATGCATTGAAAAGAAACAAGAGAGACAAGCTCCCAAAAATCAGAAAAACTGAGTAATTCCAACTCCATCCCGTAAAATACTTAAGTTGAAAATACTTTGTAAAATAGTAGGTTAATAGGGTTGAAAAGCGTAGCACACATACACGTATATATACAATGAATAATCAAATAATTAATTCAATTATTTAAGGAGAGGAAAGAGAACGCCAGTAAGCCGGGGTCAATCCCCTGTAACCACTTACTTCAACATTGTAGGCCGGGGTCAATCCCCTGTAACCACCTACGGATAACATAATGACCATAATAACAGAAACCCTAGTGTGCACACCCCTTCTACTTGGATCACAACAAGATAGAAGGAAGACAAGTAACTATAAATCAGCATAGTAACCAGAGAACCTGTAGGGGCCGCTGAACCTCTCACACAGGGCAACCTGTTCATCATTTCCCTCCGATATTTCACTTTACGTGATTAACATCTTTTAAATTTCAAGTCATCACATAAATCACGTACACATTTATGTCATCTTGTTCAATCCAGTGTGAACATATTCAATCCATCATACTCTCAATCCATTCATAATCTCAATCCATTCATAGTGGTTTCAATAACTCATTTCATAAACACAACCGTCACTTGAGTTCATTTATCACTTCAGATTCATAATCATTTCATTATCACAAGTTCTTACCAATTTCAACTTTCATAAAGTCTCAATATTAATAACAATAATAATATTCATGATAATCATAATGATATATAGTAATAATAATAACAATAATAATCATAATAATAATAATAATAATAATAATATAATAATAATCATAACATTAGTAAATGACATTAAGCGGTTTTATTAACGTTATAATAAACATATTTGTCATATCGTATATCGTCCATAGTCATGATCCATAATCGAAATCGATAGTCATCGTCCATTTTGTCATTCGTATTCATAATCCGCATTAAGTCGATAATCCATAATTATAGTCCATACTTATATATGCTTCATAAGCACATAATAATCACATATTCAGTTCGTTTTACACTAACGGGATCTATGTTCAGATGGACATCGGAGATTACCTTGTGACGCGTGCCCAAAAGTCAAGTTCACGAACAGATTAACACTCTTGATATTCCTCGTCTACGCAATCGGAATCTACATTAGACGTTAACGAGATCTAAGTTAGTTACCTAAATAACCCCTTTTTATATAAAATAAACAATTTAAATATTTCAATTAACTTAAAGAATTCTTAATGATTTTAAGAGAGTTTATAAATCAAAGTTTATGGTTTTTAAATTATTTATGAAATCATTTTAAGTACTTAAAGATTATTTCAACTTAAGTTTTCTTAACCAAACAAGATGTTTTTAAAGTCATAAAGATTAAGTTATTATAATTATAAGATACTAATCCAAACTAATTAATCAAAATTAGACATTGTTTTGTTTCAAAAAGTCAAAGTCATTTAAAAAGGGGGAAGAAAGTTTACTGATTTCAAGAATCAGTTTTAACAAAACTAAAGGAAAAAAAAAACGAAGAAGGCAGGAAGGAAGAACAGGGGAGGCAACTCAGGGGGAAGATAAACAAGGAAGTGGTGCTGGTGTTTCGAGCGGTGGACGGGCGAAGTCAGGCGGGGAGGGGTGCGGCTGGGCGCGGCTGAAGTGCTACGAGGGAGGTCGCGGGCTGGGCAGGAGAAGGTGAAGGGCTGGTGGTGTTGGGTGGCGTTGATGGTGGCGCGAGGTTCAGGTGGTCGTGGTGGTTCGTTCGGTGGTGCTCGGCAGTTTCCGGTGGTGTGGTGGTGGTGTTACTGGTTTGCAATTTTCATTTTCAATTTTCAAAATCAAAAATCAGAAATTTAAGAAAGAAGATAAAGGATTGAAGCAAACCTTTTTGAATTGTTTGCTTGAGCAATTGGGTGGGTGAAGTTCAGTATTTATAGGAGGATTTGGTTAGAAATTTGGAACTTTGGTCAAGCTCCATTAATGGTGGAGGTGTAAGGTGTGAGGGCTATGGTTTAGCTTTTGAAAAATTTGCCCCTAATATCTGAAATGTAGACTGAAATTCAATTATTTACTGACAAAGCTGAAATTTTGTGTTGAAAATCTTAGTTTTTGTGTGCTGTGAATCAGACGAAGGAAGGGAGGAGAGGAAGATGGTGAAATCAGTTTTCACCCTTTTTTTTTTCCTTTTTCTTTTGGCTAAAAGGCATATGGGTTATGGACTTGTATTTGGGCTTTGGATTACAAAAATGGATGGACAACTTGTACAAAAATGCCCACCACTAAAAATAAAGAGTTTAATTAATAATAAAATGAATAATAAAACAAGTAAATGATTTATTTTAAACTTGTTAAATAAATCAAAACTAAATGAAATTATTATTTTAATAAACATAGTTATCAAATAAAATCGCATTATCATAAAATAAATTTTAAGTGGAAATAATATTAAACCATATAAATAATAAAATACGCTTTCAAAATTCGGGGTATTACATTTATTGAATAAATCAACTATCAAACCAGTATCATAAAGACATAAACTATCCTTTTACTCATTCAAGACTACAATCATGAAACGATAATAAAATGGTAAATCATTGAATTCTTAAAACAATTAATTCCATGAGTCCTTTAATGCCAATAAAAAATTATCAATATATATATCAAATTCCCTCTGAAATGCTTGCATCAATAATCCACACAAACATAATAAATATAAAACATCAAACATGTTCCACACATAATCACATAAATATGCTAATTTCGTCAAAGACAATGTGGCCTAAGAACAACAAACAATTTCTTAAACATGATACTAAGTTTATAATCTATCTAACACATGATGTTATGTCCAAAAATGTTAGACATGCACGTACCTCGTGTCTACCACCCTTCATGTCACTTTTAATCACTAAACATCATTTATTGAGAAATCTTCTCCTACAAGTAATATAATTTAATCAATATACTTTCACTGATAAATTTCCAACAACTATGAAATGTTCAAAACCCTCTAAAGTTCATGTAGACTTAATTATTGGTCTTATTAGTGATTATTGGAATCCAATTATCAAGTTCGTCGTTAATTCAGCATAATTTTTCCCCCCAAATTGTGTTCGAAAATCCGCTAAGAAACTTGTCAGTTTCTCAAATTTAGTCATTAATCTTTTAGAGTAATTTGTTTCATCTCATTGATGATTTTCAGTTAATTTCTTCTGTTTCCTATATTGGAATTTTGATCCAGTCTTTAAAGTGGATCAAAGGTTTCATTTTTCTTCCATTCAAATTCAAACTAGGTTACCTGGCTAGGGTTTATAGGGTTTGTGTTGCTATTCCGATTGAATGTTCGATTTGGTGCTCTATTCAATTCATTGATGCTGCTCAATCTTCTACCGCGCGTGGTTCTGTTTCTTCGATGACTAGTATAAATTTATTGCTGCTTCTTGATGGTTTTGCGTCGTATTTAATTGAATTAGTCTTTGAAATTTGTGGGGGGTTAGCACTGGAGATGTTCTCCCCTTGTGCCTCCCACCTCTTTTCAGAATGCAATCTTTGCTTATTGCTTGTGAAGCTTGAGTCGCCTCTTGTCCTTTATTGGGAGTTCGTGGTTGCGATATGCTGCGTGATTATGAGATCGATTAATGATGAATACTCTTTGGTGTTGTTAACAATTCAATTGGCAAAATCCAGCCTTAGATGGTGGGATCTTCTTCTTTATCAAGATTCCCCATTCTATGCGACTTTCCATGGTGTGAGTAAGCTTTGCTTTTTCTCGCCTCTAGACCTCTTAGCTTCAGTTTGTGTTCGTGTGGAAATTGATGAGATCATAATTTTTTATTTATCTGCTCTTTTGCCTATACCCAGTGCGAGTTGTAACGCTATGCGTAAGCTGTGCCTTTTCTTGTTTTTAGACCTCTTAGCTTCAGTATATTTACTATGTAGAAATTGATGAGATAATAATTTTTCATCTATGGTTGCTTGCCTTTAGTTATTGTTTTGATTAAGAAAATTACTTATTTTTGTGGTATTCTTATAAGATTGGATGTTGTGAAGGAAACCGGATTCCCCATAAAGGATATCCTCCTTGATTACTCTTGGTTAACTAAGCCATTTGTTAATTTCCTTTCTTGGAATTGGTTTGAAATCTGCTCTCTAGCAATGGGTGTGTTAGGTGCCAACTATAGTTATTTAAAGATGCCAATCTATGTTTTTGGATTGGCTATCTATGTAGTGGCAATCTCAATGAAATCCAATCTAGACTTCAGAAGCTATTGGAATGGATTTTGTTGGTTGGATTGTATAGTTTTGCTCTTTTATAAAAACTCTTATCTAGGCTACGAAGCTATTGGATTGGAGGTCTTTTGAGTCCATTCTCGCAATTCTTATTGCCATATTATAGCTATACCGCACCTCAAGAAGGCTTCCTGGATAAATTTTATAGTTTGTTCAAGGATGCTAAACTTCCTCGCCGTAATTTCTTAAGACAACATCTTCTGATGAGTACTCCTTTTATGTATCTCTGTATTATTACTCAGGTTGATCTCAATAACACTTTATTTGGGTGGTGGCACCCTATAAGAGTTGTTTTTCTATATGACTATGTGCAAGAATTGATTGAATTATGGATGCACGTTAGTATTTGGTCCAATATTGTTGACTGCATTACTTTTCAGAAGATTATGAGATTTACAACCCCTCTGCCAGTTAAAATGGTTGGTCTTTTGTTATTTAAGTAATTATGATTATTGGTTTTTGGAATATTCGTGGGGTTTCTAAGAAGAATGCATTGACTGATATTCGAGATTTTTGTTCAAGCAACTTTATTAAGATCTTTATGATATGCGAAGTGAAAACTAAAACTCCCCCCTTCCTGATCATAGCAAACCAGTGTGGATTTCAACATGTTGATTATGTTTCCACTTTAGGACTAGCAGGTGGTTTATGGCTTTTTTGGAATGATTGTAATACTTACCCCTTTAATTTAGTAGTATTACATAAAGCTGCTCGTTTTATTTCTTGCTCTATTACTCTTCTTAATGACCAGCTTTCATTGCGATTTTTATTTACGCTCCTGCTAGACATGAACATAAAGCTGAATTTTGGGAGGAGTTGATTATGTATGTTAATAATCTATCTTCTCCCTTTGTTATAGCTGGTGACTTTAATGAAATTAATTGTGAACAAGATAAGTTGGGGGTGCAATCTTCAACTCTTCTAAAACTCATACCATGCATAATCTTTTCAACCAAGTTTCGTGTGTGGAGCTTCCTTTCATGGGCTCTAGATTCACTTGGAGAAAGAAAAAAGTTGGCCCAGATAATATATTAGAATGTATTAATGAAGGTGTAGCTAGCACTATATGGATTAGTAGATTCACTCAAGCCAAACTAAAACATCACCCCTTTACTTCTTTTGATCGCTATCAGGTGTCTTTAGATTTATCAATTTCTAAGATTTTGAAAGCCGCTCCGTTTCGTTTTGAAAAAAATGTGGTGTCAACGTAAGGATTATGACATGTTGGTTAAAAAGACATGGTGTACTCGTTTTAATGGTTCACATATGTTCAATCTTGTTAAAAAATGCAAACTTCTTAAAGAAAACTCTAAGAAATGGAATCTTTCCCAGTTTGGTAATATTTTTAGGCAACTTCGTTTAGTAGATACCAAATTGGCAAGCATTCAGGAGAAGCTTATATCTAATCCTCTATGCCTTTCTCTTAATCTGCAACAAGAACGTTTTCTTCAAAAACGTGAAAGACTTCTAACTTTTAGTCGTGAGTACTGGAAATAAAAAAGTAAGACTAACTATCTCCACCTTGGTGATGCAAATACTAAATATTATCATACTCATGCCTCTAGAAGCAGTAAAAACCAAATTAAGAATTTTACTACATACACTAATCAAGTTATTTCCTCCCCGGCCAGTATATCAATTGAAATCACGAGGGAATTTAACAACCGTTTCGTTTCGAATCCTCGTTGTTTCTTTGATGAAGAAGTGAATTTATCCCTTCTTTCTCCTATTGTTTCCCTTGAAGACAATTTATTTCTCACGGATATTGTGTCAGTGGAGGAGATCAAAGATGCCACTTTTGATCTAGCTCCTGACAAATCCCCAGGCCCAGATGGTTTTCCTATGTTCTTTTTTCAGAAATATTGGACCATTGTCGGTAATTCGGTTGTCAGAGCGGTTAAAGCTTTTTTCCACTCTGGGAATCTTTTGAAAGAGATTAACCACACTTTTCTTGCTCTAATCCTAAAGATTGATAACCCCTCAAGTGCAAATCATCTTCGTTCAATTAGTTTATGCTCTACCATATATAAGATAATTTCGAAAGTTATTTCTAATCATCTGAAGTCAGTAATGGAGAAGATCATCCATCCCCTACAAGGTGCCTTTGTTCCTGAGCGCCTTATTCAGGATAATATTTTAATAGCGCATGAGGTTTTCCATTCTTTTAGTAAAAAAGCAGGTGTAGAAGGTTGGATTGCAATCAAGTTAGATATGAAAAAAGCATATGATAGGCTAGAATGAGACTATATTTTAGTCTCTCTTAGAAAGTTGGGTTTTTGTTCTCAATGGCTTGAGTGGATTAAAACCTGTATTTCTACACCGTCTTTCTCGGTCTTAGTTAATGGTGTCCCAGGGGAAATATTTTTTCGATCGAGAAGTATTCGACAAGGTGACCCTCTATCCCCGTATCTTTTTATTCTTTGTGTTGAGCTGCTTGCTAGACAACTTTCCTTTGCAAATATGCAAAAAGAGAAACCTATTAGAGTTTCTATTGGTAAATCTGGAGTGAGAATCCCAATTCTTACTTTTGCAGATGATACAATGATTTTTGCTAATGCTTCTGATCATAGTTGCTCCACTATTAAGGCAATTTTGGATAAATATTGTTTAACGTCAGGTCAATTAGTTAATTTCCACAAGTCTGATTTCCAATGTTCTCCTAATGTTTCAAATCTTGCTAAAGCTAATTTTTCTAGGCTTTTAGGCATGAGTGAAACTTCAAATCTAGGGGAATATTTGGGTTGTCCTCTTATAGATTCAAGGGTTACCAAAGAAATTTTTGGGAAAGTCTATTGCAAAGCTGTTAATCAACTTCCGAAATGGAAAGCCAATTCTCTTTTGCAAGCAGGAAGAACAGTTTTAATTCAAGCTAATCTAGCAACTAAAGCCAATTACCAGATGCAAAGTTTTTTATCTTCCTAAATAAATCCTCTCAAGTTGAGATAAAACATATAGAAATTTCTTTGGAATAAAGATACTCTAAATAAGTAAGCTAATCTGATAGGTTGGGATAAAATTTGTTTACCAAAGCAGTATGGGGGTTTAGGAATTCGAAAGGTAGATGTTAATAACATTGTTCTTCAAATGAAACTTCTTTGGAAAATTGTTAAACAAAAGACAATTTATGGGTAAATTTTGTTAAGAAAAAGTATAGCAAAAATCATGAGATTTTAACTCATAAAGTCTCTTCAGTAGCCTCTTGGCAGTGGAGAAAACTTATGTCCCTTATACCACTGTTTAGATAGGAGTTGAGATGGTAAGGAGATCAAATTTTGGGATGATAATTGGATCTTTCAATATCCCCTTAAAAAAATCATTATTCCTACTCATGAGTCGGAGCATCTCAAAGTGAGTGATGTTATTGATGATCATGGGGTTTGGGATAGGGAGAAAATTGCTTCTCTTGTCCCTCCTCATATAGCTTCTATTATTTCTTCCTCTTCCTTCCTTCTCATCCTCAGCCTGATACTCTTGTGTGGGGTCTGACGGCTGATGGGGAGTATTCAGTCAAGTTAGGGTCGATGTTGGCTCAGGGTCTTCATAATCCGAATTTTAAAAAAGTTGAGTTCGCTTGCCTTTGGAAGCTGCATGTTCCTCCCAAAATCAATTTTTTTATGGAGAGCTTGTCATGATGGGCTTCCTACGAAAGATAGACTTGAAAAATGTAAAGTCTTTCTTCCTCAGCAATGCGTTTTATGCTGCAATGCCCCTGAATCTCTTTCTCACCTTTGTTTTGAATGTCCCTTCACTTTAGATGTGTTTGAATGCCTTCATGACAATGGTGATTGGCCAAAACTCCCTCAGCAGTTCAACTTTTCTAGTCAATTCTCTTTTCGGTTTTGGTTTGATTATTGTCATTCTGAGCTTTCTTTGGAAGTTATTAAGAAGTTTTCTTTTGTGTGGTGGTTTGTCTGGTTCTTTTAGAAATAGAGTGATTTTCAATGATGAAGGCATTTTCCTTCGCCGTGCTAGTTTTCAGATTAATAGTTTTTTCGCCCAATGGGCTAAAGTGGACAGTGAGGTAAGAGTGGTCTCCTCTGCCTCTTCTTCTTCTCTCAAGAGCAATCATCCCACGAACATTCGAGTAAGTATTAATCTCAGTTGGTCCCTCCCCGTCCTCGCAATTATTGCAAGCTAAACTTTGATGGTTCTAAATTTAGTAATGGCAATGCTTCTTTAGGTTTTGTGATTAGAAATAGTGATGGTGAAGTTCTTTTAGCTGGTGCCAAGTCTATAGGCTCTAATATCTCTATTATTAACTTGAGGCTTTGGCTCTTAGTGAAGGCATCAAGGGAGCCTCTTTCCTTAACATCACTCATCTTATTATAGAAGGCGATAATTTAGGGGTCATTAATTGTATGAAGAATTCTTGGCGTATTTCTTGGGAGATTTCTAACATTACTAAAGATGTAGGTGTGCATGCTCGTCGGTTCCAGGTGTGCCAGTTTCGTCACTGCTTTCGCGAAGCTAACAAGGCTGCTGATTTTATGGCTAGAAAGGCGCATGATTACCCTTCTCTGTTATATTGGTTCCCTCCTTATTGTATGGATTTCTCCCTCATCATCCGCAAGTATGTTTTAGGCTGGCCTCCAGATTAGGGTGCTAGTCTAAGTTTGTTCTCCTTATAAAAAAAAAATAGAATACTTACTTTCAAGTCCATAACATATATACTAAAGATTTGTACCTTTAAAAGCCTTAAAACCCACCATTTTTCATATCTTTAAATCATACATTAGTAAAAAATCAATATACAATATATATTACTCCCTTTGTCTCATAATAGTTTGAACACTTTTCTTTTTTGTTTGTCCAAATTACTTTGAACACTTTGATCCATTTTTGGCATGGCCTCACTATTATTATATAAGTTTTCATACACCTCTTTGGCCCACACTCAATTAATAAAAAAAATACACAACTTTCTCTCTCCTTCAACAAAATATACTCCACCAACTTTTATTACATCTACTTTTTAATAGAATAATATTTGATAACCACACTACAATTTATCACATTAAAACTACTATTTTGGCCCGACCGATGCTCGAATCAGTTACAATTATCAAATATATTATTATTCATGAATTTCATAAATTTATTCTATTAGCTTTTAGTAATTTTTTGTCTAGTGCAAAATTGAAATATGAAAGTTATGGCATGATAAGTTGTTTTTTAAAAAAACTTCTAAGGAATTGGGGATAAAAATAACAATTTCAATGGAGGGTAAGAGGATGTTATTAACTTAATAAAAGTGTTAGAGATCAAAAAGCTTTTATATGTTACATATAACTATAAGACTTTATTATGTTTTAAACTGAAACATTAAACATTGAACTTGTAGTGGATTGGTGGTTAAACTCTCACATTTCATTTAAAAGGTCATAATTAAGTTCAATTCCTGGTAGCTACACATTGTTAATATTTTTAAATAAGATCATAAACATGTGTATTAGAAGTTTCACAAGAATGCCACGTGGCACATAAATTAAAGAGTGTCATATTACACCGTTCCTTTGATAGGTTCACCTTTTAATATACCAGTATAGATATGTGTCCTAACAAGTGTTCATATCTTTTTGCAACGGAGGGAGTATCGAAATGCGTGGGCAAGCATTGTAGCCTAGCACGTGTCGCCTCCATCTCATGTCATACATATGTAGCATGGCATATATGTCCACCAAATGAAACTCCTCTCTGTTACATAAGCTCTTACCTTACCCTTAAAAACAAAATTTATCTAAATTAGATTGAATCCACGACCTTGTATAGAACATATGGAGCTTCAACTAGTGAGCTAACATATCAATGATGCTCAATTGCTGCTAAGAAAACTTATTAATCAATTAATCACAAGCTTTTACATTACAACATAAAAGAAAGCAAAAGATAAACTTAGCAACAGGATTAGAAAAAATAATGTTATGAGTTTTTAATAGAACTCAAGGGTTAATGATGTTTTGTATGCAAATATAATACAAATAAAATGACTTATACCTTTTTTTAATAACACAATTAAAAAAAATTGGGGGCATCACCATGTGTCACCCCCCTACATGGTGTCATGTCACAAAAACTTGACTACTAAGTATGCAAGTCATTATCAAATAAAGTGGGGAATCATTCAGTCGAAAAACTAGTTCAATTCATAAAAGGTTATTAATAATTATCCCCATGATTGTTTTGAGCATCAGTCACTCGTGACCGAATACTCATTTGAATTGAAAAAACCATACATTGAGATGGATCTAATAAGCTATCAAAAAGCTATTTTTTATTCTTTGTATAACAGTGGTATTTGTGGTTAAAATTCTTAAATTTGACATTTAAAATTACAAGTGTTACAAAAATTATAAAACAGAAGAAATATAATTTTCACGGAGCTCGATACTTGGAATAATGAAACATCATCTTCATTGGGAAATTTATACTTAGGTGTTGTTTGATTAAATGTAGGAATTAGTATTTCTTAGGAAATCATTTATACCTTGAAATTCCAATTTCTAAAAAGTGGGAAAAATTATTTGGTTGCTCTTTACTTCCCAAGAGAAGTTCTACTAGCCTAGCTTAGTAACTTCATTATGTGAGAAGTACAAGAATTTACAACTTCCTACATTTTTTGCAACCAAATAACCTCACCTTGTTTTATATTTTAGGAAGTTCTACTTTCGATATATTTTTATTCAATCAAACAACACTTGAATTTAGTACAGCTACGTTAAAATATTTACTAACTCCGTTGTAGTAAGTCAGCAATTGATGTCGTTGTAGTATAGTAGTAAGTATTCCCGCCTGTCACGCGGGTGACCCGGGTTCGATCCCGGCAACGGCGTTTTTTATTTCAGACCAATTCTTTTTAACTCATCCATTGATAATCCCTTTTCCTCGCAACATTCTTCATCTCTTACCAGTGATGTATGTAAATAGTTGAAATTTTCAACTTCAATTCTCTCTCCAAAAAACGATGAACATTGCAACAATTCCAATTCCATTTTCATCTTTTTCTTCATCAGCTGTAAAAAATTACAGCTATAATCGTAGCAGTTTCTGTTGCTTTTCATCATCTTCAACATTTTCCCTAATTCCCAAATCCCTAATTTTTTCTTCATCATACGTCAATTGGAAGATGCCCAATTTTGCTTGTTTCTCATCCTCCATTGATTCTTCGATGTCGGACGACGTTACGACGTCGTCTTCTGATGTTACTCCTATTCAGCCCAAGCCCAAGCCCAAACCTTGGCTTCTTGTTGGGCTTGGAAATCCTGGAAAAATGTATTCCGGCACTCGTCATAATGTACTCTCTCTATTTTACTTGTTTGTTATACATTTGCTTTTTTTTTTTGTTTAAATTTTTCGTAATATATTAGTGTTGATTCTGAAATTAAAGTATATGTTGTTAGGTTCTGAATGTTTTGTTGTGAATTGTTAGTTGTTGAGGATAAGCTTGTAGAAATTCAATATTCTGCTATTCTTTATATTAACTTTATGGATTTTTTTAATGGAAATTGGGCGTGGTATTGATATTGGGCGTGGAGATGGGAATTTGGAATGGTATGGCTGAATAGTGGGTGAGAATATGGGAACTGGGAATGTAATGCAGAAGATTGGGCGAGGAATTGGGAATGGTAATGTAGGAGATTGGGTGAGAAAATGGGAATTGGGAATGGTAATGCAGAAGCTTGGGTTAGGAAATGGGAATAGGGATTGGTAATTCTGGAGCTTGGGCGACGAAATTGGAATTGGTAATGGTAATGCAGGAGCTTGGGATAGGAAATGGAAATTGGGAATGATAATGCAGAAGGTCGAGATAGGAAATGGAGATTTGGAATGGTAATGCAGAAGCCTGGGAGAGGAAATGGCAGTTGGGAATGGTTGGGAACGGTAATGCAGAAGATTGGGATAGGAGATGGAAATTGGGAATGGCATTGGTAATGCAGAAGCTTGGGCGAGGAAATGGGAATGGTTGGGAATGATAATGCAGAAGATTGGGATAGGAAATGGTAATGCAGAAGCTTGGGTGAGGAAATGGGAATTGGGAATGATTGGGGACTGTAAGGCAGGAGTTTGGGTGAGGAAATGGGAATTGGGAATGATTGGGGACTGTAAGGCAGGAGTTTGGGTGAGGAAATGGGAATCGGAAATTCTGTTTTGAGAGATATATCTTGGGTATCCCAGCTTTTGTTTTTACTCAGAGGAGTCAAAGAAGCATTTCGTCCGGAGATACTTGCTTCTTTTCCTTCTTAATTCATATCATCTGATATGTAGCTTCTCTAAAGTTGCATCTAAAGTGGTCCTAGACTATAAAGTTCACTGTTATTACCTGCAAGAAGGTAGTGTAGTTGTTTCTAGCTTGTACTGCACATGTTCATATATGCATAAAGGTGAGATGTTCAATTGTTTTGTGTTTCCACTACAACGTTGCTAATTTGATCGTTATTTCTGGAACAAGGTTGTCCTTTTTGTGTTGGACTGAAAATGTCTTGTTGAAGCAATGAACTGTGTTATTTTCAACTACGTTTCAGGTTGGTTTCGAGATGGTAGACGCCATAGCAGAAGCCGAGGGGATATCAATGAATAGTGTTTCTTTTAAAGCTTTGTTTGGGAAAGGTACTCTTGCTCTTCGTTTTGGTTTCAATATTCTTGAATAACCTAGAGAATTCTGTAGTAGAAGAACTATGGAATGCATAAGGTTATTAGGAGCCAAGGCTGTGAATGCTAAGAAACTCCTTTTCTCGTAGAAGTTGAAGACTTGCAATGCCAGTTCCTAACAAAATATTTTTTTTTGGGAAATTATCATTGGTAACCTCGTGTTTTTGCTTTTTATATTTGGTAAAGTTAAATTGAAATCTCATTGGTAACCCTTTGATATTGTCTTTCAATCTTCCATGACCTTAATTTTGCATAAATAATTAAAAATCTATAACGATGTCACTTTTCATCCTCCTTCAAGTCCTTCCCCTTTTCTCTCTTCTCCTCTCTCTCTTATCCCCTATTTCTGAACTTTTAATTCTTGCCCTCCCTTTCTCACCCACTGCCTTCCCCAGTTCTCGACCTCTCTCCTCAATGAAAAGTTGGCGATGAAGATTTTACGGTGATTGGCAGATGCAAATCCCATCATCTCCTTCACTCTATTCTAGGTCCCATTTTTACTTCACTCTCTCTCCTCAAACCCACCAACTCATCTTCTCTATCTTCGTTTCCCATGTTTCTCTCTCCTCTTCCAACCTCCATTTTCCTTACCATCATCTCTACTTCCCCTTCTCTGCAATTGGCCCTGCAAATAGTCATCTTCTTCTACAGCAGTTCAGTAGTTTGTCACCTCCGAGGAGATTGTTGGAGCTAAGACGATTAATTAGGCCGTCGACGATATCAAAAATGTTGGTGTAGAGGATTGTAAATTAATTTGCCGCCCTTGAATGAGCCTAGTGTTTAATCTATTCTGACGAAAAAATGGAGATCCTCAAAACAACAAAAGGGCATTCTTTCATAAGATTAAGAATGGTGCTTTTTTCCTCCGCAATGACCAAATTTTACCTTTGTTGGGCCTTCTAGTAAATTGTTCATGGTGGTGGGATTTCTAATAGTACTCATAATGTGATGTATATTACTGTGACTTTTAGTTGGCTCGAAATAAGGTTAAATGCATAAATAAGTTGTATGCAGGTGCAACTATATTACTGGCTCTGTATTGAAAAGAACTAAAAAATATATAATGAAAGAAAGCTCCTTAGCTTTTGATGGTTACTTATGAAGTTAATGGTGGAGATGCCTTCACCTGAGAGGGATAAGCATGGTAACGGGTTGGGGGTGAGAGCTTTAATGTTTTAGGTTACCAATAAGATTTAGTTTTGATTACCAAATATGGAAAGCAAAAATACAGGGGTTACCAATGAGAATTTCCCAATATGTTATAGTGATTTCATTTTGAATAGAAACCTTATTTGTCAAAAAAACTCTTTCTTACTTGATTTCACTTTTAAACATAAATCTAATATCCCATTCAAAAAAACTCACAGCATCACGACTCATGGGTGATGAATAATAAAGGAGAGGAAAGTACGATAGTGGGACTAATGTCTGAACACTGTCCCAAACAATTTTAGATGTAAGAATGTTTTGTGATTTTGAACTTTGATGTAATCTTTGCTGCGTGTTAACCGGATCAATTTGTTGTCTCGCACTCAGGTTACATTGGAAAAGTTCCTGTTATCCTTTCCAAGCCACAAACTTTTATGAATGTCAGTGGTGAGTCTGTAAGTAGCTTATCTTGGAAGATCTATTATCTATTAGTAGTTAAATTGCTTTTTATGTTCTCTATACCTGGTAATGATGACGAAATTCTAATAATATTATTTGAAGGTTGGTCCTTTGGTTTCGTATTATAAGATCCCGCTAAATCAAGTACTAGTGGTAATTTGCTATTCACATACTTTGTCCAATTGCGTTGATTTAATAGCCTTAAACCTCATTTATTCGAATTGATGGTTGACTCTCTTACAGATTTACGACGACCTGGATCTGCCTTTTGCAAAATTGCGGCTTCTGCCTAAGGGTGGTCATGGAGGACACAATGGGTATTTACCTACGAGACACTCTGTGCTATTATTGATGATCTGCTTTTGATGCTATTTTCTAAAAAGTTATTATTGCTTAGTCAAAGTTTTCTCTTCAAATTACATACCCAAATCCCAAATTGTCAAGAGGGAAGGCTGTCTTAGGCAATAATCTATTTGCTCAAGCTTGTTGCGTCACAAGAATGGCAGAGAATCTTGCTTTATACCAATTAAATCTTGAATTATCACAGAAAAAAGATAACATACATGTGAACCATCACGATTACATGTAACTCTTTGTTTGATTTACTTGTAGGATGAGGAGTTTGATTGATCATTTCAAAGGAAACCGCGACTTTCCACGTTTAAGAATAGGTAAATAATATTGAGTGAAAGATCTATTATTCTTTAATATAGTAAAGAGTGCAATAAATCTCTGCCTGAATTCTGTACAGGAATTGGGCGGCCTCCTGGAAAGATGGACGCTGCCAACTTTGTACTTCGTCCATTCAGTAAACGTGAACGTGAAGAGGTGAGAATCCTGGTTTCTATTTATTTTCCTAGCTGTTACCGTCTACGTCCAGGACTGCATAAAGGCTTCTGTTTGTTTGTTTAAATCTTAATGTGATATAGTTTGCTTAAAGCTGCTTTTGATGCAACATGCTTTCTCACTTGGGGAGCTGACCCACCTGCAGTGTTCCACTTATTCCAACAGATTTTTGTTATGAATTGGAGATTTTAGTATCTATGAGCTTGTTGCTCCCAACCTTGACCTATCACATAAACATTCTGAGGTGAACCTTTGAGTTTGATCCTAATGCGCACATGCAGCATAGAAGAGAACCAAAATAGTATATAAGGCAATGATTCAAATACGGTGTTATACCAAAAGCTGGAGGCATAAAAGACTTTCTTTCTTGAGTGTTGAATCAATTTCCTATCAATATCTACTAGTTTGTATGATTAGGGGAAAAGATATGTATTCATGTACCATCCAAAGCAATAGATACTTGGCTATTTGTCGTTTCCAAGTCATCTCACAACCCGAGTCTTCATGTGAGCTTCGAGATGGGCTGGAATACAGTGATGTAATAGCATCAGTAAATCCTCCAGTCCAAGAAAACCTATAACCATGAAACAATGCGAAAAGTAAATTGGTTCGAGATCATAATTCATGCTGACATCTCAGTCTTAGGTCTGCTACATTTATTGGGTGATTATACTCCGGTGACACTCATATGTCCTGAGCTCTTGTGCTTGTTCCTGAAGTCTCCCCACCTTCTTTCTTATTTGCAAAGTAAATCATGAAATTCCATCGGTCTTCCTTTACTTTTTCTGTTAACCTAGTATTTCTGATTCATCACATGTTTGTTAAATCTTACTACCTTTGTTCTTTTTAGTTGCAACAAATGTCTTTTTGCACAAGTATTAAGGAAAGAGAGGAGAGAGTAACATTTGACCCAATTGTCCATGCTTTTTGCATGTGGGTTAGGTAAAATGAGGATAAAATGGTCAAATTGCCCCAAAACCTTTACCAAGAAAGGAAATATTGCATCTAAATAAAAACACGTAAAAATAGAAGTTGTTGCCACTAAAAATGACAGAGGAAGTATTATATTGCAAATTACTTTTACATGTTTTTGACTTACTATAATAGAAGTATTATACAATAGTTGCGTTAGTGATATATAAGATGCATAGCCTAGTGGTGTTGGTATCACCTTCGATACCAGAGATCCTGAGATCGAGTCTCACCCTATGCCTATGCAAAGAGGGATCCCCAATTTCCCCCCTACTTGCATGGGACTTCATCTTACCTTATAAAAAAAAAAAGATGCATCTAATTCTTGTAATAAAGAACTTTGTTAAAATTGAAAATAAAATGCCAATATTGTAATTTGTTAAATGCTAGATTGATATTTGCAAGGTGCGATCGTCCTTGGACCTTGATGCTTGTAGGTAGACCTGGTTATTGGGCGGGGCGGGTCAGGGTCAGTGCGGGTCGGAAGCGGGTCGGGTCATAAGAGGGTCGCTTCATAAAGGGTCGGTAGCGGGCCGGGCCAAACGGGTAGCGGGCCGATAATGGACGGGTCGGTAAACGAGCAAGAAAAACAAGGAACAAAAAGAGCCAAAAGTGAGTATAAATGAATGCGAATCCGAATATGCAATTGTTTTTACAAAACCTATTTTATTTTTCAAAATAATTGGGTTTCTTTTTTGGCCTTATAATGGCCCTGTCCAATAATGACCCTGTCCAATAAAGCCCTGTCCAATAAAAACCCTATAAATTTGACCCTAACCCTGTAGTCATTGGGCTACCCTGTCCAATAACCAGGTCTACTTGTAGGTAGTCGATTCAAGTTATCATTCTTATGCATGTAAACAGAATTATCAATAAAAGTGAAAATTTTGATTAGTTCCGCGATTCTTGATTTTTCGGTTGTGTGCAGTTGGATTTGACAATGCATACTGGACTGGAAGCAGTGCGGATTCTTTTGCTAGAAGGTTTCAATAAAAGTGCCACATTTGTGAACAGTGCAAAATCTCTTAAACAACTTAGTTAATCAAACTATACTTTCAACGTGGAAGTTGAATAGCAATTACGCGAATAGAGTTTTTCTCTATGGTAAATGTCAATGTATCTAGACTAGTGAAATTATGGATGATTATAAGATGGTCTGATTTGAAATCATACCATGAAAGCAAATGAATGTGAGCCACACATTCTTGCTTGTGGAGTCTCCATTTCTTTTCTTTTCCCTTTTATTTTAATTGCCAAAACTAATTTCTTTAGATTTTGTTTATTTACCAAAATTTATGAAATTAATTTCTGAAAATCGAAAAAATAATTATAAATTTTTTTTTGAAAAAATCCGAATTTTTTTTCAGCTTCCAAACAGTAATTCACGTTTGGAAAAAATAATTTGGAGCCAAATTTTTTTTACCCATTTTCTCTCTCCTCCTTGTTCTTGGTGTTCTTCACCAAAATTTTAAGAACACTTCCTCTTCCACCTTTTTCAACCGAATTTCTCCCAAATTCGACCCATTCTTCCACATTCTCCCTCAATTTCGACCCTATCTTCCATCTTCTTCCTCCATTTTGACCCATTCTTCACCTCCATTTCGCCTCAAACCTTCACCTCCATTGTTGAACTTCACCTCTATGGATTTTAATCTAAACTCTTCACCCGTAGATGAAATGGATGTAATTTTACTTGAATATTTCGCATATATTAACGAATTAATGATTTTCTATCTTCATTTGTGTATTTGAGTAAGATTAAACTTGCAATTTATGAAAAATTTCCCCAAAAAAAATCTAGGGTTTTAGGGAAAATAAAATGATGGTATTGGTGATTAAATTGCTCTAAATCAATACACTTCACACTTTTATGCGATAATTTGTGGTTACATTTGAGTAGTTCAAACTTTAGTTTAGCTATGATGCAAAAAAAAAATTCAGATTTTTCGCGACCTCCATGGAAGGTTGAGTTGGTTTTTTGTCTAAGGTACTGCAGTGATTTGGTAATTACTAAAAATATTTTGGACATGACCAAACATAAAGATATTTTGGTAAAAACTAAACATATTTTGGACATGACCAAAAATAAAATCAAGGTGTGTGAGATAATTGCAATAAATCAGTGCATTTCACCCTTTTATTGGGTTACATTTGATGCGTAGATCATACTTTAGTTTAGCAATTAGATGAAATAAATTTGCAACATTTTTGGAACCTCCATTGCAGTGGAATGTCACTGGTTTTTTGTGCAAGTTAGTGCATGGTTTAGGTAATTGCTAAAGATATTTTGGTCATAACCTATCATAACCACTATATATGTTAGATAATCACCTAATTAGATTAGGATATTACCAAATATTTCAGGTCACCACCTATCCATTTTAGGGCATTACCTAAAATAATAATTGACTTGGGCAATGCCCTCAAATTATGTGACTATAAAATATATGGGGATTGGACAATCATGCCGCTGGGTCCATTAGGCCCAACACCTCACCAAACCCCATTGACTTGAGTTTTGGGCCCCCCATTGTCCCTCCTTATACTCAAAAGCCCAAATTAACCCCATATCATATGCTTTTAGGTAATTACCAAACATGCTTTGGGCATTACCAAACCTATCCAATCACAATCTATTCCCATTACTCATCAAAGCAATCCTATGGGGATTGGACAATCATGTCACTAGGTCCATTAGGCCAATACATCACCAAACCCCATTGACTTGAGTTTTGGGCCCCCACAATACCTCATTGTACAAAAAAACCCAAATTAACCCCAATAATATGCTTTCAGGTAATTACCAAACATGTTATGAGGATTACCAAACTGCTAAGTGGATGATGTTCTCCCAATCACAATCATTTATCATTACTAATCAAAGCAATCCTTTGGGGATTGGACAATCATGCCACTGGGTCCATTAGACCCAATATATCACCAAACCCCATTGACTTGAGTTTTGGGCCCCCATTGTCCATCCTTATACTAAAAGCCCAATATAATCTCAATCATATGCTTTAAGGTAATTACCAAATATGTTCTGAGAATTACCAAACTACTAAGTGGAGGATGTTCTCCCAATCACAATCCTTTATCATTACTCATCAAAGCAATCCTATGGGGATTGGACAATAATGCCACTGGGTCCATTAGGCCAAATACCTCACCAAACCCCATTGACTTGAGTTTTGGGTCCCCCATTGTCCCTCCTTGTACTAAAAAGCCCAAATTAACACCAGATCATATGCTTTTACGTAATTACCAAACATGCTTTGGGTATTACCAAACCTATCCAATCTCTATCCATTCCCATTACTCATCAAAGCAATTCTATGGGGATTGGACAATCATGCCACTGGGTCCATTAGGCCTAATACCTCACCAAACCCCATTGACTTGAGTTTTGGGCCCCCATTGTCCCTCCTTGTACTAAAAAGCCCAAATTAACCCAAGATCATATGCATTTAGGTAATTACCAAACATGATTTGGGCATTACCAAACCTATCCAATCACAATCCATTCTCATTACTTATTAAAGCAATCCTATGGGGATTGGACAATTATGCCACTGGGTCCATTAGACCCAATACCTTATCAAACCCCATTGACTTGAGTTTTGGGCCCCCATTGTACATCATTGTACAAAAAAGCCCAAATTAACTCTTATCATATGTTTTAAAGTAAGGGATATTATCTCAGATAACCCTGACTTATAGGCCTTTTTCCAATATGACCCTGACTTTGGCTGACCTGTCTCCGATAACCCTGAACTTGATTTTTGTCATTAAACTGGACGGAATTTGTGACGGCTTTAACTTGACCCTAGCTTGGTTTGACTTTTGCTAAATTCATCTATTTTTCTCTCTTGTTCTTCATCTCTTCTCTCTCTTGTTCTTCATCTCTTCTCAAGCATTCATTCTCTTATTTTTTTTTCTCAATCAATTCTCCAGATTAAAACTTTGATCCAAAACATAACAAAACAAAACAAAAAGCCACAAAATCAAATTCAAGAAATCACTTAATTATTCACCCAGTTGAAGACCGAATCTCAAAACCCCAAACTTCTCCCCTCTCTCTCGCATCCCCTGCCTATGCTCATCAAACATGTTTGCTTCTTGTATTTTCTTTCTTCTAGTTTCAGAGTTCAAATTTTCATGTTAATTTCAGTCTTTTTTTTTGTGATTGATGAATTGGAATTTTTTCCAGTTTCTCGCATCCCCTGCCTAAATCTTCTTCCTGAATTTAAAATTGGTTTTTGCTGAAAAAATGGAAAAAGGAAAGAGGAAAATTTGAGGGGAGAGAGAAGGGAGTAGGACGCCATACCACAGTATGCGTTGCAATTTCCATCATGTTGATACACACGCTTTAAAATTTAGGCACTGCAATTTCCCATCATGTTGATACACATGCTTAAAATTGAGGTGTGGTTAATACTTGCTGTGAACTAGTCTGTGATTGCTTGTTCGAAAATTCTGGGGTCTCCTCAAAGTTGGGAGCATGATAATTTGGATTTTCTTTCTTGCTTTATCGCCTTACCATGTAGTAGACATCAAATTATCAGCCTTTAAATGACAACAACAAAAAGAATGTTCAATTGAAGAAACTGAAAGAAAAAGAAAACTCGAATCTTGGAGTTAGGCATTTTTTTATTTGTTTTCAGTGGCCATGAAAGAAAAAGAAAATTCTGAATAATGGTACTGAAAGAAAAAGAGACGTTGCCGCTGCTGCCCGGAGCTCGCCTCCCCTTCCCTTGCTTCTATTTTCACGTTGCTGCACCGAAGCTCAATTCCGTTGAACGCCGCACCACCAGCCTTCTGTCGCCAGAAACTACTTCTTGTTATTTTTCTTTCCTTTGCTTTCAGATTTTTTTAAAGTGATGTAAATTCAACCCTCAAGCCCAATTATGCCTTTAATGATTAGATTAAGTTTGGCATTTTTTTTTTTTGAAGTGGTAAGAGGAATGTCATTTCCAGAGATTATTGATGTGGTAATGATATTATTTGCGATTTTTGTGATTTTCTTTTTGTTCTAGTTTAGGAGTAGTGGTTGGATGATGGTGGTTTTAGAGATTAAAGAGATTTACCTAAGTTGAAGAGAGATAAATTGGTGGAAACTATTGATGAATGCTTGAGAAGAGATGAAAAACAAGAGAGAGAAATAGATGAATTTAGCAAAAGTCAAACCAAGTTAGGGTCAAGTTAACGCCGTCACAAATTCCATCCAGTTTAATGACAAAAATCAAGTTCGGGGTTATCGGACACAGGCCTGCCAAAGTCAGGGTTATATTGGAAAAAAAGCCTATAAGTCAGGGTTATCTGAGATAATATCCCTTAAGGTAATTACCAAACATGTTCTGAGGATTACCAAACTAGTAAGTGGAGGATGTTCTCCCAATCACAATCCTTTATCATTACTCATCAAAGCAATCCTATGGGGATTGGACAATAATGCCACTGGGTCCATTACGCCAAATACCTCACCAAACCCCATTGACTTGAGTTTTGGGTCCCACATTGTCCCTCATTGTACTAAAAAGCCCAAATTAACACCAGATCATATGCTTTTACGTAATTACCAAACATGCTTTGGGCATTACCAAACCTATCCAATCACAATCCATTCCCATTACTCATCAAAGCAATTCTATGGGGATTGCACAATCATGCCAGTGGGTCCATTAGGCCCAATACCTCACCAAACCCCATTTACTTGAGTTTTGGGCCCCCATTGTCCCTCCTTGTACCAAAAAACCCAAATTAACCCTAGATCATATGCTTTTAGGTAATTACCAAACATGTTCTGAGGATTACCAAAGTACTAAGTGGAGGATGTTATCCCAATCACAATCCATTCTCATTACTCATCAAAGCAATCATATGGGGATTGGAGAATCATGTCAATGGGTCCATTAGGCCCAATCTCTCACCAAACGCCATTGACTTGAGTTTTGGGCTCCCATTTTCCCTCCTTGTACTAAAAAGCCCAAATTAACCCCAGATCATATATGCTTTTAGGTAATTACCAAACATGTTTTGGGCATTACCAAAACTATCCAATCACAATACATTCCCATTACTCATCAAGGCAATCCTATGGGGATTGAACAATCATGTCACTGGGTCCATTAGGCCCAATACCTCACCAAACCCCATTAACTTGAGTTTTGGGCCCCCATTGTCCCTCCTTGTACTAAAAAGCCCAAATTAACCCCAGATCATATGCTTTTAGGTAATTACCAAACATGATTTGGGCATTACCAAACCTATCCAATCACAATTCATTCTCATTACTCATCAAAGCAATCCTATGGGGATTGGACAATCATGTCATTGGGTCGATTAGGCCCAATAACTCACCAAACCCCATTGACTTGAGTTTTAGGCCCCCACTGTACCTCCTTGTACAAAAAAGCCAAATTAACCCCAATCATGTGCTTTAAGGTTATTACCAAACATGTTCTAAGGATTACCAAACTACTAAGGGAAGGATGTTCTCCCAATCACAATCCTTTATAATTACTCATCAAAGCAATCCTATGGGGATTGGACAATACTGCCACTGGGTCCATTACGCCAAATACCTCACCAAACCCCATTGACTTGAGTTTTGGGCCCCCAATTGTCCCTCATTGTACTAAAAAGCCCAAATTAATACTAGATCATATACTTTTACGTAATTACCAAACATGCTTTGGGCATTACCAAACCTATCCAATCACAATCCATTCCCATTACTCATCAAAGCAATTCTATGGGGATTGCACAATCATGCCAGTGGGTCCATTAGGCCCAATACCTCACCAAACCCCATTTACTTGAGTTTTGGGCCCCCATTGTCCCTCCTTGTACCAAAAAACCCAAATTAACCCTAGATCATATGCTTTTAGGTAATTACCAAACATGTTCTGAGGATTACCAAAGTACTAAGTGGAGGATGTTATCCCAATCACAATCCATTCTCATTACTCATCAAAGCAATCATATGGGGATTGGAGAATCATGTCAATGGGTCCATTAGGCCCAATCTCTCACCAAACGCCATTGACTTGAGTTTTGGGCTCCCATTTTCCCTCCTTGTACTAAAAAGCCCAAATTAACCCCAGATCATATATGCTTTTAGGTAATTACCAAACATGTTTTGGGCATTACCAAAACTATCCAATCACAATACATTCCCATTACTCATCAAGGCAATCCTATGGGGATTGAACAATCATGTCACTGGGTCCATTAAGCCCAATACCTCACCAAACCCCATTAACTTGAGTTTTGGGCCCCCATTGTCCCTCCTTGTACTAAAAAGCCCAAATTAACCCCAGATCATATGCTTTTAGGTAATTACCAAACATGATTTGGGCATTACCAAACCTATCCAATCACAATTCATTCTCATTACTCATCAAAGCAATCCTATGGGGATTGGACAATCATGTCATTGGGTCGATTAGGCCCAATAACTCACCAAACCCCATTGACTTGAGTTTTAGGCCCCCACTGTACCCCCTTGTACAAAAAAGCCAAATTAACCCCAATCATGTGCTTTAAGGTTATTACCAAACATGTTCTAAGGATTACCAAACTACTAAGGGAAGGATGTTCTCCCAATCACAATCCTTTATAATTACTCATCAAAGCAATCCTATGGGGATTGGACAATCATGCCATTGGGTCCATTAGGCCCAATACCTCACCAAACCCCATGACTTGAGTTTTGGGCCTCCATTGTCCCTCCTTGTACTAAAAAGCCCAAATTAACCCTAGATCATATGCTTTTAGGTAATTACCAAACATGCTTTGGGCATTACCAAAATTATTTTAGATATTACCAAACTTATTAAGACATTCTTATCTCTTACATGTTGTGACTTTATAATTCTATTTGGCTTATTTGGATTAACACATTTATATCATATTGAATAATTTGTACTTAGTATCGTTTAGTTCAATTGTTTATTTTTCAATACACTTTGGAATTGTTTATCTAAAATGTCCGGTCTAAATCCCATTTTAGTAATTACCTAAAGTATCTGTTCAGTCATCTTCTCCCAACTTCATCTTCAACCTTTCGATTTTTTCTCTCTCCTTTGAAATTCTTCATCTAGTTTGACAATGGTAATCAATACTCAAAAAACGCACAAATTGGTCCCAATTCGGCAGTTTCCCAACATCTTACAACAATTCAAACCATTTTTTTTTTAAATTCATAAGGACCTAGAATTTTGATTTTGAGTTTCTTCATTTTGAAACTCAAACCTCAATTTCCATGGAAATTCGGGCGTTCATGGTGTGCATATGATTATCAATTTTATGTTTGTTCATCTATTTCATGGATTTACAAATATGAAAGAGAGCAAAGTGAAAAAAAATTCCCCAAAATTTTCCCCGAAAATCGAAAATTAAAATTTCGATTTCACAACTTCTCCATCACAAATTCATGATTTCTTCATGAATTCTTACCATTTCATGGAAAGAGAAGAGGCCAAGTAAGAGATCTACTGAAAATTCGAGAAGAATCGAAGATCCATGGAAGATTTGAGGGAGGAAAGGGTAGAGGAGAGGAGAGAGAAAATCTGGGTAAAAAAAAAAATTCCCAAATTTTTTTTTTGCCGAAATTAATTTTCTGATTTTTCAGAATTTTTTCAGTTTTTTTTTTTGTATTTTTCGAAATTATTTAAAACATTTTCAGAAATTAGAATAAATGATTTTGGTATTTTCTAAAATCATTTCAAAGCAAAAAAGAAAAGGTAAAAGAAAGCTTAGGTGGGTAGCTCACATTCATTGTGGCCCCACACTTTCCATGATCTGGTTTCAAATCAGACCATCTTAGAAATTTTTGTGAAATTATACAAACTTTTGAATATGAAGTTGTTAGAAACATAATTCCTCTGTATTTTTTTTATTTTTCCTATTTTAAATGTGTACGTTTGTTAATACACTTTTTAAACCTTAAATATCTTTCGCTATATTTTAGTAAAATTTATAACAATTAAATATTAATAAAATACTCACTGAGACGAATTAAAAAAACCTCATATGATTATATTTTTTCTTATATATTGAGAATAATTTAGAAGATTCTCTCTAATTGTGAATAGTGTCAAGATTCCAGATAGGAAGAACAAAAAAAATATAAATCGAGTATATTACTAGCTTTTTAAGCCCGTGGAATGCATAGGTAATTTTTAATGTGGTAAAATTATTTTTACGTTTGAGTTTATGATTTTAAATTACATAAATTAGATAATTCCTCTATATTCTCTCTGTTTCTTTTTAATCTACACACTTTCCTATTTGCTCTATTTCTTCTTAATCTACACACTATTGCCTTTTCTATTCTTGGCAACATGTCTCATCTACTTTCTCCTCTGTTTCCACCCATGTCATCCACTTTTCAGTATTTTAACACACTTTTTAATATTTTAACCCACTTTTTAGTTTATCTCTCCCACTTTTCAGTTTCTCTCTCCATCTTTTTAATTTCTCTCTTATACTTTTATACTTCTTCCTTTGTTCTCCCCCAAAAGGGAAGTGAGTAAATTAAAAAGAAACGGATGGAGTATTATTTTGATATAGCTCTTTGTATTTTGTAACTTTTTTGGGACGTTTTAATATAAAGTGATTATGATTGGCACTGGAAAGCATAAAACTATTTGAGGGTGTTTTGAATTACTTTTTTTAAGTCACGAGTATCAAATTCTTAGGTAACTTATTCAAATTTAAACTCTATCTTTTATCTTAAACATTATATAATTATTCTATTTTATTATTAAAATTTGTTAATGTAATTCAAAATTTTGTTGAGTATGTAACATGCCACTCTTATACTATTCTTTTTAAAAAAAAATTATTATCGACTCCAAATGTATAATGGAAAATTATAAATGTATTCCTATTGTAGTTGGTATTTCTTACAAGTATTGTTAACATTTGTATTTTATTTTTATAGGTTGTATAAATAATTAATTGTACATCTTGTAAAATCAATTATATATTTCTAGGTTGTATAACTATAAGATAAATGATAAATGAATATGCTTTTAGAGCATATTTTGAGGAATCTCCAGTATTGTAAATACAATGACGAGCTCGTTGTAAACAAGTCAAAGATACCTAAACTATCCAATATAGTGCAAGTAAAGGGCCGAAACTACAAGGAAGCAAGGGCTAAATAAAGACTAATTCACTAATTATGATGAGCTAAACCTATTTTTGGGTTTTTTGAAAGATTAGTAACTAGATCTAAACCTAAAACAACGAGAAAATGAATAACTCAAATTATCAAAATCAAATATGGGAAATAGACCAAAGATACAAAGAACTAGGGGATTAGGGAGGTTTACCAACAATTGATCCAAAAATCCAAGAATAACATTGAACTCCGCTTCCACTAGGACAGGTTCCAAGAATAATATCAGAGAAACTGAGTACACACTGTACATCCAGAAACTCATTTCGATTTTGGTGGCTTAAAACATTGTTAAGCTGCTAATTGAAATGTTATAACAAGATTGAAGCATAAATTAAAGCTATTAAAACAAATAAACTTTGAAATCACACAAATCAAAAGTACTTAAACAAAACAGGAAGGTAATTCCACCATAGCTAGAATATCAAGAACTTCCAATGTATTTGACCCTAATATTTATCAGTGGATATTTGCACAAGTTATTTACTTAAGTATTCAATTACGTTCCTCATACAATTCCCTATAATATTCGATAGTTAAGTTATCATAAGCTTAAGAGTTAGAACCATAAGCCAAATAAAATATAAACATACTTTGCAAAAACAATTCTATTTGATTTCCACAAAAATCTTTTCTTAAAAACTAACACACATAAAGTGGAGGAAAAGAACATGAATAGAGAGGGGCCTAAGCCATGTCTCTAGACATTTGAGAGACGTCTTTCCACCTTTCACATTCTGCTTGCAAGACTTTTAGGTTATGACCCTACAAAGGAGCAATACCCGGTCCATAACACATAATGAGCAACTTGCTCCACAATATTGTTCACCTTCCCCATAAAACAAAACTAAATCATATGACTTACTTCTTAATAATACAAACTTAAACTTTCCAAACTTATATCCTTATTTTCAAATTTCGTATCATATACTCGATTCTCAAAAGTATAATAACAACTTAAGACTTCCTTTTGCAATTTATTAAAAAACTGAGTTGGAAATCAACTAACATATTCAACTTTCTTGAATCTCAATAATTTTATCATAACTCCAACTCAAATCTCAAAATAATCTTGCTTACTGCAAATCTCTTAAAAGGAAATAATTTGCATAAAACGTATTTAAAATCAAATGTCTTTCCGCAGTCAAAACCATAACATAATAAAAAAGTGTAACATATACTTCTCAAAGATTTTATAAGTTGGTTGATTGTTGCCGAGACCAGACACCAAGTGCGGATAACCTGTAATATTTTAACTTCATAACCTATAATTATATTATAACAACATCTCCTTTAACATGTTTTGGCAATCACACTTCATCGTAATGATGTCCAACCTTTATTCTTGGACTTCCGTCCTTAATTTCTAGCAACCCCATTCTAGACTCCAAAATTCTCATGACATAAGTTCCCCAAGCTTGATGGATTTCATACCCCAATGCATCAACTCAACTTTGCCGGAATGTTACTCGTATTTCCAACTTATTACTTTAATACCTCAAACTTCCTATGACCCTAGTATACTATAATAAATTACCCACAATTATTATTGATGGATTTCATGAATGTAATACTTAGGGTTTCCAAGGCGCTATCTCACTTTGAATATTCAACCTTGGTTGCAATTATCCCTTATTCAAATTATATACGAAAACAAGTTAATTGGTTTACAGTCTCAAATAAGTTTTTCCTGTAAACGACTTCCATACACAGTATAGAATTTCTCAGGAATTCACGTAATCAAATCATTTTTCGAAATATAAGATGCCCAGAACGTTCATAAAAGTACTTTTGCAAGTACATCCATAATTTTATTCTTTTAGAAAACAATCACACACGGAGGAAGAGGAGAGGAATATAGAGGGGACTACGACACTTTCTCTAGACTTGTAAGGAACAGCTCCCCACCTTTTTACGTATTGCTTGCAATACTTTCATAATATGTCGTCCCCACATAATCACTGAATTCATAATAGTAAATATTGAACACATAATTTCTCTTCTGTCTTGGTAATTGGTTATGTCAAGACAATTTATGTGCTTTGCCCAATCTGGATAGCAATAATATAGATATGGAGTTAGATTAGCTCACTTCATTACTCCAAATCATACTTGGGATCTTCATAAGCTAGCTCAAATTTTACCACATCATCTCCTTCTTAAAGTTAAAGGAATTCCACTTCCTACAAATGACCTGACCGATACCCCGATTTGGGGCCCTACTCCAAGTGGTAACTTTTCTGTTAAATCTGCCACTTGGCTAGCTCACGACCTGCCAAAAAAACCGCCTTGGCCTCCAGCAGGTGGATCTGGAATCTGGATATTCCACAAAAGTTGCAAATTTTTGTTTGGAAAACTTGTCATAATAGTTTGGCTGTCAGAGCTACGATGTTCAATCGGAAATCCTACCAACGAACAACTGTCCTCGCTGTAATGTCACCCCCGAGACTATTGACCATCTCCTTTTCACTTGTCTGCAATCCCTAAGCTTTGGCGACTTGCAGAGGTGAATGATTGGTGTTCTCCACCTACGTCCTTCGCCACCATTTTGCAATTTTTACAAGAAGCAAAAGGAAAAAATTACTTGCCAAAATATATCCTTCTCTTCTGGAGCATCTGGAAAGAGAGAAATGGAATTATCTTCAACAATTAAAAGTGGTGTCCAAATCGTATCATTCATCGTGCTCGGTGCGCATGATGAGTGGTAGTTCCGAGTACAAGTTGATACTTCTTGTCATGCTATTGGATCTCCCCTTAGGGGAGCACCACCCCATCCCCTCATCCCTCCTACCCCAACTATTTTTGTAGCATGGGAAACTCCACCACCTGCTACCTTCAAACTCAATTTTGATGATTCGGTTCGCGACTCGACTGCAGCAGCGGGTGTTCTCATCCGTAATCATGATCGTTACCTTCTCCAAGCCAAGCTTTCAACCTCGGCCATTCATCAGTCCTTATTGCCGAGGCTAGATCTCTTCATCACGGCCTCAATCTAGCTTTGGACATGGGCATCCGCGACATCATAGTAGAAGGTGACAACCTCCTTGTAATCAATGCAATCAACGAGCATTGGTCCGTTCCGTGGAAGATAGCAAACATCCTTGCCGCTTCTAAGCTCCTGCTCACTCACTTTTCCTCATTTCAAGCCAGACATGTATTCAGGGAAGCCAATCGAGCCGTTGACTGGATAGCCAATGTTGGTCACCTAGTCAATTCTAGTTTTGATATTTCGCCTTGTAATAATTCTTCCCTTTCTTCTATCCTTGTATCCGACGCATTAGACATTCCCATCGCGAAGAGGGTAGCCTAATGTGTTTTATCTTACCTGATATAAAAAAAAATTCACACTTATACATAATATTATTCATCATTGCTCTAGTAGCTTCTTCCTCTCAAAGAAACATAATCAAATACCTAACTAATTCATAGTTTCATAAAGTCATACTTTTCGACATTCATATCCATAGTTCCCAAGATTCATAATTAGTTGATTCCAAAATCACAAACATAGTCACAAATTTATGTTCATAAAGTCTGATTGTTATGTTTACATAATTTAAATACAAACTGTAATAAAAAACTATTGGGCATGCACAATATATTTGATATCTCAAGACTTGGTATGCTCTAAAACGATTTCATTAATCCTTTCATCTATACTCCAAATTAAACCATTTTAAAACAAACATATTGTTGTTCAAATCATATTTGAATTCAAAAGATTATCACAACCGAAACTCTCAACGTCGGTAAACAGGAAAACTTATTATAAATCTAACTTATATATAGAAAACATATAATTATAGATAAAGTTTTGATTATCTTTAATATTTGTATACTCAATTCAACCCTCAGTCTCAAGTACAAGGTGAACCTTCTTTTATTACGTTAGATAGATGATTGTGATTCACTCTTGCAACAAAAAAAATCTCCTAATATTTACTTATACCTTTTCTTTTGTTTTTTTTAAAAGAAGGAAGCTAGACCCGAGTTACAAGTGTTTCCTTGTATCTTTAATTTATCTCAATATCTTTCTCAATATCTCACGCAAACAAATAGAATAACGATTCAGACAGATGGAGCATGGAAACAAAAAAGAAAAGGTAAGCCCGGTGAATGGGTGCTGGCATTGGCTAGCACATCAGTTCAACAGAAGGAAGCATGATTTTCTCCTCTGCGAAACGCATTTTTGTATCCTCATCTATTCAAACCGAAACCTATGCCCTTCTTCATGCGATTCAAAGTGCTGCTTAATTTTCAAGTCAAATTGTCATGAAAACAGACTGCCTGAATATGGTTCGGTACCTTATCAATCCAGAGATTTGTAGCGCAAGTATTAGAAATATCTTGCAAGATTTTCTTTTAATAGCGAAAAAATTAGACTATGTTTCAGTTTGTAAAAGTAGTATGGAGGAAGTTTCTCAAGCCCATATTCTAGCAACTAGTGTTAGAAAAGGCTAAAAATCCCCTCTTGTATTGTGCATTTCCTATTGTAAAAAAAAAAATCATTATTTCCTTTGTTGTTTTAACTTGCTTGTAAACTAATTATGAATTATCGGACTCCATTACTCTACTAATTACCTCCCTTTCGCCATTCAGAACATTAGACACCTTACCCAACAAAAGCAAAATAAAGTTCACAAGATTGCCATAATGAGGCCGTGATTAATGGCAGGCTACCCAGTAAACACCAAATTTATTTGTTTAAAGGAGGAGACTTTTACACTTTACACCTAATAATTAACAAAAAGGACTAATCTTTGGTTCACCAAATTCCAGTTTTACTATGGCATACATGTCAACAATACGTCAATTACGCTACTAATATCAGGTAAGATAGAGCAGAAGTACACATATCTGCAAAGAGAAACATACTAATTGAGTTGGTACTAGTTGACTGGAAAGCCACCTCAAGTGACTTCTCTATTCCCAAAATTAATACTTTGAACTGATTTTGTCTAATTTTTTCATTTAAGGAAAGTATATCATTTATGAAAAGTCATATAGCCTTTACGATAATGAAAATCAACCTAAGCAATAATGCAATATAGATCTAGAAATCTACTATTCCCTCTGTCCCGTCCATAATATAGTGTGTGTTTCTTTTTTATACGGTCACCAAGATGAATCTTTGATCTTCAACATTAAAATTATGAAACTAAACATTGAGGCGAATCTAACAAGATCCTAGATGAGTATGTTTTTTTATACTCTCCCCGTCCCATAATGTAGTGCTTGTTTTCTTTTTGCACGGTCTCCAAGATATACCTTTGACCTTCAATATCTTCAATTTCGTATTAATAAAAAATATAAAAAGTTGATATTATGAAAGTACACATTGAAGCGAACCCAACAAGATCCTACACGAGTATTTTTTTGTATATATTAATGAGAATATTTGGTCAAAGATTTTAAACTTTGACCTCAAAGAGAGAAACAAGCACTATATTATGAGATGGAGGGAGCACAAATTTTGTAATTAGGAAAATTAAATGTATGCCTACTCGAGCGCGGCTTCAAATTCATGGTATTTATTTGATTTTAAAGAATAAATTTCAATGATTTGGCATCTTTCATAAAGATAGAGACCTTCACAATCCATGCTACAATCATTATGACACAAAAACTGCAATATATTTAAGATAATGTGAATTCCCAATTTTATTCCCTACAATATTCAACCTAATAACAAAAAACAAAACAAAATCTTATACGATAGACGAGACTATATACCTTCAATAAGAGAAAAATAAACTCCCACCAACAGAGCGAAACTCAATATTAGAAAAACCAAAAGCATTATAATAATACAAGAAAGCCTTATATTGATTGTTGATGGCACGAAAATTTAGGATTTTAGAGAAGGGAGGAGAAAAAGAGAAAAGAAAGACAAAGTTTTTTGTCTGAAATTATATTATCGAACTAATCTGAACTTATTTTACCTAAATTAGTCTTATTTTGTCTGAAAATAATTATTATGTTTGAAATATTCAGAAAAAAATATTTTGCCAAACTTATTTGTCTGAAATAAGTTGAAATAAACATACCTTAAGTCACCCTAAAATAACTACTTCATCGTATATCCTACTTTTCATTAGTAAGGATAGTTTAGGCTCTCATCAACTTGCTATTTTCTTTGCTACCCTATAGGGTATCTGGTTGCCAGGAATAATTTGGTTTTTCGGGGTGGTAATGCTTCAGAAGCTCAACTTAGAATCACTATAGCTACCGCTCTTGCTCAACATGATTGGTTTATTGATCTGCAAAATCGAAACTTAAGATTCCTTCATCCTCCTGAAGATAACCTTCACTCCCCTCCTGGTTTTATATTACTTCCTTTCATATTGGGTTGCAGAATAATAGTTCTTGTTTTACTTCTATTATAGTTGATGGTTCATGGGTTAAGTCTACCTTTCATGCGGGAGCTGGGTGGAAAGTTCTTAATTCTTCTGATTCCCAGGAGCTTCATGGTGGTTCCAAGTTCATTGCCAAGTCTGCGCTCCAAGCTGAATTAAAGGCTTGTCTTCACTGTGTTCAATGGGCAAGGGATAAAGGTTTGGATTCAGAACAAATACTCACAGATTCTATTGCTGTTATTCAGCTTCTTCAAACTAATGGATCCTTAAACAACTCTCTCCACTGGACGGTTCAGAGGCTAATTAATTTGGGAGCTTCCTTTCAGTTTTGCTCATTTTGCAAGGTTCCTCGACATCAAGTTCAACATGCGCATAATTTGGCTAAAAGATTCAGATGTACTGTTTAATTTTTTTTTCTGTTCTAGTCTTAGATGAAGCTAGTGTCAGAAAAAAAAAACTACTTCATCTACTCAGTTAAAACGACCAATCGTACATTTACCCACAGGGTATATAATCTACTAGAAATAGACTATTCGAAAAGGACTAACAATGATAAGTTACAGACACATATAATCACGCCTCCCTAATTTAAGATCGATGATGATACATAAAGTCGTCTCCAATTGTTCCTAAGATGTCTCTATGGTTTCCCAAATATCCAACTAGGTTTATGAATATTCCTTTAAAGACTTATTGTGACTTTTATTTTCAAAACAAATTTCAAAACTAAAAACTTTACAATGAGATAGTCAAATAATCCATGCTCACACTGCGTAGGCAATAAAAGCATGCCTACACAAGTCGTTGCATTTTACAGTGTATTAGTATCTATCTCTAATGAGTGATCTCAAAATTATGTAATATCCATTTTCATCCAAAACAATTAGTTTTAACCCATTACTCCGAATGAATAACTTAAAGACTTTTAGCATTCAATTATTGTTGTTATTAAGGGGAGAAATTTAATCTTATATATAGGAAAAAGAGTAAAGGGATGGTACTCCCCCTCAGTTCTATTCTTCCTCCATTCCAGTTTCCTCTGTTTTATACTTCATCCGATCATTTCCCTCTATTTTATACAATACTTTATTTCATTTCATTATTATTTCACACTTTTTTTTAAGAAAGTCATGTGAAGAGTAGAGAGATAGAAAAAAGATATTACTAATTAAGAAAACGTTGCAGTTAATTAATGTAAAACTTTCAAATACAAAAGATACTGCAATTAAAATAGAAGTGAGGAAGTACTACTCTTAACTCACAAATTCCAAGACAAAGAGGCAAATGAATATGAAAGTGATTCAAAAGATGTGCTCCACAATATATTGCATTACTTTTGCCGAAATTTGTTAGTGGCCAAATGATCAATTAGTAGATGTTAGTATGAGGTGTAGGATGAGCATCCTACACCAGGTCCAAAACGCAAAGAAACAAGAATAAAACGCACGCTTTTGGTAAATGGGTTGGCAGCCAATGTACATGTCCTTACTTACAATGTACATGTCTAAGATTCAAAAAGTAACTGATTTGACAGTTACTGTTCACCATTTAATAACTGATTTGATGTCAACCGCCATCACTTCGCCCAATAAACTGTTCATCATTTCTCTCTTTTCCACACTCAACCTCCATCATTTTCTCTCTCCAACATTTTCTCTCTCCAAAAAAAATCCGAAACTCTTGCAATCCACTACAATTATCTTCCATAACCTCCACATTCAAAAATCTTCCACCATTCAAACATCAACTAATTGCATTTACAATTCAGTATAATTATCTTCCACCATTCAAAAAAATTGGTCTCTTGCGTTTATGGACCTTAGAGGCGAGATTAATAAGCCGAAGACACCTCCAAAAAGGAAAGCAGGACAACCACCACAATCAAGGCAACCAAGGCAACCCAAAAAAACTGTACTTCCTTGCCCAAGACCGCTGCAAATCATTCCTCCATCTCCACAACTAACCATGGGTGACGAAATTGAGTAAGTTTCTACTCCTACCATGTTTAATGATTTCGTTTTATAAATTTCGTTTTTTTTAAATTTCGTTTTTTTTGGGGGGTTGCAAGAACACAAAATGAAAAAATACTTTGCATGTCTGTTATTGTTCACTATGGATTGTTCTAAATAACAAGGATTGCAATTTGGATTGTTCGCATTGTTGACATTGTTCACTGTATCACGAGGATTGTACTTTGCATGTCTGTTATTGTTCAGTATGTGTTATTGGCAATTTGGTAGGGCTGCATGATGGAATTTGATATATCAAATTGACTTATATTGTTAATCTTTCTGTTGTACAATAATGCACTTCCATTGAACATATGAACTATGTTGTTATTTTTATGAACATGCAAACAAACTATGAACTATGTTGGTGTACATTAACCAAATCAAAATGTACACTGCTATCTTTTTTTACTTCATATTAATTACATTGTTGTACATTAAGTGAAATTGATTGTACATTATTGGGGGTAAAGGTACAAATGATAGACTATGGTTGTACATTAAAATTGAATATATGTACAATGACACTGACAGTCCCACAAGTGAGAGTGAAACATTACATGCAACTAGGATGCCAAATGAATACTTTTATTCTTTTATGTTTCTTTGTACATTCTTGGCTTCGTGGTTGTTCATTAACAACACCAAAATGTACAATGAGTCATGTGGTTATTTCTTGTTATTTACATTGTTGTATATTATGCGAAATTGATTGTACACTATTGGGGGTAAAGGTGGAAATGATATACTATGGTTGTACATTAAAATTCAATATATGCACAATGCCACTGACAGTCCCACAACTAGGATGCCAAATGCAAACTTTTATTCTCAAGAAGGTCCTACCACTGCTGACAAGTAAGTATATTTGGTGAGAATTCCTCAAATGTACATTGGTCATGCAAAGATGTTCAGTGTTATATTGTGTATGTACAATGACGAACCCCCTTCTTGAGGGGTGCGTGTACAATGCATTAACCAAATTGTACATTGTAAATGCTTTGTTGTTCACTATTTAATGTTTGGTGTAACAATTACAGCCCTCTTTCTACTGAGAAGGAAATAGGACCCACTCCTGCAGTTGCTGAGAAGTGAGTACATTTTTCTCTTTACTCCTTACTTGTACATTCGTCTTTGCATTTCTGTTCATTTTGGAATGTTTTGTATACAATGATAGGCCCATTACTGAAAAGGAAAAGATTCCTACCACTAATGCAGATTCCACCACTGCTGACAAGTAAGTACACTGATAGGCCCATTACATTGTTTTTTGCATAGTTGTTCATTGTGGAATGTTTTTTGTACAATGATAGGCCCATTACCACTGAAAAGGTGTAACACCCCCAAAATCCATACACGTCTAAACTAATTTGCATCAACTTTGGGAGTGTTACCGCCGCGGTGAAACGCAAGGCATAATAAAATCAAAATGTTAACAACTCCTTATTTAGAAAACTACATTGCAGCGGAAATAAAATGTTTACGTTAAACTACAACTCGGGAATCACCAAGAACCCCTTTTTATTCAAACCACAACTAATTAAGTATCATAATAGTCTTATAATGCTTAATTAAAACGCTTTAAAGTTCAAGACTAAGATCTATTCCCCGTATGCTCAACATCATGCAGCAACACCAGCACACCTAGTCTGCTCCCCATTGTCGCATCAATGGTTCATCACAGGTCAACAAACATCACAAATAACAAACAATCAGCTATGCTGAGTACGCACATAAACAGTTAAATAACACATTACACATAAATAAAATAATAATAATCATTCCTAGCATGAAACTACAAGAATATTGTAATTCAATTTTATAGTTTAATTGGCATCGAACGGGCACCGTCATCTTTCTAGAATCATACGGGCTACTTAATCCTTAATAGACAACTTGGTCTATTAGATGGAATGTAAATACGGTTTCGTTCCGTTCCACACCCATCACCTTAGTATGCATACCCCCAAGATCGTACGGAACCTTCCGCCTACTTGAGTTATCAAAATTTATAAGGACACTACTATCGTCACAAGAGGGCTGCGTAGGAGTGTAGAACAAGTCCCACACTCCCCCATTGTTCATCACTTGTAGGGAGTCCAACTACAAGTTTATTGCCAAAATCCTTTCTTAGTATTGACCATTCATACCACATTAAACATGTAATCATTTAACATTCCTTCTTAAATACAATACTCCAATCTTTACTTCTTGTAACGTCCTTGTTACACCATAGATCAAAGAATACAAATCCAATAATCATACTTATGATACGATAGAATTTCGCATAACCATGCTACATATCGATTTCCAATCACAATCATGTTACCAAACAATCTCAGCAATCACAAATGTTCCCTATCATGGTTCTAGGTTCTAATAGAATAAATCACAACCTAACATGATACTAGTAATTGCAACTGAACTGGTACGCGTACGTACCTTGTAGCGAAGAATCTTTGCTGACTATTAAAACGTTCCGCTTATGAAATTGGGACCTAATTGAATAATAAATAATATTTCAGTGCTAAGTCCTTGCTAATATTAGATAAAATCAGCTTATCCAACTATACAAAATATGATGTTTTGGATATTAAAATTAACCGATCTTATTCCTTTTCTTCCTTTTCATGAAATTTAATAAAGCTAACATATTTAGACATTAGTTAATATGCTTGTAAATCTGATTTCTTTTTAACTTTATTTTATACTCTGTTTATATACAACAACTTAAACAATTATATATACGAGCATTATGAAAATCAGATTTGAGAAATAAGTTACATAGAGAATTAAAACATAACTATAATATGCTTTCTTTTACTAATTCTATACTTTAATTATAATTATAGAATTTCATCATGGATGCATAAGAATACCAAAATCAGATTTGATAGTTTAGTTTAATGGAGAAAAGAATGAAATTTTTTTTTTTTCTTTTAAAAGCATACCGGAGACCACCGACGACCACCACCACTGGCGGCGACTGAAACACCGGCGAGCCAACGAACTTCTACTGCGCGGTACGACCTCGAACCCCTCGAGTCTCGCGCGCGACAGGACCCTCGACCCAACTTGCTGAATCTCTCCGGAACTCGCACAACCACACGCACGAGACGCGCACCAACCCTCGCCACACACACGAAGCCTTGCCTCGCACACACCCTCGATTCGCCCAGCACACACACACTTCGCTCGCACGACCCTCGAGCGGTGGCTCGCACACACTTCGCTCGCACAACAGCAGCGACGACTCACCCTCGAGCCACACACACGCGAAGCCTCGCACACGCCCTCGAGCCGCACTCGCACGTCGATGGTAGTCGACGCAAACACGAGGGAGAAGGGGGAGGAAGGTAGCGGAGAGAGGGAAAGGAAAGTGACGAGGGAGGAGAAGAAAAGAGGAGAGAGAGAGAGAAAAGATTTTGGGGTAAAAAAAAAACGGCTGATGACAAAGTGAATAGGGTTTTCTAATTTTTTTTTTCCTTTTCCTTTTCTTATTTATAGTATGAGAAACCTTAGTTTATTAGGATTTATTTCCAAATCGAATTCTGATTTATTATTTAACAAAACCGAATATAATTAGGTATGAAAGTAGGTTGTATATCTAAATTATAACTGTAGGCTTATCTAAACTATATTATAAAATACTTTCACTTTTACTTTATATTTTCTTATTTATAGCACCATAACTCCCAAAATACGGAGTATTACAGGCTTCCCCCCTTAAAGGAAGTTTCGTCCCGAAACTTTGAGGCAGCCAGTCTTAACAACGAACTTTTGCACTTCTAAGTCCCAAAATTTCACAAGCGTTTTCCAGTTTTCGCAAGTCACATAAGCAATAATACACATAAATAACAAACTTAAGCAAACTTTAGGGAAAGCGCGAAATTCTATCGCATTCTTCCCCCCTTAAAAGAAAAGTTACGTCCTCGTAACTCGCCTACCTCTTGAAAAAGCTCAGGGTACTTCAGACGCATCGCATCCTCTGCTTCCCATGTGGCTTCTTCAGTATTCTGATTTCTCCACAACACCTTCACGATTTTGACGTTCTTATTTCTCGTACTACGCACCTTTTGGTCTAGGATCTTGATGGGTTTCTCCTCATAGGACAAGGTTTCGTCTAACTCGACATTTTCAGGTTCTATGACATGCGACTCGTCAGGTACGTATTTCCGAAGTTGGGATACGTGAAACACGTTGTGAACCCTTTCTAACTCGTTTGGCAAATCTAAGCGATAAGCCACTTTGCCTACTCTCCAAAATCTCATATGGTCCTATGAACTTAGGGCTTAGTTTCCCTTTCTTTCCAAATCGCATCACTCCTTTCATTGGAGACACTTTAAGCGACACTTTTTCACCAACTTCATAGTTCTCTTCCCTTCGCTTCGATCCGCATAGGACTTACTCGCTGTCCCGTGCGGCCCTAATCTTCTCTTGAATGACTCGCACTTGATCAACGAGTCTCTTGAATCATTTCGGGACCTAACACCACCGTCTCACTAATATCGTTCCAAAGCCAAAGGACTACGACACTTTCTCCCATACAATGCTTCAAATGGAGCCATTTTGATACTAGCATGATAATCGTTGTTGTATGAGAACTCTATGAGGTCTAAATGGTCTTCCCATGATCCACCGGGTATTCTAAGGCACAAGCTCTTAACATGTCTTCCAAGGTCCGGATGGTTCATTCCGTTTGGCCGTACGTAGGGGTGAAAGGCGGTACTCATCAATAGCTCACTACCAAATGCTTCTTGTACCTTTTTCCAGAAATTCGAAAGGAATCGCGAATCCCTATCAGACACTATACTCGTGGGTACTCCGTGCAGTCGAATGACATGTTTAACATATGCTTTGGCTAGGGCTTCCATACTCCACGTGTCTTTCATGGGTATGAACCTTGCGGTTTTGGTCAATCGGTCCCACTATCACCCATATTGTGTTATTACCTCCCCGAGCTCCTAGGTAAGGCTACGACGAAGTCCATGGATATCGAATCCCACTTCCATGTTGGAATGTCAAGAGGTTGGATTTTGCCTTGAGGTCTCTTGTGTTCACTCTTAACCTTCTGACACGTCAGACATTTGGAAACAAACTCGGCTATTGCCCTCTTCATCCCAGGCCACCAAAACATCTTTTTGAGGTCCTTATATAACTTATCCCCCACGGGTGGACGGAATAACTCGTATTATGACCTTCACTCATTATCTTTTGCTTGACTCTTCACATTTTTGCGGTACACACCACCGACACTTGTAGCGTATACTCCCATCCTCATGGAATCTAAACCCTTCTGCTTTTCCCTCCTTAAGTTTTGCTTTGACCCGCTCGAGTTTCACATCCCCAGGTTGACCCTCTCTTATTTCATCTAGGAAGTTGGGCTGGATGGTTAGGGCACTCAATAGCTTTTCCACTTCCCCTTCATGAACCACTTCAAGTGGAGTTTAGAGAATTCTTCACAAAGTTTGTCGGCCACTACCAAGGTGTTCGGGCTATGGCTAGACTTACGACTCAAAGCATCGACCACAACGTTTGCTTTACCCTCATGGTATTGAATATCTAAGTCATAGTCCTTAATGAGCTCTAACCACCTACGTTTGTCGCATATTAAGGTCTTTACGGGTGAAAATGTATTTGAGGCTTTTGTGATCGGTGAAAATTCGACAAGTCACCCCGTAAAGGTAATGTCTCCAGATTTTTTAAGGCAAAGACAATTGCGGCCAACTCTAGGTCATGTGTTGGGTAATTAACCTCATAAGGTTTCGGTTGACGGGACGCATAAGCTATAACTTTCCTATTTTTGCATAAGAACACAACCCAACCCATTCTTTGACGCATCACTATAGACATCATACCCCTCATCCCCGTTAGGGCAAAACTAGAACAGTCTTTGAGGTTAATCTCTCTTTGAGTGTTTGAAAGGCTTTCTCACTATCGTCGAGTCCAGTTAAACTTGCAATCTTTCTTCATTAAGTTAGTCATGGGTTTTGCTATCTTCGAAAAGTCTTTAACAAACCTCCTATAATAACCAGGCTAAACCCAAGAAACTCCTTATATCCGTGACATTCTTTGGCGTAGGCCATTCACTCACAGCTTTTATCTTTGCAGGATCTACCGACACACCCTCCTTAGAGACGAAATGACCCAAAAATGACACTTTTTCTAACCAAAACTCACACTTTGAAAACTTCGCATACAGTTGGTTCTCCCTAAGTGTACGTAAAATAAGCCTCAAATGTTCCTCATGTTCCTCCTTGCTCCTTGAATAGATCAATATATCGTCTATGAACACGACTACGAATTTATCGAGATAGGGTCGAAAAATCCTATTCATGAGGTCCATAAAAACAGCGAGTGCATTGGTTAATCCAAAAGGCATGACAAGTAAACTCATAATGTCCATACCTAGTCTGAAGGCGGTTTTAGGTATATCTTGGTCGTGAATCCTCAATCGATGGTAACCGGACCTTAAATCTATTTTGGAGAACATCCCTGCACCCTGAAGTTGGTCAAACAAGTCATCTATCCTAGGTAATGGATATTTGTTTTTCACAGTGACATTGTTCAACTCTCGGTAATCTATACACAACCTCAAACTACCATCCTTCTTTTTCACAAATAAGACGGGGGCTCCCCATGGTGACATACTAGGTCTAATGTACCCCTTCTCCGAGTAGTTCTTCCAATTGGTTCTTCAACTTGTTCATTTCTGCTTGGAGCCATTCGGTATGGGGCTTTTGAGATAGGTCCAATTCCGGGTACTAAGTCAACGAGTGAACTCTACATCCCTCCTTGGCGGCATACCGGGTATTTCTTCGGGAAAAACATCCACGAAATTCGGCGACTATAGGCACATCCTCAGGTTTCAATGGATCATCCTCAACCCTTCTCACAGAACACATAAAGAGAGGCCATCCTTTGTCTATATAACCCTTAAGTTGCAAAGCATTGATTACCTTAATCCCTGGTTCTCGAGGTATTCTCCTATATGACACCCTTTTCCCCGAAGGATCTCTCAGTTCCACTTTCTGTGCATCACAGTCTATCTTAGCCCTGTACTTCCCAAGCCAGTCCATCCCCAAAATGACGTCTAGGTTCGATAAGTTAAACTCTATTAGATCGGAAGGAAAGAAGCCCTCCCCTATTTTCAGTGAGACATTCAAGAATTTCTTAGAGCAATCAATAGTATCCCCAGACGGAACAATTATAGGCATAGAAATTGACTCGGACTCAACCAGTGCTAGAGTTCTCACAGTTTTAAGGCCAATAAAAGACAAAGATGCTCCAGAATCGAACAATACTTTAACAGGAATTGAGTTAATAGAGAAAATACCAGTGACAACATCTCTACGAGCTTCTTCTTCACTAGTTGCCATCATATACAGCTTCCCTTTGCCCTTATTATCATTGTTGTTGGTTAGATGGTTCCCAGATGGTGCCTGGTTATTTGCATTAGTTGGTGGTTTAGAGTAATTAGAGTTTCCTGACCCATTGTATGCACTTCCACCATTCCCATTCCCATTCCCATTCCTAGGCTTGTCTCCATAGTTCCATTTCTTCTGACCATTGGGGTTAACCTTATTCTTTGAGTAGCACTCATACGCCCTATGCCCCAATTTTCCACATTCACGACACTCCACCTTATTACCCTCGCAATCTCGCCTAGGATGGTTGTTTGGGCACTTCTTACACCTGTACACACGCTCGGTGTCTGCGGTTGTTGGTGTTATTGTTGCGATTATTGCTATTGTGGTGAGTGTTGTTGTTGTTGGTCCCTTACCAAAGTTTCTTTGGGAGGTTTGATAATTTTGGTTCCCATGGTGTTTCTTTTCAAACCTTTGAACCTCGGGGTTTGGATTCTCCTTTCTCTTCTCACCTTGTTTACCCCCTTCCTCTCGTTTCCTTATGGCATATAAGTGGGGCAGCTTTGCCAAAGACATGGTCCAACAAGGCGAAAGTATCTCCCCCGGTCTCCCTTGTAGGTCAAGGGTGAGCCCTAATTCAAAACGTGAGGCCTTAGCTTCCTCGGTAGGGGCAATTTCGGGAGCAAATCTCATCGGCTCAATGAACTTGCGATAATACTCCTCAACAGACAGGTTCCCTTGTTCTAGCATCATAAACTCTTGGGCTTTCTGCTTCTTGAGGTATGGAGGGTAATACTTATCCCTCAGGGCTTTCTTGAAGGTTTCCCACCCAAAGTCAGGTTGTTTGAGGAGGTTATCCTTAGCTTGGGTCCACCAAAAATGGGCATCCCCCTGCAGGTAATAGCTTGCTAAGGGCACAGTCTTGTCATCTGGACAGGAGAGGGTAAAGAACAGCTTATCGAACTCCCCAACCCAGTTTTCCAATTCTTCAGGCCCCCCTTTCCCATTCAGTACTGGTGGGTTCCTACGGGCAACCTTTTCAGACAAGTCCCCATCCCGGTGATGTCCTTGGGCTAGGTTAGCTGTGATTTGCACTAGGTCACGAATCGATTGCTCGACATTCAGAGAGGTATCGGGCGTGCCGCCTTGACGAACCATTCTGCGCTGAAAAATGACACAACGGTTGTTTCAGCGACATGCACATAGTCGTTGATTTATTTAACTACTATACATTGTCATGTTTATATAACACGTTTTTATTGCGAGCAATCATTAAGTCTCTATTGACTTACAATATAAACATCTCAAATAAGATGTTACATCAAATAAAAGAATAAAACTGTTGTATTATTATTGGAAAAGGTAAAACTTATTGTTTCCAAGGAAAACATAATATGAATAAATAAAAGAATAAAAGAATACTAATTTGCTACTTGGCATGCAAGCCGTATTAAAACTGAAATAAACGAATAAAATAATATTCTAATCCTAATTATATAAAAAGAAACTAGGGACTGTAATGGTGAGCTTCATCATCTGAATTAGGATTTTCTATTCCTTCTTCCATATCAGCTTCGTCCTCAGAAGACTCGTCATCCTCTATAGGTTCATCTTCCTCCAGAGGTTCTTCCTCCAGAGGTTCTTCTTCTATGGGCTCTTCTTCTGCTTCTTGGTCATTTTCCTCAATCGGATCCCCTTCAGCAGGCTCATTCTCATTAGGATTCCCCTCTTCCTCATTTTCCAAGTCAAGTATAGGTTCAGCATTATCTTCCTCAATCACTGCGATGAATGTCCTATTATTCCCCTCATCATCGGAAATGTAGGTAACAGTTCTGAGGTTTGACGCTATGTGGTAGTCCTCGGGTATGAACTCATCCTCAAAAGTTTGGTACCTAGCTCTTTTTGCAGCTCTAAAGGACGCTTGCGGCTCAGATTTAACTCTAGGGTTTTCAGAATTTACATTAATTCCCGAGCTTTCCCCCACATGATAGGTTCCTCTATCTAAAGGTGATGAGGTAGAGGGCTCCCAACTTCTTTTCTCACGAATTCTCCATTCATTTTCACAGTATTTAAGATCAGTAATGAAATGTCCAACAGTAGGAAGGTATTGGTTCCAATAAGTGTGTTTGGTTGCATTAAAAGCTCCACTTGCCGACCATATATCCCCATATCTATGGTGTATGAAAAGGTAGGGTTCCTCCTTAGGAAGCGTCTTTGCTGAGATAAAGTATATTTTCTCCATTTCGGTCCTAAGCCTAGTATCTCCTCGTAAGGTCCTATACTCCATAGCAACTTTTCATCTTATGGGCCCGGATGTCCCAATCTTCTGCTATTCGGTGCTTCATTAGGTATTCCTTAGGACCTATGTCGTAAACCATCTGCGAATTTAAAGAAGGAAAGTAGCCTAAGTTTTGTGAATTCAAAGTTTTTAGGTATACATTATATATAAACATATATAAGAGGTAAAACAATTAGGTTCAATTTTTAGAATCCCAAGTTCAAAATATTTATGACAATTTATATGATTCTTTCCTAAAATATTCGAAATAAAGTTTTAGTTCAATACCTTTATGAAACATCTTTGGAATATTATATTAATTCGAAATTTTAGGCAATTAAAATATTTTACTATCGAATTTTAGTGCCTTCAGCCACTATCCTCGTATATCCTCCTACTCTATTCATATTTCAAAGATTCAAAAGAACCTTTCACCAATTCAATCAAACAAACCACATCACATTTCATATAATCAGACAAATAAAGGCAAGAAAGGCAGTACAAATAAAATCATTCCTATGATTTAATGCACGCAAAAGTAATCTATATGCTCTTATCCCATACTACCCATTTTAAAATCTTTTAAAACATCTTTTGAAAATAGGAACTTTTGGCTCTGATGACTAGTTTTGTAACACCCCCAAAATCCATACACGTCTAAACTAATTTGCATCAACTTTGGGAGTGTTACAACCGCGGTGAAACGCAAGGCATAATAAAATCAAAATGTTAACAACTCCTTATTTAGAAAACTACATTGCAGCGGAAATAAAATGTTTACGTTAAACTACAACTCGGGAATCACCAAGGACCCCTTTTTATTCAAACCACAACTAATTAAGTAAATCATAATAGTCTTATAATGCTTAATTAAAACGCTTTAAAGTTCAAGACTAAGATCTATTCCCCGTATGCTCAACATCATGCAGCAACACCAGCACACCTAGTCTGCTCCCCATTGTCGCATCAATGGTTCATCACAGGTCAACAAACATCACAAATAACAAACAATCAGCTATGCTGAGTACGCACATAAACAGTTAAATAACACATTACACATAAATAAAATAATAATAATCATTCCTAGCATGATACTACAAGAATATTGTAATTCAATTTTATAGTTTAATTGGCATCGAACGGGCACCGTCATCTTTCTAGAATCATACGGGCTACTTCCTTAATAGACAACTTGGTCTATTAGATGGAATGTAAATACGGTTTCGTTCCGTTCCACACCCATCACCTTAGTATGCATACCCCCAAGATCGTACGGAACCTTCCGCCTACTTGAGTTATCAAAATTTATAAGGACACTACTATCGTCACGGTGAGGCTGCGTAGGAGTGTAGAACAAGTCCCACACTCCCCCCATTGTTCATCACTTGTAGGGAGTCCAACTACAAGTTTATTGCCAAAATCCTTTCTTAGTATTGACCATTCATACCACATTAAACATGTAATCATTTAACATTCCTTCTTAAATACAATACTCAAATCTTTACTTCTTGTAACGTCCTTGTTACACCATAGATCAAAGAATACAAATCCAATAATCATACTTATGATACGATAGAATTTCGCATAACCATGCTACATATCGATTTCCAATCACAATCATGTTACCAAACAATCTCAGCAATCACAAATGTTCCCTATCATGGTTCTAGGTTCTAATAGAATAAATCACAACCTAACATGATACTAGTAATTGCAACTGAACTGGTACGCGTACGTACCTTGTAGCGAAGAATCTTTGCTGACTATTAAAACGTTAAGACTATGAAATTGGGACCTAATTGAATAATAAATAATATTTCGATGCTAAGTCCTTGCTAATATTAGATAAAATCAGCTTACCCAACTATACAAAATATGATGTTTTGGATATTAAAATTAACCGATCTTATTCCTTTTCTTCCTTTTCATGAAATTTAATAAAGCTAACATATTTAGACATTAGTTAATATGCTTGTAAATCTGATTTCTTTTTAACTTTATTTTATACTCTTGTTTATATACAACAACAACTTAAACAATTATATATACGAGCATTATGAAAATCAGATTTGAGAAATAAGTTACATAGAGAATTAAAACATAACTATAATCTGCTTTCTTTTACTAATTCTATACTTTAATTATAATTATAGAATTTCATCAAGGATGCATAAGAATACCAAAATCAGATTTGATAGTTTAGTTTAATGGAGAAAAGAATGAATTTTTTTTTTCTTTTAAAAGCATACCGGGAGACCACCGACGACCACCACCACCGGCGGCGGCGAAACACCGGCGAGCCAACGAACTTCTCTGCACGGTACGACCTCGAACCCCTCGAGGTCTCGCGCGCGACAGGGACCCTCGACCCAACCCTGCTTGAATCTCAGGCGGAACTCGCACAACCACACGCACAGCACGCACCAACCCTCGCCACACACACGAAGCCTTGCCTCGCACACACCCTCGATTCGCCCAGCACACACACACTTCGCTCGCACGACCCTCGAGCGGTGGCTCGCACACACTTCGCTCGCACAACAGCAGCGACGACTCACCCTCGAGCCACACACACGCGAAGCCTCGCACACGCCCTCGAGCCGCACTCGCACGTCGATGGTAGTCGACGCAAACACAGGGGAGAAGGGAGGAAGGTAGCGCCGGAGAGAGGGAAAGGAAAGTGACGAGGAGGGAGAAGAAAAGAGGAGAGAGAGAGAGAGAAAAGATTTTGGGGTAAAAAAAAAACGGCTGATGACAAAGTGAATAGGGTTTTCTAATTTTTTTTTTCCTCTTCCTTTTCTTATTTATAGTATGAGAAACCTTAGTTTATTAGGATTTGTTTCCAAATCGAATTCTGATTTATTATTTAACAAAACCGAATATAATTAGGTATGAAAGTAGGTTGTATATCTAAATTATAACTGTAGGCTTATCTAAACTATATTATAAAATACTTTCACTTTTACTTTATATTTTCTTATTTATAGCACCATAACTCCCAAAATACGGAGTATTACAAAAGGAAAAGGATCCTACTACAGAAAAGGAAAAGGATCCTACCACTGAAAAGGAAAAGGATACAACTGACAAGTGAGTAAATTTTTTATTTAAAGATCATTGTACATTGGTAGTTGCCAAGTTGTTCATTGTTGAATGTTTGATGTACAATGACAAATCCAATCCTATCGAAACGGAAACAAGTCCACCAAATACTGAAATGTAAGTGGTTGTACACTGATATTATACTTGTGTTCATTGTATCTCAGAAAGATTGCCTTTCTTTGGTATTCTGAGCAAATACATACAACTCTCAATTAATTAGTTTGTTTAGTATTTATTGTACATTAGTAGTTGCATAAATGTTCATTGTGGAATGTTCGTTGTACAATGCCAGGCCCCCCGTTACTGAATCAAGAACCATTGCTGACAAGTAAGTACACTGTTTTATCTACTCCTTGGTTTTACATTGTTTTTTGCATAGTTGTTCATTGTGGAATGTTTATATCTCAATGATCACTTATTTTAATGGGGTACAAATCACTATCACATTACTGTATGTACCTGAATGATCATCTTATAGTGTTCAATATCTATCAACATGGTCCATTATTCTTTGAATGATCATTTAATGGGTACAGTTCAATTATTTATACTTCTACTATTTGCTAGGTATGCTATTTCGATCGTCTACAGAAGGAACTCCACAAGCCTCCCCGTGTATTCCCGCTTCTCTCTATATGAAAACGGGAAATTGTAAAGAGCAGGATTACATGGGAATTCCAGTCCGGAGTTGGCATGGGGACTGTTCTGCCAAGGATCACTGCTCCAATGCACGGGCTGCATCAAAATCAATAACATCATGATCAACAACAACAACAAGTAAGGCAACCTCTCTAAAATATCTTAATATTGTGTTGTTTTAATTTACTATATATTTTGCCATACATAATGTACATTGCGCTTTTACTTCTTGGCTTCAGCAGCAACATTTGCAACAAAACCAACCCCAACAACAGCAACAAGATCAACAACAACAGGTTAGGGCTTCTGGTTGTACAAATTAAATATACATAATGTACAATGTGTTTTCCCTATTTGAACATCATTGTTATTCTGCTTTGAACAATGTACACCTGCTTGTTGTACATTGTTATTATCTAAATGTACACGGGGTTTATCAGGTTGTACAGTGGCTGCCCTGTGTGTATTTAATTATACATTGTCATTACTTTAACCTGTTTGAACAATCTTAGTCTTGTGTACATTGTTTAAAATATATATTTTGCCATCCTTTAATGTACATTGTGCTTACAATATTGTATTTCTTGCCTGCAGCAACAACACTTGCAACAACAACATCAACAACAAGATCAACAACAGGTAAGGCTCGTGGTTGTACAAAGCAAATATATCATGTTGTACACTTCCACTTGTCTATTTGATTATACAATGCGTAATTCCTGATTGTACATTGTCTTTATGGTATTGTACACTGTCCTTTTCTTATTTGTACAATGTGTACTTATGAATTGTACATTGGGGTTATTTTATAGCAACAGCAACAACCACCTCTTCTAGAGCATGAACAACAACAACAACCCCCCCACTGACCTTGAGGTGGGCACTTCCTTTTGAGACAAAAGTACATGTTACATATTTATCACAAATGTGCAGTATTATAACGTTTCCTTTTTTTTGCATACTTGGAAATCAAACTTCATGAATGTTTGTTCCAAGTTCACGGCTAATCTCGTTGAGTTGACGGCATTACTCAACCAAGGCCCGCATCTCAATCTGGATCCCATGGTCGGTGGCTTTGCGCCATCCATTATTCAGGCCATCTGGACTCGCTATGAGAATGCCGCGCAACCAACAATCAATCATACTCCCAACCCTGCCGCTAATCAAGACCCAGGCTCCCTTTTAAGTCAGTCAGAGGATCATTCCCCCCCACATCGGTAACTCATCTTTCCTTATATCTATTGTCCAATACCAAATTACTTCCAACTTTTCAATCTTGCAAGCTTAAAATGAATCATCCAGAAAACAAGAAATATCCAAGGGCATTGCTATTTGCTACAAGCAGGCCACGCCGCACAATCATCAAACCCGCAATTTTCAAATCGCCGTATTTGGTCAAGTACTCTCATCTAATAGAAGAGAAAAGAGGCAAGCGACAAATAGACAACACCTACTTGGCAGACTTTGCCTTTGATGTTGGAGATAATGAGTAAGCTATAAACTACTTGCTCTACTTTGCCTCTACATGAATGTACACTATCAATATATTCATGTACTTTGTTGTTGTTACATATGTAACTCAGTTTTGTCTATGATGTACACTGATGCTATAAAAATGTGAACCACTACTATTCATTTTGGTATAATTTACTTGGGCAAAATTATTGATTCACTCTTGGTCAAACTCAGGGACTTGCTCTACGATGATGGTAACACAATCCTCAACAGATCGCATTTCCTTTCTTTGGGGGACGACGTGGAGATTTGGAACGGCTTCATTGATGCATGGGCCCGGATCCTTAACCAACGAAACTCAAATCGAATGTCAGGCTCAACGCAGCGACTTTTCTTACCAACTACATCACATGTAGATCTCTTTCACTTTGTTCTACTTTTTTTATATACTTTTATTATGTACATTACTGATTTTTTTTTTATAGCACTTATTGTTCCCAAATGCTTCAAACCCTCCCCCGAGCACCCCTGAACAAGAGGAAGAAGATAGGAAGAATGCAAGACTCACAGAGCATTCAAGAATGGAACAATTTGTGGAAAGGCTCACCAATGAGTGCAGAGAACAGGGCATTGTAAATGTTGACCGGTTTGAGTTGGTAAGCTCTGTCAATACTGTAATGTACATTTTAATGGTTTAAATGTTCAGTGTGATTGGTATGTTGTACATTGCTTTCAGCCATGTTCTCTTCCCTGATTCTATAATGTCAATTGTTTAATGTACATTGTCATTTAATTGATTGTTCACTGTGATTGTCCAGTTGTACATTGCTTTGAGCCATGTGTTCTTCCCTGATTCTATGATGTCAATTGTTTTATGTACATTGTCATTTAATTGATTGTTCACTGTTATTGTTCAGCTGTACATTGCTTTGAGCCATGTGTTCTTCCGTGATTCTAAAATGTCACTTGTTTCATATACATTGTCATTTAATTGATTGTTCACTGCGTTTCATTGATTGTACAGTTGTACATTGCTCAGTTGTACATTGCTTTGAAACATGTTATCTTCCCTGATCCGATAATGTCAATTGTTTAATGTACATTGTCATTTAATTGATTGTTCACTGTGATTGTTTAGTTGTACATTGCTTTGAGTCATTTGTTCTTCCCTGATTCTATAATGTCAATTGTTTAATGTACATTGTCATTTAATTGATTGTTCACTGTGATTGTTTAGTTGTACATTGCTTTGAGCCATGTGTTCTTCCCTGATTCTATAATGTCAATTATTTTATGTACATTGTCATTTAATTGATTGTTCACTGTGATTGTTTAGTTGTACATTGCTTTGAGCCATGTGTTCTTCCCTGATTCTATAATGTCAATTGTTTCATGTACATTTTCATTTAATTGATTGTTCACTGCATTTTATTGATTGTACATTCTATTGTCGTAGGTTTTCTTCCCTGTGTGCGCATCAGAGCACTTCTATGTCTTTTGCTTAAACTTATCCAAAATGACTTTGGATATACTTAACAACAGCATATTGCCAGAAAATGTCTCCATTCATGACAAGTATAGAGACTACCCAGCTAAAATCGTAAGTACCAAGTGATTTCCTCAAGTACTACCTCATGTTTTTTACAATATTCTCACCTATCGCTTGTGTGCAGGCCATTGGTTATGGTAGGTTTTTGGTATCCCTTGGCTTCAACATGATAACAAGTCCTCTAAAGCCTCGCATAGTGGAAATGCCATGGAGAACTAACAACAACACTTTGGATTGTGGCATTTTTGCGATGCGACGCATGGAAAAATATAACGGCGAATGGGAAACCAACTTTGAAACTGGCCTGGAAGCTGATAATGTAAGCAATTCTTTCATCATGGTCATTGTTCAATTCTTTGCTATACATGTCCATTGTTGTTCAATCAAAATATACTTCTTTATATGCTAATATTCCCTCACTTTGAAACTGTGTACATTGTAGTTACTTATATGTTCACTGCATTTGTTTTATATGTACATTATCTTATTCATTAGTTCTAATAAAAATAACCTTTTTGACTGCATGTTCCCCAACCTAACAAAATAAATTTTGTACTCAGTTAGACAGGATCAAACAACTGAGGATTCAGTACTGCATTGACATTCTCATGAGCAAAGTCAACAACCGTGCATCTTGGGTTGCGGATAGTGCCAAAGTGCGGGCTAAAGGGAAATGCCAAGACACATAGATGCATTCACGTACTTTTTGCAGACATTTGACAGAGTTCCTTTTTGGACTATTAAACAATTTACATTGATGCTATGTATGCAACACATGGTCCACCCCCAGCCATTTCTAGAAATACTTTTGTGTTAACAAAAACATACCAATGCTTGTTACTCCCTTTCTAGAATACTTTTGTATAGCTACTAACTTTTGGGTTAACAAAACATACCAATGCTTGTATCCCCTATCTTCAAAATATTTGACATATATACTCTCACGTGTGTGATTTGAACAATTTTGCATCACATTACATAAAAATACAATGCTCTTTACTACCATTTTTAAGTTGTACATTATCATTATTTCCATGTTCACTCAATTTGTTGCGTTGTTCACTACCTACAGTTATTATAAATACAAATTCTAAACATTGTATTACTTAACATCACCTTCAAATAATAACAACTTATTTTCGGGTGATTTGAACACTCAATTGTGTGACTTGAACACTTTTGCATCACATTAGATACAAAATACAAAGCTCTTTACTAATATTTTTTACATGTACATTATCATTACTTTCATGTTCACTAACTACAGTTAATATATAGATAAATTCTAAACATTGTATAACTTAGCATCACCTTCAATTAAAAACAAGCAGTTTTTGGGTGTATTAGACCAAGTACAACGTGAATGAGCTACATGAATTACAAAAATAAAATAGTGTATCAACAACTCATTCATGGTGGACTACGTTTCATTTCCCAAAGAGCTCTTTAAAATATTCATGTTAGATGTCCAGAGATCACGTCTCAATTCCCAAAAAGCTTCTCAGAATATTCATGGTAGACATCCAAAGCAGCTTTATGATGCGGCTGCTCAACTTTACTACCTTCCTCGGGGATGTGGTTAATAGGAATATAATCTTCGGGGCCATAGACATCAAGAAGAGACTTGTTGTGTGTTGAGTGAGCTACAGTACTTTCTTCAGGGATATCAATGTATTCATGTATGAGACAAAGTTAGCTGACTAAACTAATAAAAGCCCAATTAATCATTTTAATACAATGAATATTTACCATATTGTTATTGTACAACCTTACCACACACAAAGTACATAGCACCATACAAAATGTACATCGTGCCAAAAGCAATCATACACAATTGGGATATTGTACACAACATAATATCAGGGTACATCTGTACAATGATGTTGTACACATATGCCATCATAGTATCCTATTATCAACATAAACAATTACTGGCCATTTAATCGTGATAGATTCAAATTGTACAACTCACACAATAACAAAGTACATAGAACCATAGCTATTGTACATCACACAAAAAACAATCTTACACAAATAGACTATTGTACACACATATAATATCAGTGTACATTAATACACTAATATTATACACATAAAATATGCCATCATGGTATCCTATTATCCACATAACCAGAGAATGAACATGTAAATTTAAGAGATGAACATTTGGGCAATTGCAATGTACAAAGGGTACCTGGACATATTTCTGCGCTTTTGCGCTGCCTTGTTCCTAATTGCAGCTTTCTCAGCAGTTTTTTTCCAACCTTTTAGCATGTTCACCTGCTTTTCCACAGTGCTTTTCAACCTTACATTTCCAGTTCCTTTCTTCCTCTTTTTAGGTGAATCTTTCACAACAGGATATAACAAATTTTTCACAGCATCAATTGTGATTGATTCATCAACCTTCCCAATAAGGGACTCAACCTTTATCTTCAAATCACTAAAAGCATTCTCCACAACCTTTCTAGCAGCTATGTCATGTTGGCTTGAATTTATTATTGAAAAAGCATCCCTTGTAGTTTGAACACGCCACACCGACGCTTGAAGAACATCTACATCCTTGTCAGCGTCATCGTCCACTCTTGTACACATAGCATGTTTTGCCCATCTACCCAAAATGTATCTCTGGGGGATTTTTTCCACATTATGTATGTGAAAAATCCTCAAAGAATGAGAACATAATAGACCCATTTCAGTGAAATACTTGCATGTGCAATCAATTGTCATAATTTGTTGGTCAAATTTAACAAGATGCATTTGATATTCTTTCTCAGTGCGCCCCACATGGTATTCAAAGAAAGGCGGGTCATACTTGAGTAGTTTCTGGCAAAACGATGCGCCTCTTATGAAATTTTCCTCAAATGTCAAATAGACAGCCACAGTGTATAACTTCTTGGCCTCATTGAGTAACTTAACATCTACAAATGCTAGATGTTTGTTGCCATTTAGTGCATGGTAATCTTCACCATTCTCCCTATCCATCCACTCCTCAACAACATCTATAAAAACTTTGTAGAAATCGCACAGGCCTTGCATGCTATGAAGCCTTTGATTCAAATAATGGTTGGTGGACTCACTTCTTTGAGAAGGCAGCACCCCCCCAGAGAAGTAATCCTTGGAGTAAACTGGACACCACATCTTCCTTAACTTGTACAACCTAATCAACCAAGGACATGCAGCACAATTGTACTTGGTAATCATACTGCATATACAAGACAGTGAACATTTGTTAGATACATAATGATCATTTGCCTTAAACCAGTGAACAAGTTAAGTTATACAGTGAACATAAATTTGTCAACAATCACATTCTAATGTACATAAAATCATGACATTTACTGAGATAAAAATCACATACTAATAATGTACATTTAAACAACAAGATTGCATTGATCAACACACCTTACATTGAACAAACCTCCATAATACAGTGATCATATTACTGAAAACAATGAACAATATAACAAAAAATATTATGACTCGAAAATCTACAGTGCAAAAAACCATCCATTATCTTTTCCAGTAGTGCTTAAACTCACTCTTGGTCTCACATTGTTTTAGAACATAATTGAATAGATCCACAAATCTAGCCTTTTGCCTCAAGCCTTTTATATTGTTAATGGAATTTTTTCCTATGTGCCATATACACAAACGATGTATAACATTGGAAAAACAATGCTTATAGCCTTGGCCATGGCGGCATCTTGGTCGGTCATAATGGTTATGGGTGACCTACCTCCCATACTTTTCAAAAAAGATTTAAACAACCACACAAAAGAATCGGGATCCTCGTTTAATAAGAAACCAACTCCAAACATCACATTCCTTTGGTGATGGTTCATCCCAACAAAGGGGCCACAAATCATCCCATACTTGTTGGTGCTGTACGTCGTATCATGAACAACTAAATCCCCAAACACCTCATAATCCTTTTTCATTCTTCCATCTCTCCAAAAAAAACTGATTAAGTGCCCTCCAGCATCTAGTCGAACATCATAATAAAAATCACTTTCGCCTGCTTGTCTTTGTGTAAAGTTCTTAATCAGTTGGTTACTATCACAACCATCAAGTTCTTTTTTTCTTTGAGCAAAGAATCGCATCATAGGCATCCCCTGTTCGCGAATCCAAGATTGGCGAGATCCCCCTTCCTTCCTTCCTCAATACGCGCACGGCTTCAAAGAACCCTAACCCCACAACTTCTCAAATTATTAATCATGTGCAACTGTTCGACGGTAACTTTCCTATGAGATCTTATTAAATGTCTTTGTTTCAATGGCACCATGGGGTGATTGTGAATCATGTGGTGCTTTAGTAACAATAAAGAACCCAGACTCTTTGGAAACATCAAATTGAATATATGCTTTACATCCACAACATTGATCAAGCTTAGTATATGCCTGTGCCAAAAAGAACATAAAGTATACTCCAGTGAACAATAGGTGTGAATTAATGATCATCACCATGTCAAACACTAATATAAAAAATTATGCCAATGTACATCTTTACCCAAAATATTTTAAACACCATAATTTACACCAGATAAAATAACTATCTCATGTTTACTAATTTATAAAGTATCCAAACAATAATAAAAAAATTATACCATGTGATAAACACATTTTACATTTAAACCACATACATTAATATAAAAACAAATAACTAATATACAAGGATAATGTACGCTATAAAAAAATAATATATAAAACCCCCTTAAATTACACTATATAACAATAACTACATCATGTTTACTAATTTACATTACATGAAAAATACCCACTAACATGTCAACTTACATATACTAATTTTAAAAAAAGGAGCATATACTATACTACAATGTACATATTATCATAACCATTATAACCATTACCTACATTAAACAACACAAAACAAAAAACATACCTTAGGCAGACCACCTTTTGTGTCCTTCAAACCTTCACGACTACAAACTAAAAATCGTTGTCTGATGGTCTTTGTATCATACCTCCAACAAACTTTGGCCTTGCGGATCCCAAATCCACATTTAAATGCATAGTCATTGTATAATTTGTAAGCTTCTTCGTCATTAGCAACCTCTTTGTGTATCAATTCAGGTGTCTCAGACTCAACATATTCTATAGACACAAAAAAAACAAAAAAAAAAAACTCAATATGGGTATTAAAACAAAAGGTCAACACATAACAACATGATTATGACCCAGAAAATGTACATGAATGTCAACAAAGTGTACATGAAAGGTACGTGCATGTACATGCAAGTATAGGTGGAGCTAATAATAATAAAAAGGTACCGCAACCAACGCATATAAGGATAAATCACAATGTACACTGATGGTCAATACTTTGATCACTGAAAATCCCCAAATGTACACTCGTATATTATTGTACACCAAACCACATGCATTTGTACATTAAAAAAATGTATTCAGCAAATAATTACCATTATTTCCTGGTAATTCATCTTCTTCTCTTTCTCCTCCATCCCCTAAATCTCCCATTGCATTAGAAGAAATTACATTATCAAATGAAATTCCATCATTTTCACTTATATCCTCCATTTTGTAAATTGAGTATCATGAAACATGCAAAGTTTTACAAATGCAAAACAGAAAATCAAACCAAGTATCAACTATCCTCCATTTTGCAAATTGAGTATCATGAAACATGCAAAGTTTTACAAATGCAAAACAGAAAATCAAACCAAGTATCAACTTTTGGGAATTTAGGATAGAAATAAATGAAAATCAGGGAGAAATCAATGAAGAACAAAATAAATGAGAGAGAGAATTGAAATGCTTCTTGCAAAATAAATGAGAGAGAAAGAGAGTGAATGATTGGTGATGTAAGAACAAAGACAAAATGAAATGACGGTCATGGGAGAAATTTACCACTTTCAAAAGAACCGCCAAAAGCCAGCCAAATTTTGGCTCCCCTAAAAATCATCAAACGACACCGTTTAGGGGAAGGTGTAGGATGCTCATCCTATTCCCCTCCCCAGGATCTAATTTGCGCCAAATGATAGGTTTTAATAGCTACCCTACACCATCCTTTCGTCTGCGATTGCTTCTAAATTACCAAGATGGACATCCATCTTTTATTTACAGTACAACTTTTATAATTTAGTTGGGTTTTTCCTGATATAAAAAAACCGTTTTGCTTGCCTTTTGTCGCAAATTTGACTCCACGGTTTGTTCTTTTTTTTTTTCAAATTTGTGTTTCAATAGTGGTGTATGTTTAGACATCTTCCCTCTTAGTTGTCGAAACACAAGGGGTCCTCCTCGATCTTCCTTAGAAACAGCCACCGAGTCTACTTTGACTATATCAAGAATCGAACAAATTAGGAAGAGAATCCCAACTTTCTAAAAAAAACAGGCATTTTCCAGGACTAGCCAAAGAAAAAAAATAAGAAATACATTCACTAAAGCAAATGCGCTCAATTACAAGTTACAACTTACAAGCCTATATGCTCAGTGTTGGTATGCCCTATAGTCAATAAACTCGCTCAAGGCCATGTTTACACTATGAGCTCGATCAAACAATGAAAGGCAAGGCAAATTTTGGCCATTAACTTGCATCTTGTGTATGCGTAGCCTCTCCCTTGCGTCATTGAAACAAACTATTGATTACTAATTTTCCTTATTAATTCATTGTCATTAACGCTTACTTATATTCCCTGACCCTAGTACGAAACGGCTGTTATTGTACTCGAAAATTCTCGATCCAAGTCAAATTCTACTTTGTGTTTCCTTGGCTAGCTTTTTGCTGTTTGATTCCATCCCAATTGCACACAAAAACAAAGAGTAAAGCTGCAAAATTCTAGTAAATAATCATAAAATATTAGTACATAACATGTCTACAAACACTAGATTTTTATAACAAATTAACAATCCTACAGAGAATTTCACCAAATTCTCTCATATCTCAATTACTTCATATAACCAACTAAAAAAAACATAAACCCAAAAAAGAAAAATCACTAAAATTAATACTATTTGATCACTAATGGACAATTACTCTAACAGAAGTATTAGTTGTGACAGTAAAGTAAATACAAACCCGTCAATATCCATGCACCCCCCACATTCACTACTTATTATCCATGTGGGTCCCCCTTTTGCTTTTACACTTACCCAACAACCAGGGAATCTAATTCCTCTCAAAACCTACATAGTAATTTGACTCAACTACCAAGGATAAAACCGTAATTATACAATTATTAAATTTATGGCACGTCAAATTTAATTAACACAACACTGACTGGGTAATGCGTTAGCAATTATTCGCCGAAAAAGCCACTTGAGATCTAGCAAGGTCGTAATGAACACGTATCCCTTGTTGTTGTACGTTCCCAATGATGGACATAGACGACGTCGTTTCAGCAAACGCAAAGCAATAAGTTCCGGAAGAGTCGACCGGAATTAAATAATTCTTCGCCGGTAAATCCAACGATTGTCCGCCAGAAAAGTGAAGCGCCACCGTCGGAACTTTAACGCTGCTCATGGAGGAGAAATCGTAGCACGTGTCGAAGAGTGCGACAGCTGATGCAGAGGTGAGGTGCTGAGTTAACCGAGTGAAGGCGTTGCGGAGCGAGTTGTATGCCTGAGTCGGCAACCGAGTTACAGCGGTTCCTGAGTCGACGATTACGCCACCTGAGCCTGACTCGTCCATGTTGAAGAGAGATGGTGGGATGGAGATCTGCTGACCACCTACGCTGAATCCAGAGAGCGCCACGTAGTAGAATGTGTTGACTCGGGAGTTTTTTAAAAGTGGGGCGGTGACTGAGTCAGCGGGTTTGACTGAGTTGAACTCGAGCGAGGACGATTTGGACGAGTCACGGTCGACTAAGCAGTAAGAGAACGACGTCGCTTTGATCTGAGAGGGTAAAGAAAGGGGCCCACCACCTAGGCCCAAAAGCCCAGCAGCACCAACGAATAAACCTTCGTTGTCGTGGCCGCAACCGATGGCAACTTTAGGAACTCTCCCGGAAGTACCAAACGACACCGTTTCAGTGACGAAGTTCCCAACGGTGTAGGAACCATCACCGTAAGAGACCTGGTAAAGACACGCGCTATTGCGGCACGCGCTGACCTCGAGAGTAGAACACTCGTGTGTGTTGCAGGTGAGAGGGGAGTATGTGGAGGAGGAAGTAGGAGAGAAGATAGGGTCAGTTTGTTGGTAACAGTCAGAGCAAGGCTCACATTGAAGCCAGCTGATGTCACTGCCGGTGTCAATGACCATGAAGAAATCTTTTGATGGGGACCCCACACCAACTCGGGAGAAATACTCTCCCGAGCCTAAACTAGTACCCGATGAAACTGGGGCTTCTAAATCCATGGGACTCATGTACTTCTCCACAGGCTTTAAGTCCGAACGAGATACACCTCGGATGGCTAACTCCGCTCGAGAGATAATAGAGTCCACTCGAGCCGAGTCCCGAGCGAGGCGTAGCTTGGTTAGGGTATTGTATTTGTAGTCGGTGTTTTCATGGTGGAGGGATATGCGAGGGTGGATTTTAAGTGAGAGTACTGTAGAACTTGAGTTATAAGGCTTTGCAATTGCATGTTTCTTAGAATGGCTGACTTGTTCTTGTTCTTGTTGAATTGAAAATACATTGAGTGTAGAGCGGAGGGAAGAGGAGACATCAAGGGAGTTGTATTTGTAAGTGAAAGTGGTAGAGAGAGAAAAAGATGGGAAACTTAAGAGAGAGAGAGTGCAGATAGTAAGCAGAAGTGTTGTTGTTTTTCTGCTGCCTTTTTCAGCCATTGTGATTTTTTTTTTAAGAAAGAAAGAGAGAGAAAGAGTGAGGAGAGTGGAGGAGCAGGAAATGGGGATTATATTGAAATTGAAGAAATGAAGGTGGGGGATAAAAGGAGGAAAAGTCACGTAAGGATTGTTGGGAAGAAAACAAAAAAGAGGGGAAGGTGAATGCAAAGAAAGCATTTAATTATTTCTTTTCTCCAAAAGAATAGTAGGTCCCTTGTCTCCAAGTCTATCGGTTGAGAATTATTGAGATTTTCAGGGCTTTTTTTCAAATTTTTATGGTCTACATATCATGTCAAGGACACCAAATAATTTTCATGCTTTAACCTAATTTCCGGGTATGAATAGTGTATTACTAATATACACGGAAATTTGAAATGCTGTTTGGCATTATTTGTTCAATTTGAATATGAAGAGAACTCCAAAATGAAAACAACTACTACTAATAGACAAAGTATCTAACTATGTAATGAATCCTTTGAAATTATGATAGCAAAAATATGCGCATTCAGATATTTATGGTGTGTATTTTTTTCACCTTAAAGAGTAAATTTTTGGTTTTATAAGTTTAGATAAATTTTAATATAATTTTAAATCTAAATATAGTTGAAATTTGAAACGAAATCTACATGCTAGCTTACGATGAGGTCACGACGTTTTTATTTGACGTCATTTGTTCCTCCACCTAAAATATCACGTATGAGTTTCGAGTTCAAATATATATGAATTTATATGATTTTACATACATTATATCAATTATTATCTCCTACAAATCTTGTAAGATTTTAACTTTTAAACCACTAAAATTGTTTTGGAAAAAATCGTAAAATGAGATTTTTTGTGATATATTTTGATAGGTTAGATTTGATTAGATCCAACATAAAAGGAACAACTTATAGAAAATGAGAAGATATATTATAAGTATACTATTAGAAGTTTATTTTAGAAGTTGTTTAGACCATATGGTGGTATGGTATAAGCTCATTTCTTCAAAAATAAAATTTCCTAATAGAGATAAGCCTTATAAATTCTAAAATTGAGTTTTATTAGTTGTATTTATTAGGCAACTCACCCAACATTCTCGAGGTCTTGTGTTTGGCTCTCGTGGGAAGCGGGGAGAATCAAGTGGGATTCAAATTCTAATACTTTTTTACATGAGCCTAATAACCTTGAGAGAAGATACGACCCCAGAAATCCTTGTACCTGAAAAAATATACGATATATAGGTGAAGAGTCAACACAATTAACTATATGGCAGGATACCTAGGACTATAGGTAGCAAATCAAACATTATGGTCAGAGGCGAAGCAAATTGTCCAAGAAGTTTTAGCAATAATTGAAATTTAAATATGACATAATAAGTAATATATCATCTATTCCATATTAATTGCAACTCTTTTTATATTCGTTCATTCTATATCAATTGCAACACTTCTATCTTAGGCGTGGATTCATTTTTAATTATTTCTCATTGTACATTAATACTATACACTTTTGAAAATGATAAAACAATAATAGAATAATACCCACCCACACCCATATAAAGTATCCACTTAATTTATTTGCAATATACACTATGATCTTCTATCACATCCACAGTCACAACAAACTTAGGAGAACATGTGTACCACTTTATATACCTCCTAAACTCTAAGCACAAGAAATTATTGCAGTTAATATGGAACAAAGGTAGTATCTATTTTTTTAAAAAAATTATCTAATAATATATCATATCATGTCATATCGCATAATATAAGTATATAACTAATATTTAGAGTAGAATGCACAAGTTAACTCGCGAAATCTTGATATTTGCTGCCATATTTGACATTGTTTATCGTGTCACCCAAAACGTCTACTAAGAGAAACATATGGATAATGTTAGAGTTTTAGTACTAATAAACTTCTTGTACTACGTGTAAACAAAAACAAGTACATTTTTACTACAAATTCCATCATCAATTTAGATAGTTATAGCATTGATTCATTTTGATAGGTACTTTAACAACATTTCATTTATGGGCTCTTCATATTTAGAATTTCCATAAATAAATAAAATTTTCTTGACATGGTAAATGAAATTCACAAATATTTAGTCTTGAAGGTTTTGGGTTTTGGGTTTTTTTGTTTTTGACAATGGGGGAAAACAAAACAACAATAAACTAAAATAGAGAGGTGGTGAATCCTAAACAAGTTCGAGCACTACCATTTGCTAAGGTGTGGGCAAGATGAACTTGATGACGATTCACCTTCAAGATAAGGCACCATTGAAAATCTTTTGCAAGCAAAGCAATACGACGAATAGCCCAAGACACAGAAACGGGAGCCTTCGTATCTTTTTGAAGAGCGATGATTAGGTTGGAGGAGCAGTCGGTGTGGAAAGTAATCCTTCGAAGTTGTTGCTGGAGAGCCCAAACCATGGCTTGATAAAGATCTTGAGCTTCTGCATGAAGAGCTGAAGTTGCCATACCATATGAGGCGCCACCACATATTTGATTGTTAGAATGCCCCTCATCAACCCATGCGAAACCTGAGATTTTTGTGTTCTTATTCCAGGAAGCATCCGTTTGAATCTTCCCCGGAACCGAACCCTATCCTTTATTGCCCCAAATGTATAGCAATCAAACCCGGGGAGAATCCATACAATTTTCAGGAGGATGAAGACAACGGAGACATTGAAAGGAAGGTAAATTTCATAATGAGTCATGTTGTTGCTTAAGCAAGTTCATTTGGTGTAGAACTTTAAAAGGGTCAGCATTCTCTTTTCTGAAAAGTCTTTTATTCCTATGCAATCAGATGCTCCATAAAGCCCAACATGACTTTTTAAAACGCGGGCTATCATGCCCATCCTCGCTAATAAACAGCGGGATGTGTTTAATAATCTAAGTTGAGCAGGACACTGAATTATTTTGAGTTTGAATGGTGAGATGAAGAGCAAGCCAGACTTGCTGCACCATAATATACTCACGGAAGATATGTTGAGAAGACTCAACATGTTGATGGTAGATATCACAATAAGGAGATATAGGAATGCCCCTCTTTACTAGTTGCTCTTTTGTATACAAACGATCATACATAAGCTTCCATAAGAAAAATTTCCACTTTGGAAAAATAGAAAGTGCCAAAGGATTTTGAAGATTTTGTTAGGCACCATTTGATAGTGCTGAGAAATGTCTTTGTAATCGCCCGCACTTCCGAGCTGCTAACTAATCACACTTAAGATACACAAAACACAATCAACACTTAACAAACCTCGAATTTACATTTATTCACAGCGGAAACAAAACCTATAAAAACGATCCTGGATCTGTGGGTCAGGGGCCGATAACAGAACAACTTGAAAACCAAATATCAAATTACATAATACTTCCAAACAAGGCATCTAACTAACAACTCAGCCCACCATTTTATAACATAAAAATCTTCTTCTTGCTCACTAAACATATTTCAAGTCCTCGACATCAACCCTGCAAAATCACTAACAATGAACTCTGCCCCTACCAGGACATGTTCAAAGAACAAAATCAGAAAAACTGAGTACACACACTGTCCAACCAGAAATTCATTTTTAGTGGCTTAAAATATAGTTGCGCATTTTATTACTCATCGTGGAACAACTCCAAAATTCAAAGCATCATAATAGCCTTAGGGCGCGTTGCGGAAACATACATTAGTCATCCGGAGCTGTTACATGGCATAAGTGTTAAGTTGTAATCAAAATACTTAAAATCAAATAATTAGAAATGTTTTTATTACAACACCAACAACCCTTAACTAGAAAGTCCGATAAAGAGTACACATACATCTACTACAGATAATAAGTTTCCTTCCATAAGGACAAAGTTCAATAACAGTTGAATACATAAGTTCACCCCTTAAATTCATTTTTTGGTGGCTTAAGACCATTCACATACAATTCATGCTAGGATTCAGTAGGCTTCACAAGTAAGGTGTATCAACGACTTAAACTTCTGTCCGTAAATTAATATAAAACAAAACAAAGTTGAAATGTAATTAACATATCCAAAAAACCTGAACCTCAATAATTTTATTATAACTCAAACTCAAATCTCAAAATAATCTTACTTACCTCAAATATTTTTTTAAAGGAAGTAATATACATGAAATGTATTCGAAATCAAATGCCTTTCAGCAGTCGAACCCATAACATAATCAAAATATAAAATATGTTTCTCAAAGACTTATAAGATACCTAACTATTATAGAGATCCAACTCTAAGCTCGTACAATTGACCTGTAATATTTTACTTATAGACTATAAGATATCCTCTAACACGTTTTGGCAATTCCCTTCATCGTAACAGTTTCTCTTTATACTTGGACTTCCGTCTTTAACTTATAGCAACTAAACTATAGCATTTCAAAATTCTCATGATATGAGTTTCCCCTTAAAGGTTTTCTTATCCCCAATACATGAACTCTCATTGCCAGAATATAACAAATTACCTAAAATTACTATGGCAAGTTAAAATATCTCACTCCATATTTTCATGTCATAATTAAATAATCTATGATGCAATTTTCCATCTAAACTTTAGTATTTTCCAATACTCAAACTCGTTGTCCTGATCCTTCTTAAATTTATAATTCACAACCATACGTCCCATGTATTTGTACTGAAAGCTCATATTAGTCTTAACACCATACGCTTAGTATTGTCATTATATAACTTTAATTACCAAGCTCTCCATTATCTAGATTTATATTTTTTTCCCAACTTCCATTTATATAATCTTACTCATCTAATAGAAGAAATTATGCTCCAAACTCTTTTACTTGACCCTTTTGCGGATATGATCTTTTATTACATAAGTATTGTAAATTATATCTCTCTAATCGATACTCCTCTAAACCACCACCAAGATATGGATCCTTTATTTCACTGATATGACATTCATATCTCAAATCCTACACATCCTTTAAACTCACAAACCTCTCGTAACAACTCCATTAACTCATAAATCAATATTTGACTTTTGAAATTCACATCCAAATTTACTATTCCCTAACTATCTAATCTACGTCCACCACATAACATCTTCATTCTTAGTTAGAACCTCCCAACAATTACCTCGTCCTTCAATTATGACATCACAAATCTTCATTCTTATATAACCAAGCTCCATAGTATTTCCGGAGATATCTTCGGGTGATACCATTCAGCCTTGTTTATACACCATAAGTAAATCTTGGGATAGTTGTCTACTTCTAATAATACCCTCAAAGCGACAATTGTATTTCTTAAACAGAACTTCACAAGTACCCATCTCACACCAAACTCATTCTAACTTAGATTCCAAACTCCATAAAACATAATTCATCTATGATATTCCATAAAGATATAACTTGTTTTACAAGACTCAACACTTACGTGTTTTCGAACTTAAATCCGAAAATAATGTTCATTAAATTGACCCAAATTTGAGAGACTTTTTCCATGAGAACTTCTTCATAAAAATTGAAGTAGGAGTAAAGATCCTCCCCGTCATTAATAGAACTAGAAAAACCTGATTTATAATTTCACGAGTCCATATTTGCTCATAACTCAAATTCATAATTTTCAAAGTTCATGATCATATATAATCAAAATCTCAAACCATAATAAAGAGTCTTTCATACTTTTAGACTTCCGTATGTAACTTTTATCGCAAATATTTTGACAATTGTCTTATACCTGAAATTATAACTCAACATCTTTCATCAAAATTCCTTTGTTTTTCTATGAAACTTTCAAATATAACTATAGTTTAGATCGAAAGCGAGTTCATAAAGATATCGAATCGACGTTCCGGCTTAGTTCGTAAATCGAAGTACTTATTGTAAAACCAGCTTATATAGTTAGATATACTAAAGATCCTTGCTTTAATTATCATAGCTACACTTTCATATAAAAGGTCAACTTACAAAGCATAAGAAAGTCTATTATAAATTCGATGTGGAAAACAAGTAGATTTAATAATAACACACATTTATATTCTTGAAGGATTCAACTACCTCCAATCAGTTCTTCATAATCAAAATTTCACTCAATAAAACTCATCACATATTTAGCTTTCGGTCATAGCTTAAAACCAGATATGTAGTCAACAACTCTTGTAAACACACAAACAACACTTTGAATCATTCTGTATTTATATAAAAGGCTTATTAAGTTCAACACATGAAATCACATGAAACACAGATATAGTATAGGTTTGAAGGTGGAAGGACATGTGTGTACCTTGAAACGATTCCCAATAATTCGACATTCTGAATCACCAACTATAGCTCGAACTTTAGAAATTATCTCCATACACATACTCCCACAACGACCTCAAAACATTAACAACAATTAATATCCATCCTCACAACAATTCAGATAAGGAAACTAACTTCTTATAGTTTCTAAATTCTTTCATGAACAAATTGGAAACTCGTATATATTAAAACCATTCCTCTAAACTAACTCGCGCCATCAATTTCGCATTCTAATTCATTAACCCTAAAATTCATTCATACATAATATTATCAAACATAATTTATAAAAATCTGATTTTATAAACTAACTTAAAAGGATCAATATATATATTGTAACTTTCAATCCATTAAAGTACAAGGGAAAAATTCAATCTTTTACTATAACATACTACCACAAACTGAATTTGCAATTGAACTAAACGAAATAGGAAGTGAAATCAATATCAATTTCAAAAATAAGTTTCAATCTAATAATTCGACAAAAGTTCTAATCTTTAAGCTCAATAACCCAAATACTACTAATTTCAATCCCATAAATTGATTTTGCAAATCAATAACAAATTCAATTATACTTGTGAAAATCATAACTAAATTTTATACCTCCAATGAATTTCAAAACTAAGCAAAGCTCAACAACAACAACACAACCACCAGCAGCGACGGCGCCGGAACGCCGGCAAGGAGCAGCAGCAACGCAACACCACACAACCGCAGCAGCACGGTGGCAGCAGACCATAGGAACGACGGCAGTGGCGCACCACAAAGTACAACAACAGTGCTGAACTTGTGAGGGGCGTAACTCATAGCTCCGAACTCCGAATTGGGCGATTTTTGTGCCCAAATTCATTAACTCGAAGAGATCTACAACTTTGATGCAGCAACAAAGAGCAAAATTGGATTGCATATTGTAGATAATTGAGGTAACAGATTGTCGAAAAAAAAACAGAGGAGAGAGAAATGAAGGCAGCAACACCAAACTTGCAAATGCCATAACTCATAGCTCCGAACTCCGATTGAGGTAATTTTTGAGCATAAATTCAATAACTCGAAGAGATCTACGACTTTCATGCAACATATATTCCCAAAAACCAACTGCATGCTGAAGATTTTGAGCAAATAATTTGGCAGCAGCTTTAGGACCAAGAAAATCAGAGGAGAGAGAAAATGGGGCGGAAGAACCACCAACAGCAACAACATCGGTGGCGGCAGCACCACTGGTTCACAAAGAAATGGGATTCAAAGAGAGAGAAATGGAGGTGACTCCAACGAGGAGGACCGAGCTTGAGAGAAAATGGAGGAACGGTGAAATGGGTCTTGAGTGAAGAAGGGAGTTGGGGTTTTAATTTGTCAAAGAAGACACAATAAATTGACAAGTAAACACATTTGTGTCTACTCCTTATTAAGCCACGAAAGACAAGAAGGAAATGGGTTTTCTTTAAAAAAAAAAAAAAATCTGATTTTAGACTATCAAATTTCCAAAACATTTTTAATTCATAAATTTCGACAACCAAATAAGAATATAATAATATAATTCTCAAATGATCTCTCATTGATATTAAAGCTTAATTAGACTAATAATCATAAATAACTTTGCCTAAACATGCTTTAAAAATATGGGCTATTACAGTCTTGCTGCATAGATTTCATGAGGAAAGCATAAGCTAACTTGGTGGTAAACTTTCCGGTAGGATGAAACTTCCAATACATATAATCATCACTATTGTCCATTGACACGTCCATTGCAAGAATTTTTTGCACATCAGTGTGCCTGAAGAAAAATCTGACCAGACTTGTTTTCCAAACATGGGCATTAGCATCAATAAAATCATGAACTTTCGAACATTGGATTTGATGAAGTGTGATGTTAGAATTTGCCAAGGGAATACTACCTTCCACCTAGTTACTTACGAAAGTTATGAGTTTATTACCATTACCTAGCTTCCAAGCTGCACCTAGGAGAGAACGTTGTTTCGCTTGTTGCAACCCATAAAAACCCCAGGATCTAGTATAACCTGTATTCTGGATAAAATTTCCAGTGGCAAGAGTTAAAGGCTTGATGGCAGTGAAAACTTTAGTTAATAAAGAGTTGGGGCAAGAGTACATTTTCCGCACTTTTTTCATCAAGAAAACTTTGTTTAAGATCGAGATGGAACGAATGCCTAGACCTTCCATACCTTTTGGAAGATGAATAATCTTCTTACTCACCCAACTAATGCTTTGTTTGTCCTTGGCTGACCATAAAAAGGAACATATCATCGAGTCTAGCTTCAAAGTTACTCCAATATCTAGTTTTGAAATGAGTTTGAACAATAAAAAATCCTTTGTAAACATTCATGAGCAAGATGCCATCAACACACACATTAGATGATGCGCAAGATCGACATTTAACTTGATTATTTCCTAAAAATTGTTTAGAACTAAAATTTATCCCACTTTGGGTTAATATGAAAAATATTTCTCAATCTAATGTCCACTTAACACTCTAATTGGGTGTAACAGGTTACACCATAACCTGTTGTGAAACATGCGTAATGACATATACTATACAAATAATGACATAAATCTCATGTTATTTTGTCATTTGTATCATGTCATTTGAGAATATTTTTACAAAAGAAGCGGTGGTTTGTAGGTTGTTACACCATAAATTATGGTGTAACAATTACACCCAAAAATTTGTGCTAATTATTATTCAATTCTTTAACTTTTTTTTTGGAAATTCAAAATTATTATTGATAACTAAAAAAAAGAGTAACAACCACCAATTCAACAAGCTAAAGGAAGATAAGCATCAGTATCTATTTTAGCCCACCTTCTAGGAAGGGTTGGAAACAAAAGACTCTTCATGTGCTTTCCTAAAGCAACACCAACTCAACAAGATCATAAAAAGCACTAAACAGACTTAGTGCTAACAAAGCAACAAAAAAACCAACAAGATGGAAAAACCTATCTATACAAAAGGTTCCTCAGATCATCAGAGCATCTACATGCTACATTAAAGAGAATTTTATCAACAAACTGAGCAGGAGCAATAAGCTTGTTCTCAAAGATCTGTTGATTTCTTTGTATCCAAATGAATCTGTAAATAGCATGCCATAAACCTTGCTTCTTTTTTGTCTCCGTCTACACTTTTCTACTGCAATGCTGATTTCATCCATAAAAGGAAGAATAGGTCTAGTGATTTGAAGAACCTGCAGATAGTGTTGCCAAACTGTTTTAGAATAAATACACTTGAAGAACAAGTGATTGACATCTTCATCTTCCTGTTGACACAATGAGCAATTGGCATTAGCAATAAGATTCCAAGAAGCTAATCTAGCTTTAGTAGCAAGTCTGTTGAGAATAGCTAGCCAAGTGATGAAGATACTCTTTGGAGAAGTTCTATTATTGCATACAACTCTTTTCCAACTGACTGGAGTGACAGGAACATTCATAGCAGAGTAACATTCTTTTATAGAAAATTTCTCTCCCAAAGTAAACTTCTGAATTCTGCTCCCTTGATAAAAAATCTCTCTGTAACTCATGATTTTCTTCAAAGTCCATGCCATAGTCTGAGGAATAGGCATTATCCAGAGGTTGAGTTGCTTATGTAATAAGATCAGTGAACCCATTTTATCCACAGTTTGTCTTGTTTCATAGCAATAGCCCAGATCTGCTTAGCTATAGCAGCTTTGTCCCAATTCTCCAAGTTGATAAAATTCAACCCTCCCCCAATTTTAGGGAAACAAAGTTGATCCCAAGACACCAGAGCTTTTTTTGTAGGAACATCTTTACCTGTCCACAAATATATCCTACAAAGACTTTGAATCTCCTTCATAATCTTTTTGGGCAGAATAAATATCTGACACCAAAAAATCTGCATACTGAGGAGAACAGTTTTAACAAGCTGAGCCCTGCTTGCATATGATAAGTTTTTAGCACTCCAAGTTTTTATTCTAGCCATGATCTTCTCCATTAATGGTTTACAAGCAAGGTAAGAGAGTTTTTTTGTGGAAAGAGGGACTCCAAGATATCTGAATGGGAATTCACCAAGAGGAATCTGAGTAGTAGATTGAATATCACTACATAAGCTAGGGTTAACTCCCCCCAAATAAAGATTGCTTTTGTGAAGATTAGCTTCCAAGACTGAAGCTTTAGAGAATGAATGAAAAGCATCAAGAATTAACTGAATAGAGGAGATGTCAGCTTTACAGAACATTAAGAGGTCATCAGCAAACATCATATGTGTGAAGCTAGGATTTAAACGAAGGGAACCCAAGCATTTGGATAAGTATTCCATGCCAATTGCAAACAAGAAAGGGGAAATAGGGTCCCCTTGTCTAAGACTTTGTTTAGCATAAAAAGGTTTGCAACGTTTTCCATTAATCATAATGGAATAAGAGACAGTATTAACACAAGCCATGATCCAGGTTACAAAGATAGTAGGAAATCCAAATTCATGTAAAATGGATTGAAGAAATGGCCATTCTATGGAATCATAAGCTTTTTTGAGATCTATTTTGATTGTGCATCTAGGGAAAATATTCTTTCTAGTGTACCCCTTAATAAGATTAGTAGCTAGCAATATATTATCAGTGATATGTCTCTTAGGTATAAAACCAGCTTGAGCAGTGTTAATAACTTCCCCAATCACATCTTGCATCCTATGAGTAAGAATCTTAGCTATGATTTTATAGACTATAGTACAACAAGCTATAGGTCTAAAATCACTAGCATAAGTAGGATTAGAAATTTTAGGAATCAGGGTAATAGAAGCAATATATAACATGAGGACTAAGCTGACCTGTGTGGAAGAAGTCAAGAACAGCAGTGTAAATATCAGCTTTGATTACATTCCACATACTCTTGAAAAAAACTGCATTGAATCCATCAAGCCTAGGGGCTTTGTCTCCATTAATGCTAAACATAGCTTGATCAATTTCATGCAGGGTGATAGGAGTGATGAGAGCTCTCCTAGCAGCAGTACTAAGAGTAGGACCATTTCTGATAACTGTAAGGTTAACACCTTAAAGGTTATCAGCACAACTTCCCATTAAATTGCTAGAAAATAGCCTGCATTCAGCTTGAATGTCAATAGGATTTGTAAGCTTCACCCCAGCAGCAGTGTATATCACATCAACAGTGTTTCTAGCTTATCTTTCTTTCATAGCAGCAAAGAAGACTTTTGTGTTTGAATCTCCAAGTTTTAACCACTGAATCCTGGATTTTTGTCTCAATATATTTTCTTCAATTGCAAGTCATTACCTAAGAGAACAAAGAGTTTGAAACTCTTGATTATGAAGATATACATTGAAGTGATCAATATGTAATTGAGACTGAATCTGCTCCAGCTCTTCCCTGGCTGTGTTAATATGATCAGTGATATTTAATTCTTTAACTTGCTAATGCGTATTGGATCACATCTCATTTGGGATCTTACGGTTGTTTTATATGAAACTTATTTCAATGCTTTGTTTAGATAAATCTTTATTATTCTAGATACATTTTGTAATAATTATATGGATTATGTAGAAACTAGATTATAAGTGAAGATATTCACGTTCATCCAGATATTCTGACGCAGCCTAATCTTTTTGGTGATTGTAAGCAGTGTACAAGGAATTTTTCAACGATTCTTCATCTGTTGGATTGCTAACATCTCGGATATACAAAATTTGGTGAGATATTATGAAGAAAAGAAGTCTCAGTAGCCTTCAACTTGGAACGTGATTTTGGAATGAGTTTTCTCGGTTTAAGGATAGTTCACTCAGGGCCGTTTTTGAGTTATTGGTGTAATCCCCCGTGAATTTTGTGAATTTTATAAATATATCTTAATGTATAGTTATTTATATTTAAATATATTTTAGTATTTTAATGATTTATTTCTTCAAAGTTTGACTATTTGAAAGTCAAAGGAATTATTTTAATGATTTATAGAAGTTAAATATTTTATTAAAGTCATGCTTTGAAAAATATTTGAAATAATTGAAACGCTTTTTGGATTTGGAAAAGGGCTCTTAAATGGGTTTGAGGAACCCAAACACTCTTAGGCTTGGAAAAGAATTTATAATTCAATCCTAATTGTCTTTTCCTAAGCCCACAAAGGGGAAACTATAAATGCCCCATAAACCCCAATTTTTCCCCACAACATTATTTTCTCTCTCCTCCTTTCTCTAACACTTCCGGCCTTCTCTCTCTCTCCTGTCGTTTTCTTTTTTTTTTCTTCCGTTCGATTCCCGTCCACCGTCGGACTCCGTCGACCACCTGCTGCCACCGTGCTGCCGCCGCGCCGCCGCCTTGCTGCCGCCGGCCTTCTTCGTTCCTCTTTGCTTCCTTTGCTTTGGTTTGTTTCTTTTCTTCCTCCTGATCAAGTTTTATACGAAGATTGTATCTTTAGGTTTTGTTTTAATTAATTTATGTTTAAAAGTTATAAGTTATTGATTTATTATTGAATCTAAGTTATATAATTTATGTGTTGATGAAATAAAAATCAGATTTGCATATTTGAGTTTAAAGTAGATTTTTAATTATCAAAGCATGAATTTTTAGGGTTTTGAAAGTTAGAAAAACCTAGTAGTTTATTATAAATTATGAAAGTTATTGTCTTTATGTTTTTTAGCATGTTTAAGGAGAGTTTTAATAAATTACATGCTGCTGGAATTTTAGAAAGGTTGTTATTAATGGAGTTTTATGGATTTTCATGACTAGTATAGTGGTACTATACTAGGAAGTAGGGCTGTTAACAATGATCCGATCCGGTCGATCCAATCCGAAAAATCGGATATCCGATCCGTTTTTTTGAGTTTCGGATATTTCGGATCGGATATCCGAAAAAAATCGGATCGGATACGGATCACTTTTTTGTGTTTCCGGATATCCGAAATATCCGTTTTTTTAAAGTATATTTTAAAAAAAAAAAAACCCTAAACAGCCTTACTCAAAAACATTCTAAACTGAAAAAAAGAGTCATTCAAAAAACTGAACCCTAAGTTCAAGGAGGCAAGGAGCCGTCTCTCTCATCTCTCTTCACACTCTCCACTCCACACGAGCCTGCCACAGTGCCACTGACGCCCAGATTCCGGCGAGGCGGCGAGATCTTCGACGCTCCTCTACTCCCGGCGCTGTAAATGTGGTAATTCTCTCATCTCACTTCATCTTCTTTAATTTTTTTACTGCATTTCGCCGTCCTCTTTTTCCTTTTTTTTTTTTTTTTTCTGCCATCTTCTCGACTTCTCCCGTTTTTTCTTGTTGTTTCTTTTTTTTTTTTACTTCTGTGTTCGTTTTTTTAATTTTATACTGAAGAATGTTCTTCGATTTGTTCGATTTGTTCGATTTTGTTGTTGTTTCGAGTTTCCTTATTTTTCGTTTTGTTCGATTTCTATCATTGTTGTTTTAATTTTTTGCTGCATTTTGCCATATTCTTTTTCCTTTTTTTCTTTTTTTTTTAATTTCTGCCATCTTTTCGACTTCTCTGGTTCGATTTGTTCGACTGAATGTTGTCGTTTCATTTTTTACTTCTCTGGTCGTTTTTTGTTTTTCGACTGAAAATTTCAGTGCTGAAAATTTTTCGATTTGTTCAACTGAATGTTGTTGTTTCGTTTTTATTTCTTTCTTCTCTGGTTCGATTTGTTCGACTGAATGTTGTTGTTTCGACTGAATTTTTCGATTTGTTCGACTGAAAATTTCAGTTTTGTAGTTGTTCTTTGTCTTAAGTTTTAACTGATTTTAATTGATTCACTTTTCCTCAATAATGTAGTACTTTCAGCGACAGCAATGATGAAATTGATACAAACATGGAGAACGTGTGCATATCTGATGATGAAGCTGCAAGTGTGGAAGAAGTTGAGAGATGTACGGCTCCACCAACTAAGAGGAAGAAGGGCAGCACTTCAGCCTCCTCAAACAAGCCTAAAATGTTTGAATGAATGGGAAATCAAGAGAATATTGACTGTGACTGTGGATAATGCTAGCTCAAATGATTTAGCTATCCAATATTTGAAAAGAAGAATGAACCATCATCAAACTAGTGTGTTAAATGGTGATTATTTACATATGAGATGTGTGGCTCACATACTTAATTTGGTTGTGAGAGATGGATTGAAAGAACTTGATAGTTCCATTGTGAAAGTTCGTGGTAGTGTGAGATATGTTAGGTCTTCTCCGGCTAGACTTAAGAAATTTAAGGCTTGTGCACATGAAGAGAGTTTGGAAACTAAGAGTCTTGTGTGTTTGGATGTTGATACTCGATGGAATTCAACTTATTTGATGCTTGAATCGCAATGAAATTTAAAAAAGCTTTTACTAACTTGCATTCTCGAGATAATGCATGTGTTAGAGAGCTTAGAAAATTTGGTGGCAAGCCGGATGAGAATGATTGGAAGATAGTTGATTCCCTTTTGCCTTTTTTGCAAATTTTTTATGATGCTACATTGAGGTTGTCCCGGATCTCGCTATGTGACCGCAAATTCTTATGTGCATGATGCTTTTGGTGTTGGAACTATGCTTTCACAATATTGTCTAGATGAAGATGAAGGCATAAAAAACATGGCCGGACAAATGAAAGTGAAATATGACAAATATTGGGGGAATGTTAATAATCTCAATATTTTGATGTTTGTTGCATTAGTCCTTGATCCAAGGCACAAGTTGAGTTATGTTGATTGGGTTGTTGAATCTTCTTATGGGAGTGAACAAGGTAGCCTTTTATCACTAAAAATAAGGGTTACTTTGCGTGATTTGTTTGATTCTTATGCATCTTCCATACCTTCATCAAAGAGCAAAGGGAAAGAAAAAGTTCATCTTCTTCTACTCCAAACTTGAATAATGGTGTGAGTGGACAAAAGAAGAGAGTGATGGATTTTGAGGAATTCATGACACTTAAGTATCAAAGAGAAAAGGGTGGTATGGAAACTAGTGAGAGGAAAAATGAGTTGGAGAAATACTTGAGTGATGATTGTGAGTTGAAAGATGCCAACTTTGATATATTACAATGGTGGAGGGATAGGAATAAGACATATCCCATCTTTCAACTCATGGCTAGAGATATACTTGCTATTCCCGTTTCTACCGTTGCTTCGGAGAGTGCTTTTAGCACCGGAGGACGTGTACTTGATTCATTTCGTACCTCATTGACTCCAAGAATGGCGGAGGCAATTATATGTGCTCAAGATTGGCTTCGAACTTCTCATGAGCCTCTTATAATAGAGGAAAGTTTGTTTGAGTTGGAGAACATGGAGGATGGTAAGTTTAATCACAATTATTGTTCTTTAATTTTTTTTTACTTAATACTAATACTAACAATTTCTTTGTTGTGATATTTGTTTTGTAGGTATGAAAGATTTGACTATGGAGCAACCAACCATTGATATTGATGAGTCATTGGATACTTTTGAATGACCTACAAGTTTATTAGACTTATGAGCTTTTTTATGGTGGTGAAACTATATGGGACTTTTAAATTTGTTAACTTTATTTGTAATTTGTATTAGTGTGTTAACTTGGATGTTGAAACTCTACTAGAACTTGGATGTTGAAACTCTACTAGAACTTTGATGAATTAATTATGATGTGTGGATTACCATGGAGAAGCCAAATATGCAATGCAATGATGTATATATTATTAGATTGCATAATGTATATATACTACATTTAAATATTTAATTACTACTTAGAAGTTAGAAGTTGCCATGGGTTTGGTGGCTAATATAGTACTAGTAATATCCTAATATGGGCCTTTTGTAACATTAGTCTTGGCCCAAAATTGCAAAAAAAAAAAACAGCAATGAAAAACTTTTAAAAACGAAAAAAACAACTCTTAAAAATTTCGGATATCCGTTATCCGATCCGAAAATTTCGGATATCCGATTTTTTTCGGATCAGATTCGGATCGCTATTTTGCCGATCCGAAATTTCGGATATCCGAAAATTTCGGATCGGATCGGATCGGATATCCGAAATGAACAGCCCTACTAGGAAGGATGGGTAATTGAAGTTATAATGATAAAAACAAACTTTTAAATATTTTTAAAGGGGATTTAAAGTATTTTAAAGTTGCTGGAATTTATTTGCAGTATTGATTTTAAATTCTATTAGTTGTTTTAGGCGGAGATTACTCTGTAGGCGATTTTTAAGGTGATTAAATGTGGCCTACCAATTTGTCTACACAAGGTACGTACATACCTATGTGTTGCTTGAGATAGTATCATGATTTTAGGAAGGAAAATTATGTAGTATCATGTATAGGAACTATGTTGAGTTCATATATGATATTGATTATGTTGGATTTTGCATGTTTTATGCTGTGGTGTAAACATGTTGATTATGAGATTATATTATGAGATTTATATCATGTTTGTATGGAAAATTGATGCAAGCATGTTGGTTGGGAACTTATATTTATTAATTCACATGGGGGAATTAATATATTTATTAGTGTTGGATCATGATTGATCATTGTTCCCTTTGAGTATTTCACTGCTTTATAAGGACCGAGGGCCTTATCTGGTAAGTTGATATTTTCTACCTATGAAAGGTAATTTGGTTGTTGGCTAGGTTCAACAAATAAGAAGGATTGGGAATAAGAAGGAATTAATTTTGGGTTGTAAGTTGTATGATCACTTATTTAATCCTAAGATAAAAAGGAATTAAGTTGTGAATGTTTGATTATATGTTATCTGTATTGCTTGTGTGTCATAACAAGTAATAATTAGTAAATCATGTAAATTATAACGTGGATAGTAATAAACTTTAGACTGGTGCACGTCTGAAGTTGGACAATCAGGAGTTGGGGTACATGGTGAGCGTGCCATGGCTTTTTCTGGGAATTGGATTGATCACCGTTCCAATTTTTATTCAAAGGTTCATCGATATCGCAGGTCACTATGGAATACGGAGTCGCGCTCGTATTTCGTCTTCCTAGGTGAAGACTAGTTTTAGTTAGACAACTCGGTCCAATAACTATTCCATTAAAGTAATGAAAAGATGGTTAAAGTGTAGTTCTAGTAAAAGTTGTCTGCAGATTGTTATATTGTTATGTTATTATTTATCCCTGTTTATTATTTATTAGTATCATGTTAGGAATGTTTATGTATTATTATGTAGTACTCAGCTTTGCTGATTACGTGCTTTGTTTGTATGTGTTGATCATGGCTTTGCTTTATTGATCCTGTGATGACCCATTCTGGTGAGCAGATTCTTTAGTGCATTGACATCTACAGGTTTGCAGAATGTTGCATCATGGGGATTTGGGAATGGAGAGCTTGTGTAGCGATTGTTTTATCTAGTGCTTTAGTAGATACTTTATATTTAAGTTTGGTTTGAAGTTAACCTTAATAGTGTTGTTTGGTTTTAAAGTACTTTGCTTATTTATTATATTTCAATTCTAAAAGTTTAGTAATATGTTTTCCGCTGCAAAATTCTGAATAAGCCGATACGTGTTCACACGGGCAATAATACTTTGATAATTCTCTATTATTTATATTAAAAAGGTATTTTAGAAGAGAGAATTATTGGGGTGTTACAAAGTGGTATCTAGGAGCTTTAGGTTTTTATTAGCCTTTCGTGCCAACTTTAAGTCTTTAGGCGCCTAACTAGCTAGTACTTAAAATGAATTTCTTAGAATTGAGCTCCTACTTATTCATGGTATTCAATTACCTTCGAAATTTTTTTTTCACGATTGCGATAGAATTTCGCATTCGAATTTATTTTTAGTGGTCCGATTTTTTTTATGAGGTTCGAAATTTTTTTTTACGAGGTTCGAAATTTTTTTTTATTATATCCGAATTTTTTTTATTTGTGATTGAGTTCGGAAATTTTGAACTATAATGTTTAATTTTTTTTTATTTCATTTTTTTCAGTTCCCTTATTAATTCGAAATTATTTACTTAAATGGTTTTCAATACTCTAGTTTATTTTACGAGAGATGGGTAGTATAGGAAGGGCATATAGAATAGAAATATTATATGTCTGCATTAAATAATTAGTTCAGCATGATTATATTTTTCTTCCCTGCTAACTGTTTATGTTATTCCTATGCTTTATGTTGTTGGTTATTCTTGCTTATTGTTTATTGTTGGGATTATACATTAAGTGAGAGTATCAATTGCTTATAAAAGTTAAGTTTATTGTTATAGATTCCTAGCCATGTCTGAAAGAGAAGATACTAGAGTAGGGAGCTTTTTCAACCCTATCATGCTGAGTGATGATGAGAGTGATTATGAGTCTGATGATGATAACTACACCGAACTAGAGTTTATTATGCATAATGTATTAAGAGCAGGCATGCCTGATAGTGATGATGAGGTTCTTCATGAGTTTGACCGTGCTAGAGGACAGACCAGAAGTGATATCTACCGTGCTGTTATGAGATGTGAGACTGATTCTGAGTCAGAGGAGGACGAGCCTCAACCTAAACGGAGATCCACGAGATTTAGAAGATATGTTTATTATAATACTGAGGACATTGATGAATTTGAAGATGAGGTTTTCACTCCAGAAAACTACAGGGAATCAGAGGATAAGACTGATGATATTTCACCTTAGATTATTTATTTATGTATTTATGCTTTAAAGAATAATGTTGGATAATTCGTTCAGCAGTGATGTAAATTTATTTCATAGTACCTTTATTTTATTTTTAGGAAAAGTACAGTGTTATGGTTGAGAAAATTGTTATTAACATCTTTTGAGGAATAAAAGTTAAATATTTAGTATCCAAGTGAGCAAGAATTTATTTTGGGCACGCGAATGGGAATATTTTTTTTTATTTGTTATGATTGAATTTTATTCATGATTCCTAAGCTGTGTGTTCTTAATGTGAATATTCTTCATGGATGATTGATGATGATTATTTTATAATGTTGTTGTAACATGATGAGAAATTGTTTGTTGGTGCGATCTTTATGGTCAAATCAAATGTTGCCTTCGTAGAGAACGGCTTGTAATTATGTATCGAACCTAAAGTAGAGTACGTTAATTTCAGGTCACGCACTAGAATGGCAAACAATAATAACGATTTAGCTGCTGCTATTCGCCTTTTGGCGGAGAAACTGACTCAAGATAGAGCTGAGCGTCCCGATTCTGCTGGGGACATGTTTGAGAGGCTAGCCAAAGTTAAACCACCATATTTTAAGGGGCAAGTTGATCCTATCTTTTTGGAGAAGTGGATTAGAGAGTTTGAGAAAATCTTTGGGGCTGTGAACTGTCCTGAGAGTATGAGAGTAGGTCAGGCTGTGTTGTACCTAAAGGATGAGGCTGATTTATGGTGGAGAGAAAGTGGATCTAGACTGAGTGCTGCTGAGGGATTCAATTGGGATTCTTTTGTTACTGCCTTGAGAGGGAAGTTTTACCGTGCCTTTATGAGGAAGCAGAAAGCCCAGGAGTTTATTAACCTGAGGATGGGGACTATGACTATTTCTGAGTACTATAGCAAATTCATAGCACTGTCGAGGTTTGCACCTGAGGTGGTAGCCACTGAGGAGTTAAAGGCTCAAAGGTTTGAGCAAGGTTTGACTGATGAAATCCAGCTGGGGTTGGGGGGTGAAACTTTTTCATCCCTAGATATTGTTTATGGAAGAGCCGCCCACATCCATGGTCTTCAGCCGAGGCGTGATAAGAAAAATGCTGTAGTGGGTGAGAAAAGAAAGGATTTCAATGTTGGGGGAAATCAAGGGAACTTCAAGCAGAGTAAAAATGGGAATGGGAATTTCCAAGGGAGGAATAATCAGAGCAATAATAAGAAGGGTCAATCTGAGAGAGTGTATCATTGTAAGAAGTGCAGTAATAACCATGCACGTAAAGACTGCAAGGGAGAACTAGTGACTTGTAACTACTGCCAGAAGTAGGGCCATAGGGAGAATGAGTGCTTTGCTAAGCAAAAGAAGGAGAAAAATGGCAATGGGGGTAGTAACCAAGTGAGGTATGAATTTAACCAGTCAGCAAATCAGGGTTCGAAGCCTGTAGGGGCACAGAACAATCAAGGGAGCTTCAATAAGCCTGCTAGTGAGAGCAACAATCAGAACAAGGCTCCGGGTAAACTGTTCGTGATGAGTCGCAATGAAGCTGAACGATCTGCCGATGTAGTTTCTGGTACTTTTTCTATTAACTCCGTGCTAGTTAAAGCATTGTTTGATCCGGGGGCGACTTATTCTTTTGTTTCGTCGTCTGTTATTAAAAGTCTGGGGTTAGTAGATTTCGGGGTGATTGATTTTCCTGTTAGTATACCTACTGGTGAGACTATAAGGTGTGCCAAGTTGTTTAAAAATTTGTCTTTGAAGATAGGAGACTGTGTTTTTCCTTCTGATTTGATAGAGTTTAATCTGGGAGACCTAGATGTAATTTTGGGGATGAATTGGCTAAGTTTATACAAGGCCAAAATAGACTGTGATGCTCAAAAAGTAGTTTTAAAGAATCCGTTGGGAAAGTTAACCTCATATAGACGTTTTGGGAAGTCCAAGAACTTTGGGGTTATTTCTGCAATGCAAGTGAAGAAGTTGATGAAGAAGGGGTGTGAGTTATTTTTCTGTAGTGTGCAAGATGTGAATAAAGAAGCTGGGGTAAATATTGAAGATGTTCCAATCGTGAATGAGTTTATGGATGTGTTTCCGAGTGAGATTTTGGGTATGCCGCTTGCTAGAGCTGTTGAGTTCACCATAGACTTAATTCCTGGAACTGCACCTATATCTAAAGCACCCTATAGAATGGCACCTCCGGAGATGAGTGAATTGAAGACGCAGTTGCAAGAGGTGTTCCATAAGGGTCTTATTAGACCCAGTGCATCACCTTGGGGAGCTCCTGTGTTGTTTGTTAAGAAGAAAGATGGGAGTATGAGGTTGTTTATCGATTATAGGGAATTGAATAATGTAACCATCAAGAACAAATATCCTTTGCCTAGGATAGATGACCTATTCGATAATTGAATGGAGCAAGCGTATTCTCGAAGATTGATTTACGTTCGGGATATCACTAGTTGAGGGTAGCTGATAAGGATATACCTAAGACTGCGTTTAGGACTCGTTATGGTCATTATGAGTTCTCTGTAATGCCTTTTGGGTTAACCAATGCACCTGCCATATTTATGGACTTGATGAATAGGATTTTCCATCAGTTCTTAGATAAGTTTGAGTTGTATTCATTGATCATATTCTGATCTATTCGAAGAATGAAAAAGAGCATGATGAGCACTTGAGGATTATATTGGAGACGCTTAGGAGGAATCAATTGTATGCCAAGTTCTCTAAGTGTGAGTTTCGTTTGGAGAAAGTAGCATTTTTGGGTTACTATGTGTCTAAGGAAGGAGTCTCTGTAGATCCTGCAAAGATTCAAGCTGTGAGTGAGTGGCCAACTCCAAAGAATGTGTCTGATATCCGAAGTTTCCTAGGTCTAGCTGGCTATTATAGGAGATTTGTGAGAGATTTCTCGAAAATAGCAAGGCCGATGACCAATTTGATGAAAAAGGAGTCAAAATTCGAGTGGAGTGAGAAGTGTGAGGAAGCTTTTCAGATTTTAAAAGAACGTTTGACCTCCGCACCTGTTTTAACCCTGCCTGATGGGAATGAAGGATTTGAGGTGTATAGTGATGCTTCAAAGAATGGTTTGGGATGTGTGTTACAGCAGAATGGGAAGGTGATCGCGTATGCGTCGCGTCAGTTGAAACCTTATGAGGCTAATTACCCTACCCATGATCTAGAGTTAGCTGCTATTGTGTTCGCCTTGAAGATTTGGAGACATTACCTGTACGGGGGAACCTGTAAGATCTTTACTGACCATAAAAGCTTGAAGTATATTTTCACCTAGAAAGACCTCAATATGAGGCAGAGATGATGGTTAGAGTTGATAAAGGATTATGACTTAGTCATCCAATATCATGAAGGGAAAGCACACGTGGTTGCTGATGCATTGAGTAGGAAGTCGAGTCATAGCATGAATGCCTTGATAGTTCCTGAGGAGTTGTGTCGAGATATGCAAAGATTTAGCCTAGAAATCTTGAATCCTAGGGAGATCGAGGCAAGACTGAGTGCTTTGTCATTAGGGTTGTCAATTTCGATGAGATCAAATAGGGTCAAGTTGGGGATGAGCACCTAGAGAAGATTAAGGAAAAGATGGGCCAAGGAAAGGAAGTTGATTTCAAGGTTCATGATGATGGTAGTCTGAGGTTCAAGGGGAGGTGGTGTGTACCACAAAAATGTGATGAGCTAAAGAGACGTCTTATGGATGAGGGCCATAATACACCATATTCTGTGCACCCTGGGGTGACAAGCTGTATAAGGACCTTAAGTAGATCTATTGGTGGCCAAACATGAAGCGTGAGGTTGCCGAGTTCGTGTCTAACCTGTTAGAAGGTCAAGATAGATCATAAGAGACCCATGGGGAAGGTTCCATCCTTAGAGGTCCCTGGATGGAAGTGGGATTCCATTTCAATGGATTTTGTGACTGCTTTGCCTAAGACAAGGAATGGCAATGATACCGTTTGGGTTATGTGGACCGTCTGACGAAGTCGGCCGTTTTCAATCCAATCAAGGAGACATGGAAGAAGAAGCAACTTGCGAAGACGTATGTTAAGCATGTAGTGAGATTGCATGGGGTTCCAACCGATATTATTTCAGATCGTGATTCGAGATTCCTTTCGAAATTTTGGCAAAAGGTCCAGTTAAATCATGGGACAACATTGAAAATGAGTACAACCTTTCACCCTGCGACTGATGGTCAGACTGAGAGGACTAACCAAACTATGGAAGATATGTTGAGAGCCTGTGCTATTGACTTTCAGGGTAGTTGGGAAGACCAATTAGATTTGATTGAGTTTTCATACAACAATATATTTTAGTATTTTAATGATTTATTTCTTCAAAGGTTGACTATTTGAAAGTCAAAGGAATTATTTTAATGATTTATAGAAGTCAAATATTTTATTAAAGTCATACTTTGAAAAATATTTGAAATGTTTGAAACGCTTTTTGGATTTGGAAAAGGGCTTTTAAATGGGTTTGAGGAACCCAAACACTCTTAGGCTTGGAAAAGAATTTATAATTCAAGCCTAATTGTCTTTTCCTAAGCCCACAAAGGGGAAACTATAAATGCCCCATAAAATCCAATTTTTCCCCACAACATTATTTTCTCTCTCCTCCGTTCTCCCACACTTTCGGCCTTCTCTCTATCGCCTTTCGTTTTCTTTTTTTTTTTCCTTCCGTTCGGTTCCCGTCCACCGTCGGACACCGCCGACCACCTGCTGCCACCGTGCTGCCGCCGACCTTCTTCGTTCCTCTTTGCTTCCTTTGCTTTGGTTTGTTTCTTTTCTTCCTCCTCAAGTTTTATACGAAGATTGTATTTTTAGGTTTTGTTTTCATTAATTTATGTTTAAAAGTTATAAGTTATTGATTTATTATTGAATCTAAGTTATATAATTTATGTGTTGATGAAATAAAAATCAGATTTGCATATTTGAGTTTAATGTAGATTTTTAATCATCAAAGCATGAATTTTTAGGGTTTTGAAAGTTAGAAAAACCTAGTAGTTTATTATAAATTATGAAAGTTATTGTCTTTATGTTTCTAAGCATGTTTAAGTAGAGTTTTAATAAATTATATGCTGCTGGAATTTTAGAAAGGTTGTTATTAATGGAGTTTTATGGATTTTCATGACTAGTATAGTGGTACTATACTAGGAAGGATGGGTAATTGAAGTTTTAATGATAAAAACAAACTTTTAAATATTTTTAAAGGGGATTTAAAGTATTTTAAAGTTGCTGGAATTTATTTGGAGTATTGATTTTAAATTCTATTGGTTGTTTTAGGCGGAGATTACTCTGTAGGCGATTTTTAAGGTGATTAAAGGTGGCCTACCAATTTGTCTACACAAGGTAGGTACATACCTATGTGTTGCTTGAGATAGTATCATGATTTAAGGAAGGAAAATTATGTAGTATCATGTATAGGAACTATGTTGAGTTCATATATGATACTCCCTCTGTCCCAGAATACTCTTTACACTTTCCTTTTTCATCTGTCCCTGAATACTCTTTACACTTCTATTTTTGGATATGACCCACTATTATTTTAATACTTCTACCTTTTAACCATTGGCCCACATTCTCTCTCCTTTAAATAAAATAATACCACTCCTACTACCTACCAACTATAACCAATGGCCCACACGCTATCTCCACCAAATAAAATAATACTACTTTTACTACCTACTAACTCCTATCACATCTATTTTTTCAATTAAATAACAATTGATAACCAAACAACAACCTATCATCTAAAACTACGTGCCCTGATAAGTGTTCTGGTACGGAGGGAGTATTGATTATGTTGGATTTTACATGTTTTATGCTGTGGTGTAAACATGTTGATTATGAGATTATATTATGAGATTTATATCATGTTTGTATGGAAAATTGATGCAAGCATGTTGGTTGGGAACTTATATTTATTAATTCACATGGGGAAATTAATATATTTATTAGTGTTGGATCATGATTGATCATTGTTCCCTTTGAGTATTTCACTGCTTTATAAGGATCGATGGCCTTATCTGGTAAGTTGATATTTTCTACCTATGAAAGGTAATTTGGTTGTTGGCTAGGTTCAACAAATAAGAAGGATTGGGAATAAGAAGGAATTAATCTTGGGTTGTAAGTTGTATGATCACTTATTTAATCCTACGATAAAAAGGACTTAAGTTGTGAATGTTTGTTTATATGTTATCTGTATTGCTTGTGTGTCATAACAAGTAATAATTGGTAAATCATGTAAAGTATAACGTGGATAGTAATAAACTTTAGACTAGTGCACGTCTGAAGTTGGACAATCAGGAGTTGGGGTACATGGTGAGCGTGCCATGGCTTTTTCTGGGAATTGGATTGATCATCGTTCCTATTTTTTATTCAAAGGTTCCTCGATATCGCAGGTCACTATGGAATACGGAGTCGCGCCCGTATTTCGTCTTCCTAGGTGAAGGCTGGTTTTAGTTAGACAACTCTGTCCAATAACTATTCCATTAAAGTAATGAAAAGATGGTTAAAGTGTAGTTCTAGTAAAAGTTGTCTGCAGATTGTTATATTGTTATGTTATTATTTATCCCTGTTTATTATTTATTAGTATCATGTTAGGAATGTTTATGTATTATTATGTAGTACTCAGCTTTGCTGATTACGTGTTTTGTTTGTATGTGTTGATCATGGCTTTGCCTTATTGATCCTGTGATGACCCATTCTGGTGAGCAGATTCTTTAGTGCATTGACATCTACAGGTTTGCAGATGTTGCATCATGGGGATCTGGGAATGGAGAGCTTGTGTAGCAGATTGTTTTATCTAGTGCTTTAGTAGATACTTTATATTTAAGTTTGGTTTGAAGTTAACCTTAATAGTGTTGTTTGGTTTTAAAGTACTTTGTTTATTTATTATATTTCAATTCTAAAAGTTTAGTTATATGTTTTCCGCTGCAAAATTCTGAATAAGCCGATACATGTTCACACGGGCAATAATACTTTGATAATTCTCTATTATTTATATTAAAAAGGTATTTTAAAAAAGAGAGAATTATTGGGGTGTTTCAAAGTGGTATCTAGGAGCTTTAGGTTTTTATTGGCCTTTCGTGCCAACTTTAAGTCTTTAGGTGCCTAACTAGCTAGTACTTAAAATGAATTTCTTAGAATTGAGCTCCTACTTATTCATGGTATTCAAATTACCTTCGAAAATTCTTTTTCACGATTGCGATAGAATTTCGCATTCGAATTTATTTTTAGTGGTCCGAAATTTTTTTTATGAGGTTCGAAATTTTTTTTACGAGGTTCGAAATATTTTTTTTATTATGTCCGAATTTTTTTTTATTTGTGACTGAGTTCGGAAATTTCGAACTATAATGTTAAATTTTTTTTATTTCGTTTTTTTCGGTTCCCTTATTAATTCGAAATTAATTACTTAAATAGTTTTCAATACTCAAGTTTATTTTATGAGAGATGGGTAGTGTAGGAAGGGCATATATGATAGAAATATTATATGTCTGCATTAAATAATTAGTTCAGCATGATTATATTTTTCTTCCCTGCTAACTGTTTATGTTATTCCTATGCTTTATGTTGTTGGTTATTCTTGCTTATTATTATTGGGATTATACGTTAAGTGAGAGTATCAATTGCTTATAAAAGTTAAATTTATTGTTATAGATTCCTAGCCATGTCTGAAAGAGAAGATACTAGAGTAGGGAGCTTTTTCAACCCTATCATGCTGAGTGATGATGAGAGTGATGGAAATTATGAGTCTGATGATGATAACTACACCGAACTAGAGTTTATTATGCGTAATGTATTAAGAGCAGGCATGCCTGATAGTGATGATGAGGTTCTTCATGAGTTTGACCGTGCTAGAGGACAGACCAGAAGTGATATCTACCGTGCTGTTATGAGATGTGAGACTGATTCTGAGTCAGAGGAGGACGAGCCTTAACCTAAACGGAGATCCACGAGATTTAGAAGATATGTTTATTATAATACTGAGGACATTGATGAATTTGAAGATGAGGTTTTCACTCCAGAAAACTACAGGGAATCAGAGGATAAGACTGATGATATTTCACCTTAGATTATTTATTTATGTATTTATGCTTTAAAGAATAATGTTGGATAATTCGTTCAGCAGTGATGTAAATTTATTTCATAGTACCTTTATTTTATTTTTAGGAAAAGTACAGTGTTATGGTTGAGAAAATTGTTATTAACATCTTTTGAGGAATAAAAGTTAAATATTTAGTATCCAAGTGAGCAAGAATTTATTTTGGGCACGCGAATGGGAATTTTTTTTTTTATTTGTTATGATTGAATTTTATTCATGATTCCTAAGCTGTGTGTTCTTAATGTGAATATTCTTCATGGATGATTGATGATGATTATTTTATAACGTTGTTGTAACTTGATGAGAAATTGTTTGTTGGTGCGATCTTTATGGTCAAATCAAATGTTGCCTTCGTAGAGAACGACATGTAATTATGTATCGAACCTAAAGTAGAGTACGTTAATTTCAGGTCACACACTAGAATGGCAAACAACAATAACGATTTAGCTGCTGCTATTCGCCTTTTGGCGGAGAAACTGACTCAAGATAGAGCATAGCGTCCCGATTCTGCTGGGGACATGTTTAAGAGGCTAGCCAAAGTTAAACCACCATATTTTAAGGGGCAAGTTGATCCTACCTTTTTGGAGAATTGGATTAGAGAGTTCGAGAAAATCTTTGGGGCTGTGAACTATCCTGAGAGTATGAGAGTAGGTCAGGCTGTGCTATACCTAAAGGATGAGGCTGATTTATGGTGGAGAGAAAGTGGATCTAGACTGAGTGCTGCTGAGGGATTCAATTGGGAATATTTTGTTACTGCCTTGAGAGGGAAATTTTACCTTGCCTTTATGAGGAAGCAGAAGGCCCAGGAGTTTATTAACCTAAGGATGGGGACTATGACCATTTCTGAGTACTATAGCAAATTCATAGCATTGTCGAGGTGTGCACCTGAGGTGGTAGCCACTGATGAGTTAAAGGCTCAAAGGTTTGAGCAAGGTTTGACTGATGAAATCCAGCTGGGGTTGGGTGGTGAAACGTTTTCATCCCTTGATATTGTTTATGGAAGAGCCGCCCACATCCATGGTCTTCAGTCGAGGCGTGATAAGAAAAATGCTGTAGTGGGTGAGAAAAGAAAGGATTTCAATGCTGGGGGAAATCAAGGGAACTTCAAGAAGAGTAAGAAGTGCTATAATAATAAGGGTCAATCAGGGCTAAAAACTGAGAGAGTGTATCATTGTAAGAAGTGCTAAAATGGGAATGGGAATTTCCAAGGGAGGAATAATCAGGGCTATAATAATAAGGGTCAATTTGAGAGAGTGTATCATTGTAAGAAGTGCGGTAATAACCATCCACGTAAAGATTGCAAGGGAGAACTAGTGACTTGTAACTACTGCCAGAAGAAGGGCCATAGGGAGTATGAGTGCTTTGCTAAGCAAAAGACGGAGCAAAATGGCAATAGGGGTAGTAACCAAGTGAGGTCTGGATTTAACCAGTTAGGAAATCAGGGTTCGAAGCCTGTAGGGGCACAGAACAATCAAGGGAGCTTTAATAAGCCTGCTAGTGAGAGCAACAATCAGAACAAGGTTCCGGGTAAACTATTTGTGATGAGTCGCAATGAAGCTGAACGATCTGCCGATGTAGTTTATGGTACTTTTTCTATTAACTCCGTGCTAGTTAAAGCATTGTTTGATTCGGGGGCGAACTTTTGTTTCGTCGTCTGTTATTAAAAGTCTGGGGTTAGTAGATTTCGGGGTGATTGATTTGCCTGTTAGTATACCTACTGGTGAGACCATAAGGTGTACCAAGTTGTTTAAAAATTTGTCTTTGAAGATAGGAGACTGTGTTTTTCCTTCTGATTTGATAGAGTTTAATCTGGGAGGCCTAGATGTAATTCTAGGGATGGATTGTCTAAGTTTATACAAGGCCAAAATAGACTGCGAAGCTCAAAAAGTAGTTTTAAAGAATCCGTTGGGAACGTTGACCTCATATAGACGTTTTGGGAAGTCCAAGACCTTTGGGGTTATTTCTGCAATGCAAGTGAAGAAGTTGATGAAGAAGGGGTGTGAGTTATTTTTCTGTAGTGTGCAAGATGTGAGTAAAGAAGCTGGGGTAAATATTGAAGATGTTCCAATAGTGAATGAGTTTATGGATGTGTTTCCGAGTGAGATTTCGGGTATGCCGCCTGCTAGAGCTGTTGAGTTCACCATAGACTTAAATCCTGGAACTGCACCTATATCTAAAGCACCCTATAGACTGGCACCTCCGGAGATGAGTGAATTGAAGATGCAGTTGCAAGAGCTGTTCGATAAGGGTTATATTAGACCTAGTGCATCACCTTGGGGAGCTCCTGTGTTGTTTGTTAAGAAGAAAGATGGGAGTATGAGGTTGTGTATCGATTATAGGGAATTGAATAATGTAACCATCAAGAACAAATATCCTTTGCCTAGGATAGATGACCTATTCGATCAATTGAAAGGAGCAAGCGTATTCTCGAAGATTGATTTGCGTTCGGGGTGTCACCAGTTGAGGGTAGCTGATAAGGATATACCTAAGACTGCGTTTAGGACTCGTTATGGTCATTATGAGTTCACTGTAATGCCTTTTGGGTTAACCAATACACCTGCCATATTTATGGACTTGATGAATAGCATTTTCCATGAGTTCTTAGATAAGTTCGTAGTTGTATTCATTGATCATATTTTGATCTATTCGAAGAATGAAAAAGAGCATGATGAGCACTTGAGGATTATATTGGAGACGCTTAGGAGGAATCAATTGTATGCCAAGTTCTCTAAGTGTGAGTTTCGTTTGGAGAAAGTAGCATTTTTGGGTCACTATATGTCTAAGGAAGGAGTCTCTGTAGATCCTGCAAAGATTCAAGCTGTGAGTGAATGGCCAACTCCAAAGAATGTGTCTGATATCCGAAGTTTCCTAGGTCTAGCTGGCTATTATAGGAGATTTGTGAGAGGTTTCTCGAAAATAGCAAGGCCGATGACTAATTTGATGAAAAAAGGAGTCAAAATTCGAGTGGAGTGAGAAGTGTGAGGAAACTTTTCAGATTTTAAAAGAACGTTTGACCTCCGCACCTGTTTTAACCCTGTCTGATGGGAATGAAGGATTTGAGGTGTATAGTGATGCTTCAAAGAATGATTTGGGATGTGTGTTACAACAGAATGGGAAGGTGATCGCGTATGCGTCGCGTCAGTTGAAACCTTATGAGGCTAATTACCCTACCCATGATCTAGAGTTAGCTGCTATTGTGTTCGCCTTGAAGATTTGGAGACATTACCTGTACGGGGCAACCTGTAAGATCTTTACTGACCATAAAAGCTTGAAGTATATTTTCACCCAGAAAGACCTCAATATGAGGCAGAGAAGATGGTTAGAGTTGATAAAGGATTATGACTTAGTCATCCAATATCATGAAGGGAAAGCAGACGTGGTTGCTGATGCATTGAGTAGGAAGTCGAGTCATAGCATGAATGCCTTGGTAGTTCCTGAGGAGTTGTGTCGAGATATGCAAAGACTTAGCCTAGAAATCTTGAATCCTAGGGAGATCGAGGCAAGACTGAGTGCTTTGTCATTAGGGTTGTCAATTTCGACGAGATCAAATAGGGTCAACTTGGGGATGAGCACCTAGAGAAGATTAAGGAAAAGATGGGCCAAGGAAAGGAAGTTGATTTCAAGGTTCATGATGATGGTAGTCTGAGGTTCAAGGGGAGGTGGTGTGTACCACAAAAATGTGATGAGCTAAAGAGACATCTTATGGATGAGGGCCATAATACACCGTATTCTGTGCACCCTGGGGGTGACAAGTTGTATAAGGACCTTAAGTAGATCTATTGGTGGCCAAACATGAAGCGTGAGGTTGCCGAGTTCGTGTCTAACCTGTCAGAAGGTCAAGATAGATCATAAGAGATCCATGGGGAAGGTTCAATCCTTAGAGGTCCCTGGATGGAAGTGGGATTCCATTTCAATGGATTTTGTGACTGCTTTGCCTAAGACAAGGAATGGCAATGATACCATTTGGGTTATCGTGGACCGTCTGACGAAGTCGGCCGTTTTCATTCCAATCAAGGAGACATGGAAGAAGAAGCAACTTGCGAAGACGTATGTTAAGCATGTAGTGAGATTGCATGGGGTTCCAACCGATATTATTTCAGACCGTGATTCGAGATTCCTTTCGAAATTTGGCAAAAGGTCCAGTTAAATCTTGGGACAACATTGAAAATGAGTACTGCCTTTCACCCTGCGACTGATGGTCAGACTGAGAGGACTAACCAAACTATGGAAGATATGTTAAGAGCCTATGCTATTGACTTTCAGGGTAGTTGGGAAGACCAATTAGATTTGATTGAGTTTTCATACAACAATAGCTATCATGCGAATATTAAGATGGCACCTTTTGAGGCGTTATATGGAAGGAAGTGTAGAAGTCCCATTTGTTGGAATGATTTTAGTGAGAACATAGTATTGGGGACAGAATTCATTGAGTAGACTGTCAAGAATGTGAAGTTGATTCATGCTAGAATTCAAGCTGCTCAAGATAGGCAACAGAGTTATGGCGATTTGAAGCGAAGGGAAGATGAGTTCGAAGTAGGTGATAAAGTGTTTATGAAAGTATCACCAACCAAGGGTGTGATGAGATTTGGGAAAAAGGGCAAATTAAGTGCCAAATTTGTAGGTCCATATGAGATTCTGCAAAGAATTGGAAAGGTAGCTTATAGGTTGGTTTGCCAATGGAGTTCGAGAAGATGCACGATGTGTTCCATATTTCCGAACTCAAGCGTTATACCCCTGATGAGCGTCATGTCTTGGAGCCTGAGAGGATCTAGATTGATAGTAGCCTCACATATGAGGAAAGGCCTGTGAAAATTCTTGATAAGAAGGTGCGTAGTACACGCAATAAGGATGTCAATATCGTGAAAGTGCTTTGGTCAAACCATAAGTCCGAAGAGGCGACGTGGGAAGCTGAAGTATCTAGATTTATTCCTTGAGGTGAGTTACGAGGGCGTAACTCGTTTTCTTTAAGGGGGGTAGAATGCGATAGAATTTCGCGCTTTTTACCAATTTTTATGGTATTTTTATGCATTTTTATGCTTATTTTGGCGATTTGCACATGTTAGTGCAAAATAAATAGAATCTCCGCATAAGAAAATGTGTTCATGAGTAACACAAGTGATTTTAAGTTGGCAAAAGAGTGCACATGAGTGGCACAAGTATTTCTCCAATGGGAGTTGAGTTAAAAACTTTTGAAAATGTGTGAGTTTTCGTGTCAAGTTTCGGGAAGAAACTTCTTTTAAGAGGGGTAGACTGTAATCCCCCGTGAATTTAGTGAATTTTATAAATATATTTTAATGTATATTTATTTATATTTAAATATATTTTAATATTTTAATAATTTATTTCTTCAAAGGTTGACTATTTGAAAGTCAAAGGAATTATTTTAATGATTTATAGAAGTCAAATATTTTATTAAAGTCATGCTTTAAAAACTATTTGAAATGTTTGAGACGCTTTTTGGATTTGGAAAAGGGCTCTTAAATGGGTTTGAGGAACCCAAACACTCTTAGGCTTGGAAAAGAATTTATAATTCAAGCCTAATTGTCTTTTCCTAAAGCCCACAAAGGGGAAACTATAAATGCCCCATAAACCCCAATTTTTCCCCACAACATTATTTTCTCCCTCCTCCTTTCTCCCACACTTTCGGCCTTCTCTCTCTCTCTCTCCTTTCGTTTTCTTTTTTTTTTTCTTCCGTTCAGTTGCCGTCCACCGTCGGACACCGCCAACCACCTGCTGCCACCGTGCTGCCGCCGACCTTCTTCGTTCCTCTTTGCTTCCTTTGCTTTGGTTTGTTTCTTTTCTTCCTCCTCAAGTTTTATACAAAGATTGTATTTTTAGGTTTTGATTTAATTAATTTATGTTTAAAAGTTATAAGTTATTGATTTTTTATTGAATCTAAGTTATATGATTTATGTGTTGATGAAATAAAAATCAGATTTGCATATTTGAGTTTAAAGTAGATTTTTAATTATCGAAGCATGAATTTTTAGGGTTTTGAAAGTTAGAAAAACCTAGTAGTTTATTATAAATTATGAAAGTTATTGTCTTTATATTTTTAAGCATGTTTAAGTATGTTTAAGGAGAGTTTTAATAAATTATATGCTGCTGGAATTTTAGAAAGGTTGTTATTAATAGAGTTTTATGGATTTTCATGACTAGTATGGTGGTACTATACTAGGAAGGATGACTAATTGAAGTTTTAATGATAAAAACAAACTTTTAAAGTATTTTAAAGTTGCTGGAATTTATTTGGAGTATTGATTTTAAATTCTATTGGTTGTTTTAGGCGGAGATTACTCTGTAGGCGATTTTTAAGGTGATTAAAGGTGGCCTACCAATTTGTCTACACAAGGTACATACATACCTATGTGTTGCTTGAGATAGTATCATGATTTAAGGAAGGAAAATTATGTAGTATCATGTATAGGAACTATGTTGAGTTCGTATATGATATTGATTATGTTGGATTTTGCATGTTTTATGCTGTGGTGTAAACATGTTGATTATGAGATTATATTATGAGATTTTATCATGTTTGTATGGAAAATTGATGCAAGCATGTTGGTTGGGAACTTATATTTATTAATTCACATGGGGGAATTAATATATTTATTACTGTTGGATCATGATTGATCATTGTTCCCTTTGAATATTTCACTGCTTTATAAGGACCGAGGGCCTTATCTGGTAAGTTGATATTTTCTACCTATGAAAGGTAATTTGGTTGTTGGCTAGGTTCAACAAATAAGAAGGATTGGGAATAAGAAGGAATTATGCTTGGGTTGTAAGTTGTATGATCACTTATTTAATCCTAAGATAAAAAGGAATTAAGTTGTGAATGTTTATTTATATGTTATCTGTATTGCTTGTGTGTCATAACAATTAATAATTGGTAAATCATGTAAAGTGTAACGTGGATTGTAATAAACTTTAGACTGGTGCACGTTTGAAGTTGGACAATCAGGAGTTGGGGTACATGGTGAGCGTGCCATGGCTTTTTCTGGGAATTGGATTGATCACCGTTCCTATTTTTTATTCAAAGGTTCCTCGATTTCGCAGGTCACTATGGAATACAGAGTCGCGCCCGTATTTCGTCTTCCTAGGTGAAGGCTGGTTTTAGTTAGACAACTCGGTCCAATAACTATTCCATTAAAGTAATGAAAAGATGGTTAAAGTGTAGTTCAGTAAATGTTGTGTGCAGATTGTTAGATTCTTAAGTTATTATTTATCCCTGTTTATTTTTTATTAGTATCATGTTAGGAATGTTTATGTATTATTATGTAGTACTCAGCTTTGTTGATTACGTGCTTTATTTGTATGTGTTGATCATGGCTTTGCCTTATTGATCCTGTAATGACCCATTCTGGTGAGCAGATTCTTTAGTGCATTGACATCTACAGGTTTGCAGATGTTGCATCATGGGGATCTGGGAATGGAGAGCTTGTGTAGCAGATTGTTTTATCTAGTGCTTTAGTAGATACTTTATATTTAAGTTTGGTTTGAAGTTAACCTTAATAGTGTTGTTTGGTTTTAAAGTACTTTGTTTATTTATTATATTTCAATTCTAAAAGTTTAGTTATATGTTTTCCGCTGCAAAATTCTGAATAAGCCGATACGTTTTCACACGGGCGATACTTTGATAATTCTCTATTATTTATATTAAAAATGTATTTTAGAAAAGAGAGAATTATTGGGGTGTTACAATTGGTGCCCCATGGGTAAAATTACAAAATGGTACCCTAGTTAGTAAGTGATATAAAAAGATTTAATGTCTACCATTCTTGTGTTCGTTGTCTCTTTTCCTTTTTTTGAAACCACATGCATGTTTTCGCTATAACATCGTTAAATGCAATAATGAACAAAGGATATATATAACAACAATAGCACCGGAACATAGCTTAGTTCATTATCAAAGAATACTAAGATAATCCTCAAGTTTGAAACACAAATTGGCAACACAACTACCACATTACCTATAATTATTATTCAAACAAAAATTCTTTTAGAATAACAAAATTGGAAAACTTAAAACAATGTTAAAGACAACATAACCAACATAGTTTACTATTTACAAAAATGATAAAAATTCTGATTTCACAATTACGGTGAACCATAATATGAAATTAATCAACAACATTCTGATTTCACAATACTTACTCAAATTTTCAGAAAAAATAATTATAATATTGCGTGAAAACAATCTGATAATTAGAAAATAACAACGAATAGATGTAATGTATAATACTTAGTCGTTAATATGAAAAAATATAGTGTGCTATTCAAATTCTCAAATAATTATAATAATTCTTGGTCGAAAAATCAAATAATAAAATTAAGAATTTGCAAAACCAAAAAAAAAATAAAAATAAAGAACAAAATTATAGAGAAAAGAGTGAAATTACCAAATATTTTGAGCGTTTGTAGATTTTTGCCAAACGAATTGCAACTGAATTTTATTTGGAATTGGAGAATAAACTGGAATTTAAGTTGGAATTTAAAATTGAATTGGAAAACAAGTGGGAGAATTGAATAAGAAATTGAAGTTGATTAAAGGAGTTGTAGGTTGAAGAAGTATGACACAATTCTCGGCCGCATTTGCAGACTTGCAGTGGTCTATCCTTTCCTTTTTTTCTACTTTTCCTTTTTTCTCTCTTTTACCTTTACTTATTTGGGCTATGTGTTTTGGGGCCCTGGGCACACGCCCCTCTCGCCCAAGCCCAAATACGGTCCTGAGTTCACATGTAATCCGAATTTTGTATGCTTCATGATCTTAATTAGTGCGAAAAATTATATAAGCAAGTAGGTGATATAAGGGGGTAGACACCTATGGGCTTGTGGTGTGTCCTTGAGCTGTTTTGGAGCATACCAACTCAAGAAGGAAACCTCCCGACTAACTAACGTCAGAAAAAATAGCGAGTAAGTAAGTAGCTTACTTTTACTTTAGGGCGGCATCCTTTTTTGACCCACTAGCAGTGTTTTCACATTGTTTGGACCAATCTTCAAGTGTAGGAAACTCTCCTACTGGTTTCAAGTGGCTTTGGAAGATGGCAAGAAAGCCACCATTTTCAGAGATGTATGCCTAGGCGTGGTTTTAGTTTTCTTAGTTTAGTAGGTTTCCTTTGTTTTTATTTACTTCTATAAATATCTAACACCTACTAGCTTGTAACATCAGATTTGAGTGAATGAAAAAATGGAGCTTAAAGCTTTGTTAAGATTTGAAAGTATTTCTCCAAGGTTTTCTTGTGTTTAAGGAGTGAACTTAAACTCAAAAACCTTAAGTTAAGTGAGTGAAGCTTAATTTAAGAGAGATTTAGACTAATTGGTGAGTGAAGCTGATCAAATCTACCCCCATATCCTTCCTACATCTCAGTTTTGAGTGAAACTTTTAACTTGGTTTAGACCCCTTAAGCAATCATAAGTGAGTGAAACTTGTGAGAACTTAAGTAGAATCCCTAACCGGATTCATATCACGTGCGTTTTAGTCCTTGTTCTACTAAATACCCTATTTAACTACTTATATAAACACGTTTATCTTTATTAAAGAGCTAAATGAACATATATTAATACTAATCATAATGGCATTACTATTAAATTATATAATATGCATGTAAGCCCACCATGCATCGCATTAGTCAATTAGATCGAGAGTTTTGACCAATACCAGAAATTAGTTAGTATGGATCCTCCGGTGTTCTCAACTTTCGACTTTACCAAGGTGGCTAACCTCCTCAAATCTACCCCTAAAAAGAGTTATGTTTCCTGTTCTGGTATGCCTCATGCTAATATTCAAAGGATCATTGATGTGATTGGTTTCTCAAAAGATAAATTCCCATTCAGATATCTTGGGATACCCATTTGTTCAAAGAAGATTTCGGTAGCTGAATATGAGCAAAATGTGTGCTAGAATTAGAGTGTGTAGCTCTAGGAACTTGGTTAATCTTGTTATGATGAGTTTATAATCATACTAGGCATAGATCATGATTCCCCATAAAGGTATTTTCAAACAAATTAGTGGCATTTGTAGAAATTTACTTTGGTATGGTTTTGATATGAAGCAAGTCCCTGGTAAAATGGCTTAGTCTTCTATTTGTATTGGTGTTATACTCCAAAATCAGTAACTAGTTGGTATTGGAGCGCAAGGTGCAGGTGAAAGAAAATATGAAGAATTGGACCTCTAAGGTTTAATTAAGCCTTATGCCCAAATACTCCATAAAGACCACGTATTGTTGTCTAGCGCCTAGAGTTAATAATTACCATTGGTCAATCATAGCAAAGTAACTGGTACTTATACCTGTTACCCTGCTTAGTAGTGTTTTGAGTATGTAACCAACTGGTTCCCATATTCAAAACCCTACTGTTTCACATTAAGAACAACACAAACAATTCCACTAAGAATATCATACGAATATGTTACACGAAGACCTAAGATGAATCAAATGAAAGATCCTAAACTATCTTCATGCACTTGAATCCTTTAAGCTTCCCTTTAATCAACAATGCAATACTCTGTCTTTTCCTCGGTCGTCTTCGAGAGGTCCTCCTAGCTTCAAGTCTTGGAATAACCTGTTTGCTACACAAGAACATATCATAGCATAGCAAATAGTCTTTGACTGTTTCATTATACAGTCAGGAATAGTTAGTTTATCCGCTGTTTCCTAACAGCTTAGGACCACCTGTAATATCAACTGTTCCCTGCAACTGTTCGTCATCATTCAAAACCTAGGGGACTCAACACTTCCTAGTTTTAGGAACAGAGCAGTTTCCAGAATTTGGAAACAACGACCATATAAGAAAGGTTATTTGACACTATGCACAAAGGAACATATTAGAGACTAAAATCCGAATTTTAGAATTAGTTTTTTTTTATGAAATTAGTAATTTTATGTTGAAAATTTTTTATGTTTATGGATAAAATAAAACAAATCTTAGTTTTATCTTTTAATTAATTTTATCTTAGTTATTTTTTTAACCTTCAAAAATAATCTTCATCTCATTACGGCTTTTCTTAATTCTAGCTTTAGTTTGTTAAACTTTATTTTTATCTATTGGTTTAAATAAAAGCCGATTTTATCCTTTAGGTATTGTTCCTTAGATCTAGATGAGAATTATAATGGCTAGTTATTTAGAGATATGTATGTATACAATTTGAGTGATACGTATTTATAAATAGCTCATTGTAGTTTTCATTTAGAGTATCACTTACCGAGTATATTAGAGAGCAATTATCATTTTATTGAGTCAGTACCATCAAGCGTTCTTATATGCCTTATTGTTCCTAAAGTTGTTGTAAGTTTCTCTTAGTGTTAACTCGATAGATTGTAATTTATTTAGGGTTGGGATTTTGAGTGAAATCATGTATTTGAGTAAGCTTTGAATGAAGGTAGAAAGAGGACTTTGACTGAATTCGAGAAAGAAGAAGCAACAGTTGAAATACTGTTGTAGGGATTGTTGTTCCTAGTGGAACGAGAGAAGGAACTGTAGAATAATAGGTTGTACTGAGTTGTTGTCCTATTATTAGTGGATGAGTTGTATTTAAAATCCCTTGTGGGTCAAGGTTTTTACTTCTTATAAGGTCAAGGAAGGTTTTCCTCGTAAAACCTCTTGTGTCTTTACATTGTTCCCTTCGCTTTTATTTTGAATTCGGCAAAAATTACTCATTGTTCCCCACAATACAATTCACCTCCCCATTGTATTGATCCTAATAGAATAACAATTGGTATCTGAGCTGGTGCTCTTAAAACTAGCAGGTAACGCCGACGAGTAAGATTCTAGTTAGGAACAATGAATATAACTGAGAAACTGGAAGAAGGGTATTCCACCCAAAGGCCTATGATGTTCAATGGAAAAGTCTACACTTACTGAATTATTAGGTAAGGAGAGTCATTGAAGTTAAAGACTTTAAAGTCACAACAACAAATGACAAAAACGAGGTTGTTCCTAAACCTATGTCAGAATTTGATAAAGATGATTTTATTAGAGTGGAAATGAATGATCTTGCTGTAAAATTGTTGCATTATGGTCTAGGACCTCATGAACACAATCGTGTCATGGGATGTAAGACAGCAAAGCAAAAATGGGATCTTTTGGAAGTCATACATGAAGGAACAAGTGAAGTCAGAAGATCCAAAATTGAACTTCTAATGAATCAATATGAACTGTTTAAAACGAAATCAAAAGAAACTATTCAGGAAATGTGTGCTAGATTCACTAACATAATTAATGAATTACCTTCTCTTAGTAAAGTTATCTCATCTGAAGAACAGGTACGAAAGGTGTTAAGAAGTCTGCCTAAGGACGGATGGATGACCAAAGTTACTGCCTTGCCGGAAACAAAACGTCACCAAGTTTAATTTGGAACAACTTGTTGGTTCCTTGATGACACATCAACTAAATGTGGACTTGGAAAATGGAGAAGCATCTAAGCAAAAGTCCATTGCACTTAGAGTTGATGAAGATGATGGAACTGACACAAATGATGATGAGTCTGCTCTCATGGTCTGACATTTTAGAAAGATGTTTAGGAGCTTGAAGAGTGGAGACTACAAAAGTAAGAATAAAAATTTCACTAATAAAACTTGTTGTCATATATGTGGCAGCTTAGATCACTTCATCAAGGAACGTCCGCAATGGGAACAAGAGAAAGGCAAGGACAAAGGCAATGAACGCAACAAGGAAAGGAGTAAGAGCTTCAAAAATCCTTTTTCCATAACTGACATGAGAAAAGCGATGATTGCTGCTTGGAGAGATTCTGATTCATAAGATGAAGATCCTGATCACTCCATTGAAGAAATAGCCAACATATGATTAATGGCTATAAATGACATTGAATCTGACGAGGAGAATGAATCACTTGAGGCAAGTCTCATTACTATCAGAACTCGCTTAACATCTATGTCTAAGGAAAAGCTTTATGTATGACTTGTTAGTTGATACCGTTAAAGATTATAAAGATGAATGCACTAAGAGAAAACAAATTGAATATCCTTTTAAGGTAAATAAGGAGCACATAGACTGGCGTAAGAACATTTGAATTGAAACTGAATATCACTTCTTTGATGATCTATTTGACAAAATCTGAAAATTAAGGAAAGCTATGAGAAAATGAAAAATGAGAACTACTTGCTAAATTTTGCATTGAGTCAAATAAAGAAGTTTGTTCTAGAAGTAAGTTCCTTTGATATAAGGTTTGTTCCTTCTAAAAGTTTTAGATTTGGGATTGAAGCACTAAAGAAGGAAGTGGTGTCCCTAACATAAAGGAACAATAATTTAATAAAGGAACTTGATTATACTAGAAATAGTAGAAAACCTATGGTTGTTCCTGAATGGATAACTAAACCTCAAACCAAGAGAGTTGAAGGACTTGGGTATGTTTACAAAAAGAAAAAAGAGAAACCAAAGAAAAGAGTAAACCTTCCAATTGACTGTATATATATGTTTTGTGGTAAAGCTGGTCATCAATGGAAAGCTGCTTCATGAAGCTCAAACATGTTGAAAAGATGTAAGGAAAAGACTAAATTGGAAATTAATATTCGGTTTTCTGAAAATCAGGAACCCAAGCAAAGTTGGGTTCCTAACACTAACCACTGATTGGTTTTGCAAGGTAGAGTGAGAGGGAACAAAACATGGTACCTAGACAACAGTTATTCCAAACACATGACAGGCGATAAAACTAGATTTTTCTAAGTAGCCTTTGAAGGTGGAAGTGTGACATTTGGTGATAACAAGAAAGGTAAATTGTGGCTATTGGTAAGGTAGGAAAATCACAAACACACTCTATTGATAAGTGTAGACACATAATCGTGTCTCCCCATTTAAGGATCCGATGATGAAATATACCGCGGTCTTAATTGGTCCGACACAAGGGTAGAGCAGTAAGAAGAGATAAAACTATTTTAAAAGTGTTAAATTTTATATTTTAATGATCCAAAATTGTATTTTAAAGTTCAATTACTTATTCATGATAATTAATTGTCTTTTGAGCCCATAAATAATATTTTGAGCCTAATTCTTTGAAAAAGCCCAATTAATCATTTAATAAAATTAATTGTTTTATTTAAACAAATAAATAATTTTCAAAGATATTTTTATAATTAAAATCGGATTTTATCCCGTAAAATCAGATTTTCGGACTTAAAAGATAAAAGAAAATCGTTAAAATGCGTTTTCTAAAAAAGCTGTCCAAACGTGTCAAAAGCAAGGCGGTGCGTCTGACAGGTGTCCCTGTGAGTCACGCAGAGTCGTGCACCTGGCGCACTCCCCTGTACAACACGCAGGCTGTCAATTCAATCTTTTTAAAGCGTGTGCCACGTGTACGCAACTGATTGGGCATGTTGCGTCAGGCGCACCAATGTGTCCCTGACACGTGTAATTATGCTTCACACAGAGACGTGCGCCTAGCGCACTCGCCGCGTGACGTGCATATTTTGTTTTCTTATAAATAGGCATGATTTTCCGAATTAAACAAACGGTTTTTTTAATATAATTTTCATACGACTTTCACACTTTCGAACTTTACGAACACCTACGAAATCTCTCTACAAAACACATATTTTCTGACAAAAACACAAACAAACAAACACATACTTTCAGATCTACATACACGTTCCGATCTTCAGGTTTCACGATTGCTCGTCCCGAAGGTTGTCAATCTCTCAGACCCAATCCACGGTATTATCCTGAGGGTCCTTGAATATATTCATTATTTTTATTGAAGTTACTAAATGTTCATTCATGATGTAGATCTTTAATATAAAAAACGTTCCTTTTGTACATTCTAATCTCTACTCTTTCGTTTTATTAGTATATGCTTGCCTGATTGTCCTGTTCATGTTGTTTTTATCACCCCATATGTTATTTTTGCTAATCAAATACCTAAAGAATTGTTCTAATATTAATCAGATAATTTGGACAACCTGTTAGGTACCCTGTAATTTTGATTGCATAATAACATACCACTAAAAATAGTCTTTTATGTGTTTCCTGAACCAACCTAGACTAATATTTTAGGGTGCATGAAAATATTATTTGGTTATTCTATTGCATAAAAATTGACATGAATCGATATTTAGTAGAGGCCAGCAATGGGCGAATATGGTTCATTATGACCGTGTTCGTACCCTCACCCCCGAACTCAATCTATGGTTCATTGACCATCTATGGAGTCAGGATGGGGAAATCTACATTGGATAAGTCCCTAATTTGTCCCTACGGTTTCCCAATATACAATTAGGTTTATGAGTCTTCCTTTAACGACTTGTTGGCGACTTCGAAAACATATGTAAAAGAACCTTCACAATGGGGTAGCCAAATCGCGCTCACACCGCGTAGGCGAAATAAAAACACACCTACAATAATGTATTTCTAGTAAAAGGATTGATACATAATCTATTGAGCATCTCTCAATTCTGTGACAAAGGTAACATAGTTAAATTTAACACTAATAAGTGCTTAATCATCAACGATAACACAAATAATGTTATTTTTGAAGGAACAAGAAAAGGGAACACTTACGTAGTGGATCTTGATCTCCTTCCTATAAACAATCTAACATGTCTTAGTGTAATTGATGATAATCCTAATGGCACAAACGTTTAGGACTTATTAGCTTTTCACTACTTGACAAACTTAGATATAAGGACCTTGTCTTAGGCTTACTGTAATATCACTCATGATTGCTTTTAAGGGAATTAGCAGGCTACTCATTCCAACAAGATGCATCTTTCTTTTAGGGAGCTCATTTCCTAAGTTACTCCTAAGTGAAGCGTGCTTGGCTGGGAGTAGTCTAGGGATGGTGACCTCCTGGGAAGTTTCTCGGGGTGCGCATGAGTAAGGACAAAATGCACCGGAAGAACTTGTGTTGGTTATTGAGGACAGTTGTTCGCCCTATATGCGCATTGGTGACGATAGACTCGAATCCTTATGGGTCGGATGTTACAAATAGTATCAGAGCAACGATACGACCAAATGTTGATCGTGTGGATAATTAATCCAAGGTTAGCCGCCTAGTGGGGGAGAATTCTAGGGCTATATCTCCTGATGTGGTCGGATATGTGATCAATTTCCAGGCTCGGGTGACCAACAAGTCGTTGTGGCCAAATATGTAGAGTCCTTAGGCGCAACGAGAGTGTTGTTGTCCTCAAGTGGGGGTGTATATAATATCCCTCATAATTGCTTTAAAGGGATTTAGCAGGCTACTCGTTCCAACAAGATGCATCTTTCTTTTAGGGAGCTCATTTCTTAAGGTACTCTAAAGTTAAGCATGCTTGGATAGGGGTAGTCTAGGGATGGGTGACCTCTTGGGAAGTTTCTCAGGTTACGTATGAGTGAGCACAAAATGCACCGCAAGATTGTGTTGGTTCTTGAGGACAATTGTTGGCCCTAGATACGCATTGGTGACAAGTTTGTGAAGCCTGTGCAAAATGCAAGCAAGTCTGATCTTCTTTCAAGTCTAAAACTATAGTAAGCACTACTAGATCAGATCAGACCATTGGAACTCATACACATGGATCTATGTAGGCCAATGAGGATTTTGAGTAGAAGTGGTAAAAGATATGTTCTTGTTATTGTAGATGTCTACTCCAGATTCACTTGGGTAATATTCCTCTATAGCAAATATGAAACCTTCGATGAGTTTCTTTGTTCGATGAACTGAGTAGGGAACAAGGCTTGGATCACAACTTCTGAGCACCAAGAACTCCACAGCAAAATGGCGTCGTAGAAAGAATCGCACTTTAGAAGACATAGCAAGAACAATGTTGATTGCTAGTGGTCTTCCAAAGAAGTTTTGGGCCGAAGCTGTGAACACTGCTTGCTACATCATCAACATAGCCATGATCACACCCTTGATTAACAAAACTCCATACGAACTGCTTTTTGAAAATGTCAAAATATTACTTATCTAAGAAAATTCGGTTGTAAATTCTTTGTCCATAATAATGGGAAAGATAACTTAGGGAAATCTGATACAAGGAGTGATGAAGCTATTTTCCTAGGATATCCCTTGAATATGTGTCTATTGCCAACCCAATTTCAAAATCTTCTACCTGTTCATTTGGAGTGAATTTGTCAGTTCCATCAAAAATTATAATCTTGATGATGAATAAAATGAGTCTAGGAACAAGGAACAAGAAACTGAATAAGCTCTTGTTTCTAACAAAGAAGAACCAGAACTATTACTCATAGCAATGTTCCTACCTCTAGTTCCCAGAACAATGAAGCTCAACAAAGTCAGGGAACAATAGAAGAAAAAATTATTCCAATCCAAGAGTTCCAACCCAAGTCATGGAAACACCAAAAATCTCACCCAGCGGAACAAATAATCAGTGACATAACTAAAGGAACACAAATAAGAACTCAACTAAGGAACTTTTGTGCCTTCCATGCATTAATATAATGTTGGAACCAAAGAATCATGAAGAAGCTCTAACATATTCAGATTGGATAGTAGCCATGCAAGATGAACTAAATTAATTTGAATGAAACAAAGTATGGCATCTAGAAACTCGTTTCAAATACCACAAAGTAAGTGGCCTCAAACGGGTGTTTAGGAACAAATTGGATGAGTATGGAACAATAGTTAGGAAGAAAGCTCGTCTAGTTGTCAAAGGTTACAATCAACAGGAAGGTATTGATTATGAGGAAACATTTTCTCTTGTTGCATGGTTAGAAGCTATTTGAATCTTAATTGTCTTTGCTGCTATCATGGGATTTAGGTTGTACCAAATGGATGTCAATTGTGCCTTCTTGAATGGGTACCTAAACGAAGATGTCTATGTGTAACAACCTCCTAGTTTTGAATGTCTTGATTTTCCCAACCATGTCTGCAAACTAGGTAAAGCTTTTTATGGACACAAACAAACTTAGAGCTTGGTATGAGAGACTTTCAAAATTTATACTCGAAAATGATTTGAAAAGAGGTAGAGTTGATAAAGCATTGTTTCTAAAATCTAAGGATACTAATTTATTAATGTCCTTGTCAATGTAGAATATATTATATTTGGTGCTACTTGTAGACCCATAATCGTGTCTCCCCATTTGATTACCCTATGATGATACATACCGCGGTCTTAATTGGTCCGATCCAAGGGAGAGCAATCCGAAGAGTCAAGCCCAAAACTGTTTTTAAGTCATAGAGCCTATTTATTTGTTCTACATATCTAAAATCCAATTTTAAAACCTAATTAATTATTCTTGATAATTAATGATATTTTAAGCCCACAAATTATTTATTTTGAGCCCAATTCGTTTAAAAAGCTCAATTAATTACTCATGATAATTAATTGTATTTATTTGTTATTTTAATAAATATTTTCAAGGATATTATAAAATAAACGATTTTATTGAAATAAGATATTATTTATTTAAAATAGCTTTTTTGGATTTTAAAAGATATTATTTGATAAAGATAAAAAGAATCTTCAAAAGACCGAATTAAATAAAAAAAGGCCATATTAGAGCTGCTTCTGACGCAAAACATTGCGTGCGCGCGATGAGAATGTCGTACACAAAATTGAAAAATGCACAGACGTGCGCAAGCGCACTACCATGCGCGGGATGCATAGCCTGTGTGCTCTGCGCACAGTCTAGTGTGCGCCGCGCAACATTTCTTCTTATGTGTTTTTTTTAATATTTTCCTTTAAATAGGCCAAGATTTTCTGGATTTCATGGATGCTTTTTCACGTATGCTTACGATCTCTCAAGGCTTAATACTCTCATACTACAAACACATCAACACATTTACATATTCATACTTTGATCGATCATCATAAGTTTTCGTTGAAGGTTTCACGATTGCTCCTCCCGAAGTTTGTTATTATCTGAGACCCAAGCCATACCATTATATTTTTGAGGATCCTTAATCTTTCCTTTCTTATTTATTTTATTGAAGTTACTAACAATCTTTTCGTGATGTAGATCTTTAAATAAAAATCCGTCCTTTGTACATTCTTCATCTCCAAGCCTTTTTATTTTGTATATATTTTTATGATTGCCATTTTATGCTTTCATCACCAACATGTTATTATTGCTAAATCAAGACCTAAAGAATTGTTCTAACGGTTAATAAGATGAATGGACAACTGGATTAGAGACCCAGTAATTTGGATTGCTTAATAACATACCACTAAAAAAATAGTCTTTTATGTGTTTAATGAGCCAATCTAGACTAATATTTTTTAGGGTGTTGAAAAATATTATTTGGTTATTTATTTGCATAAAAATTGCTATGGATTGTATTAAGTAAAGCCCAGCAATGGATGAATGTGATTCCTGATCATATTCGTACCATCACCCCCGAACTCAATTTTTGGTTCAATGACCAATTATGGAGTCATGACGGGGAAATCTAAATTGGATAATTCTCTAAGTTGTCCCTAAGATTTCTCAATATCCAATTAGGTTTATGAGTCTTTCTTTAAGGACTTGTTGGCGACTTTGAAACGTTTAACAATTAAATGTAACACCCCGATAATTCTCCCTTTTCCAAAATACCTTTTCAATATAAACATGGAGAATCATCAAAGCATTATCGCCCGTGTGATAACGTATCGGCTTATTCACAATTTTGTCGGAAAATATATATAACAAAACTTCATACTTTAAATATAATAAACCAACAAAGTACTTAAAACCAACACACTATAAATGTCTACTTCAAAACCAAACTTAATATAATATGTTCCTACTAAAGCAATAGATAAAACAATTTGTTACATGATGTGTCCAAGTTATCCGCCAATCTTAGGCGGATTTCTGGTCGTTTTTGGTGTCGGTTCGAGCTTAGTATTGGGATTTAGGAGAGTTTTGACGTTAGGAGGTGTTGTCGGACGATGTTGTGTTTTGAGGAGTCTAGGGAGCGGTTTGCATGGTGGCGTTGTCGAGGGCCGATCTTGGTCCTCCGATCACTTTTGTGCCCCGGGGTCCTTGTCCTTGGTTCCTTTATGGCACATCTTCCGAGGCTTCCGAGCTTTGTTCGAGTTCCGAGTCCGAGTTCCGAGTCCGAGTTCCGAGTTCGAGTTTCGAGGTCCGTGGTTCAAGCTTCTTGGTTTGCTCGTCGTCCGAGGATCGTCTTCACTCTGGTTCTGCAGGTTCATGGCTTTCTCAAAAGCCAAGTTCTCCCTCTTTTTCCTCTTTATGCTTTGTTTTGGTGGTTTTGAGGCAGACGCTACGTCGCGACCCGCGATCAGTGTCGCGAGTCACGACCTGCCCATGGTCGCGAGTCGCGAGGGTTGTCGCGAGTCGCGACCCCTGTGTCAGCCGCTTCTTTTGTTTTCTTTTCCTCCCTTGGAGGGTTATGTTGTTAAGTTTTAGTTTTTGTTGGAGCGACTGGAGAGAGTGAAAAAGAAGATTGCTTTCCAGGGTTTCTTCCTCTCTTCTTTTGTAGATTTGTAATGAATCCTATGGCTTGGCTAGCTTAAAAATCTATCTTGGATTTGGTTGTTGAAGCTCTAATCAATTTGTGAGAAGTTCTTATCCTCTACTTTCTCTATGGTCATTGTGATGTTTCTTGTATTTAATTTCATGATGTTTGCATAATCTTTGCTAGGAACGTTACTAGTATTGTTATGTGATTCATCTAATGCTAATTCTAGGTGCATAATCGGATTGTTGTGTTTCTAGCTCCATGTAGCATACTATATGTTTGATTAAATGCTGAACATTAATCTTTTACACTAAGAGAAGCATTGCTTATTATTTGAATGTTATTGCTTTGATAACATTAGTAATCCTATCGTGTTCCTCGATCTTAATGCTACTTTGGTTTGGACTTAAGTGCGATTCATTTGAGTTAAGGCATAGTAAGGGCGGTTCAAACCACGCGGATCGTGTGTTTGGCCACGATCTAGGAGGATAGAGGTCTAGACTTCTCGATAGGTGACCATAGGAAGTGTCGGGGGTTAAGATTTCGTGATCACAAACTAGGTTAGGGTGGATGCTAATCGAGTCCAAGACCTTTTTATATTGTAATCTCTTCATATTTTAATACTGTGCTTAGTTTAGCTTGCTTGCATTGTTCCAAACCCCCCCAATTCGGTTACTTTGGCCTTAGCACATACTCGGGTCCTTACTTCACTAATTTCTGATCAAGTTCCTTTGCTCCCTGTGGATACGATCCCTACTTCCATTATACTTGCTTAGTGTGCATGAGAGTAGGTTAATTATATTTGATTAGGAGTACACGGCTAACGCCTACCAAATTTTAGCGCCGTTGACGGGGAGCAACGCGTTTCTTGTTTGTAATTTGTGAACTTTTATTCTTTAGGTTGTATTGCTTTGTAGTTTATGGTTAATACTCGTGCTATTAACCAACACCCTTTGCCGTACGATCGAGATTTGGAATGAACTCTTTTCAGGTTAAGACGAGAACGGCGTGAAAACTTCAAGGAGCTTCCTTTTGCTATCAAGATAGAAGAAGAGATGCCTCCGAGGGTCGAGCCACGCACATTGAAGGAGCTCACAGCTCCTAACCTTGATCAGCATCCCTTATGTATTACATTCCCACAAGAAGATGAAGGGGAGACTTTTGAGCTGAAATCGGGGTTAATACATTTGCTTCCGACATTCTATGGGCTAAACGGTAAGAATCCGAATAAGCATCTTTCGGAGTTCCATGTGGTGTGTAGCAGCATGAAACCAAGCGGAGTGTCGGAAGAGAAGGTGATACTCAAAGCCTTTCCGTTCTCATTAAAAGGTGCGGCAAATGATTGGTTGTATTACCTTCCACCGGGTAGCATTTCCACATGGGCTGATTTGAAAAGGCTTTTCTCGAACAATATTTCCCAACTTCAATGTCTTCGGTGTTGAAGAAGGAGATAAGCAACATCAAGAAAAAGAGTGATGAAACCTTTTTTGAGTACTGGGCCAGATTCGGGAAAGCTACCGTCTCAAGCGGAGCTTAATCCGAAGCAGAATGCAAGTGCAATCACTTTGAGGAGCGGAAAAGAGATAAAAGGAAGAGATAAAGAGGTCGAGGAGGAGATTGTTGTTTATGAGCCTGAGCCAGAGCCAGAACCTGAGCCTTCCACATCTCGTGAGAAGCCCAAGCAATCTCCACCTCCGCTACTTTACGAGCCAGCTCCTCCTTTCCCAGAAGCACTGCGAGACACTCGGAAAAAGGAGTGTGATCGTGACATTTACGAGACTTTCCGTAAATGTGAGGTAAATATTCCCCTTTTGGATGCTTTGAAGCAAATTCCTAGGTATGCCAAATTTCTTAAGGAAATATGTACTACAAAAAGGAAACAAAGGTTAAGGGGAGCCCAAAAGGTAAAGGATAGCGAGCATGTCTCTGCTATGTTTCAAAAGGCACTTCCTCCGAAGTGCAGTGATCCAGGCATGTTCGCTATCCCTTGAGTGATTGGGAACACCACGTTTCCTAGGGCTATGCTGGATTTAGGGGCTTCGATTAATGTCATTCCATATTCTTTATATGAGTCCCTAAATCTGGGTACCCTGCATGAAACTGGTGTTGTGATTCAGTTAGCCGACCGTTCTAATACTTACCCGAAAGGGATAGTAGAAGATGTGTTGGTTAAGGTCGATAAGTTAATCTTTCCTGCTGATTTTTATGTTTTAGATATGGAGCATGACAAGCACGCCACTCCTATTTTGTTAGGAAGGCCATTTTTAAAAACTGCTAGAACAAAAATTGATGTGCATAGCGGTTGTCTTACTATGGAATTTGATGGAAGTCTTGTAGAGTTTAACATCTATGACTCCATGAAATTCCCGAGAGATGACCACTCTTATTACTCCATAGATGTCATTGATTCATACTCGCAGGACATTTTCGAGATAGGTGGTGAAGATTCTTTGCAGGTAGCTCTTGAACATAGCTTGGAGGGAAATGATGTTGAATATGTTTTAAGTGCTAACTTGCAGGAAACAGTCCAGGCCTTGGAGGAACATGTGACTCTTCCACTCGTTCCCTCCTTTGTGGGTCCTTTACCTTTGACTATCCCTCCGGGGAAGCCTTTACCGTCTATTTTGCAGGCACCCATAGTCGAGCTGAAATCATTGCATGAGCATTTGAAATATGCATTCCTTGGAGATGGAGATACACTACCGGTGATTATATCAAGTAAACTCTCCGAGGAACAGGAAAGAAAACTTATCGAGGTGCTAAAAGAGCATAAGGAGGCGATCGGGTGGACTATAGCAGATATCAAGGGAATTAGCCCAACCACTTGCATGCACCGGATTTTGTTGGAAGATGATGCAAAGCCCGTGCGACAGCCTCAAAGACGGCTGAACCCACCTATGATGGAGGTGGTGAAAGCCGAGATTCTGAAACTTCTCCAAGCTGGTATGATTTTTCCAATTTCTGATAGCAAATGGGTTAGTCCGACCCAAGTTGTTCCAAATAAGTCTGGAGTCACAGTTGTGGAGAACCAAGATGGTGTCTTAGTACCCACCCGTGTCCAAAATGGGTGGCGAGTCTGCATTGATTACCGTAGGCTTAATGCCGTAACTAGGAAGGATCATTTTCCATTGCCTTTCATTGACCAGATGCTCGAAAGATTAGCTGGTCTGCTTATTATTACTTCCTAGATGGATATTCTGGATATTTTCAGGTGGCCATAGCGCCGGAGGATCAGGAGAAAACAACCTTCACGTGTCCCTTTGGCACGTTTGCTTATCGGAGGATGTCTTTTGGGCTATGCAATCATTTCAGAGGTGTATGGTAAGTATCTTTTCAGAATATATGGAGCGATTTGTGGAAGTTTTCATGGACGATTTTACCGTGCATGGAAACTCCTTTGAAAATTGTTTGGAACACTTGACTATGGTTTTGAAACGCTGCATTGAAACTAACCTTGTGCTAAATTCTGAAAAGTGTCATTTCATGGTTGAGCAGGGGATTGTGTTAGGCCATGTGGTCTCTGTGAAGGGTATAGAAGTGGATAAGGCAAAAATTGATACTATTCAGTCCTTACCTTACCCGACTAATGTGCAAGAAATCCGCTCTTTTCTTGGCCATGCAGGTTTTTACCGCAGGTTTATAAAAGATTTCGAAGATTTCATCTCCTCTTTGCAGATTGTTGCAGAAAGATGTAGAGTTCGTGATGGATGAAGCGTGTAAGAAGGCATTCGAGGATTTCAAGGGGAGGCTAGTCTCAACTCCTATCATTCAACCTCCAGATTGGTCTCTTCCATTTGAGATTATGTGCGATGCAAGCGACTACACCGTAGGTGCGGTGCTAGGACAAAGAGTTGGAAGGGTGCCACATGCCATCTATTATGCTTCTCTGACACTGAATGAGGCACAACGTAAATACTCCACAACAGAGAAGGAGTTGTTAGCTGTGGTGTCTTCACTGGAAAAATTCCGATCCTACTTGCTCGGGACAAAAGTAATTGTTTTCACCGACCATGTACGGCTCTCTCCGCCATTTAATGGCGAAGAAAGAAGCCAAACCTAGGCTAATTCGGTGGATTCTCTTATTAAGCGAGTTTGATTTGGAAGTGCGAGACAAGAAGGGAACTGAGAACTTGGTCGCAGACCATTTGAGTCGATTAGTATCCTCTTATGATCTGGAACCAAGTTCGGAGAAGCCATGGCAAGAGCCTATTCGGGAAGAGTTCCCGGACGAACAATTGATGGCCCTAGGATGCTTGCACCCATGGTATGTAGATATTGTCAATTTTCTTGTTTCTAACTGTTTTCCTCCTCATTTTTCCATGGCACGGAAGGATAAGCTCAAGAGCGATGCCAAGCACTATGTATAGAACGAGCCTTATCTCTGGAAGCATTGTGCTGATCAAATAGTAAGGAGATGTATTCCTGATGAAGAGGTAACTTCTATCCTTACCTTTTGTCACTCCCATGCATGTTGGGGTCATTTTGGAGCAAAAAGGACGGCACGAAAGGTATTGGAGTGTGGTTTTTATTGGCCGAGTCTTCATAGGGATGCATTTCATTTCTGTAAATTTTGTGATAATTGTCAAAGGGTCGGGAACATATCCCAAAGGAATGAAATGCCTCAAAGTGCGGTTTTGTATTGTGAAATCTTTGATGTGTGGGGCATTAACTTTATGGGACCTTTCCCGACCTCTTATGGTTTCATGTACATTCTTTTAGCAGTGGATTATGTATCAAAATGGGTGGAGGCTAAGGCCACTCATACTGACGATGCTAAGGTGGTTGCAGATTTTGTGAAATCTCACATATTTTACAGGTTTGGAATTCCAAGGGCATTGATTAGTGACAAGGGAACTCATTTTTGCAATCGAACCATAGGTGCTTAATGTGAAAAAAGTATCATGTGACTCACAAGACCTCCATGGCCTACCATCCACAAACAAATGGCCAAGCGGAGGTATCCAATCGCGAGATCAAATCAATCTTGGAGAAAATGGTGAATCCAAGTAGGAAGGATTGGAGCTTGCGGCCCGGGAGGATGCACTATGGGCATATAGGACGGCTTATAAAACCCCCATTGGTATGTCACCATACCGATTGGTGTTTGGAAAGCCGTGTCACCTTCCAGTGGAGCTTGAGCACAAAGCATATTGGGCCATTAAAAACTTCAACATGGCCTTGGATGAAGCTGGATTGCATCGGAAGCTACATTTGCAAGAATTGGAGGAGATAAGGAACGAGGCTTATGAAAACGCAGCAATTTACAAAGCAAAGACTAAGGCATGGCATGACAAGCTAATAATAAGAAAAGAGTTCGTGGTGGGCCAAAAGGTCCTCTTGTTTCATTCCCGCCTATGTCTTTTTCCAGGTAAACTGCGTTCTAGGTGGATCGGGCCATTCATTGTCGTGAAAATGTTTCCACATGGAGCCGTGGAAATCCAAAGTGAAGCCACCTCCATGATTTTAAAGGTAAATGGGCAGCGGCTTAAACCGTACTTTGAAGGATTCAAGCAGGTTGGGGCCGAGGATGTTCCTCTCGGTGACCAGGACTATGGTTAGACCTTATCTTTGTAAGTCGTGTTGACGACGGTAAATAAACGAGCTTGTTGTATATAGTGTATAAAGTTAGTTTTCTTTTGGTTTTTGGAGGATATTATGCTTGTGGTTGTTTGTTTTGCAGGGAATAAAAGGAAAGTTCGTGACTTGTGAAGTTGTTGTGTGTAACAATGTTGATGAGCGAGTATCAAAAGTCAATGCTCCAATTAAATTCCAGCAACTTTAAAATACTTTAAATCCTCTTTAAAAATATTTAAAAGTTGTTTTTACCATTAAAACTCCAACTACTTATTTTACCTAGCATAGTGCTACTATACTAGTCATTAAAATTCATAAACTACATTATTAATGCCCTTTCTAAATTTCCAGCAACTTATAAAATTTTAAAACTCTCTTTAAACATACTTAAACATGCTTAAATTCATAATTTAAATCAATCTCATAGTTTATAACATGCTACTATGATTTTCCAATATTTAACACCCTAAAAGTTCATGCTTTGATAATTAAAACTCAATCTAAAATTAATAATCAAATCTGAAATTTTATTCTTTTAATACATAACATATATAATCCAAGATTAATCATTGAAACAGTAAATTAAAGTTACTAATCATGATTAGTACTAAAATAAAACATAAAAACATGATCTTTAATTTAAAACTTGAGGAGGAAGAAAAGAAACAAACCAAAGCAAGAAGGGAGAGAAAAGGAAGCGCCGACCAAGGAAGGGCAGCGGCGGCGGAAGGGCGGTGGGTGGTCGTCGGCAGCTGGTGTCCGGGTGGCGGCTGGCCGGAAAAGGAGAAACCGAAGGGTGCAAAAACCGAGCAAAGAAGAAAGAAAACGAAAGGAGAGAGGAGCACTGAAATCTTGTGGGAGGAAGGAGGGGAGAGAAAATAATGTGTGTGTAAAATATTTGGGGTTTAAGGGTATTTATAGTTTCCCCTTTGTGGGCTTGGTAAAAGTAATTGGGCTTCAAATAGAGTTTGGTGATGAATAGGATTGATGATTGAACTCCTAACATCACTAGGATTAGTATTTTGGGTTCCTCAAGCCCATTTAAACTCTTTTTCAAATCCACTAAGCATTTCAAACCATTTCAAGTACTTTCAAAGCATGACTTAAATAAACATTTGACTTTAATATGTTATTAAAACAATTCCTTTGACTTTCAAAATGGTCAACCTTTGAAATATGAAATCATTAAAACGTTAAAATATATTAAAATATATATAACTATATATTAAAATATATTTATAGAATTCATAAAAAATACGGGGGATTATAGTCTACCCCTCTTAAAAGAAGTTTCGTCCCGAAACTTGACACGAAAACTCACACCATTTCAAATGTTTTTCAACTCAACTCCTATTGGAGAAATACTTGTGCCACTCATGTGCACTCTTTTGCCAACTTTAAATCACTTGTGTTACTAATGAACACTTTTTCTTATGCGGAGAATCAATTGATTTTGCACTAAACATGTGCATATTGCCAAAACAAGCATATAATGCATAAAAATACCATGAAATTAGGTAAAAAGCGCGAAATTCTATCGCATTCTACCCCCTTACAGAAAACGAGTGACGCCCTCGTAACTCACCTAAATTAATAAATCTGGATACTTCTTCTTCATTTCAGCTTCAGCTTCCCACGTTGCCTCTTCGGACTCATGGTTCGACCAAAGTACTTTCACGATATTGACATCCTTATTGCGTGTACTACGCACCTTCTTATCAAGAAATTTCACAGGCCTTTCCTCATATGTGAGGCTACTATCAATTTGGATCCTCTCAGGCTCCAAGACATGACGCTCATCAGGGATATAACGCTTGAGTTGGGAAATATGAAATACATCATACATCTTCTCGAACTCCATTGGCAAAGCCAACCTATAAACTACCTTCCCAATTCTTTGTAGAATCTCATATGGACCTACATATTTGGCACTCAATTTGCCTTTTTTCCCAAATCTCATCACACCCTTAGTTGATGATACTTTCAAAAACACTTTATCGCCCACTTCGAACTCATCTTCCCTTCGCTTCAAGTCGGCATAACTCTTTTGCCTATCTTGAGCAGCTTGAATTCTAGCCTGAATCAACTTCACATTTTTGACAGTCTCCTCAATGAGCTCTGTCCCCAATACTATGTTCTCACTAAAATCATTCCAGCAAATGGGACTTCTACATTTTCTTCCATATAATGCCTCGAAAGGTGCTATTTTAATACTCGCATGATAACTATTGTTGTATGAAAACTCAATCAAATCTAATTGGTCTTCCCAACTACCCTGAAAATCAATAGCACAGGCTCTCAACATATCTTTCATAGTCTGGTTAGTCCTCTCAGTCTGACCATCAGTCGCAGGGTGAAAGGCAGTACTCATTTTCAACGTTGTCCCAAGATTTAACTGGACATTTTGCCAAAATTTCGAGAGAAATCTCGAATCACGATCTGAAATAATATCAATTGGAACCCCATGCAATCTCGTTACATGCTTAACATATGTCTTCGCAAGTTGCTTCTTCTTCCATGTCTCTTTGAATGGAATGAACACGGCCGACTTCATCAAACGGTCCACAATAACCCAAATAGTATCATTGCCATTCCTTGTTCTAGGTAAAGCAGTCACAAAATCCATTGATATGGAATCCCACTTCCATCCCGGAACCTCTAAGGATTGAACTTTCCCCATGGTTCGCTTATGATCTATTTTGACTTTCTGACAAGTTAAACACTTGGACACGAACTCGACAACCTCACGCTTCATGTTTGGCCACCAATAGATCTGCTAAAGGTCCTTATACAGCTTGTCACCCCCAGGGTGCACAGAGTACGGTGAATTATGGCCCTCATCCATCAGACGTCTCTTAAGCTCATCACATTTTTGTGGTACACACCACCTTCCTTTGAACCTCATACTACCATCATCATGAACCTTGAAATCAACTTCCTTTCCTTGGCCCATCTTTTCCTTAATCTTCTCTAGGTGCTCATCCCCAACTTGACCCTATTTGATCTCGTCGAAAATTGACAACCCAAATGACAAAGCACTCAGTCTTGCCTCGATCTCCCCAGGATTCAAGATTTCTAGGCTAAGTCATTGCATATCTCGACACAACTCCTCAGGAACTATCAAGGCATTCATGCTATGATTCGACTTCCTACTCAATGCATCAGCAACCACGTTTGCTTTCCCTTCATGATATTGGATGACTAAGTCATAATGCTTTATCAACTCTAACCATCTTCTCTGCCTCATATTGAGGTCTTTCTGGGTGAAAATATACTTCAAGCTTTTATGGTCAGTAGAGATCTTATAGGTTGCCCCGTACAAGTAACGTCTCCAAATCTTCAAGGCGAACACAATAACAGCTAACTCTAGATCATGGGTAGGGTAATTAGCCTCATAAGGTTTCAACTGACGCGATGCATACGCGATCACCTTCCCATTCTGCTGAAACACACATCCCAAACCATTCTTTGAAGCATCACTATACACCTCAAATCCTTCATTCCCTTCAGGCAGGGTTAAAACAGGTGCGGAGGTCAAACGTTCTTTTAAAATCTGAAAAGCTTCCTCACACTTCTCACTCCACTCGAATTTTGACTCCTTTTCATCAAATTGGTCATCGACCTTGCTATTTTCGAGAAATCTCTCACAAATCTCCTATAATAGCCAGCTAGACCTAGGAAACTTCGGATATTATACACATTCTTTGGAGTTGGCCACTCACTCACAGCTTGAATCTTTGCAGGATCTACAGAGACTCCTTCCTTAGACACATAGTGACCCAAAAATGCTACCTTCTCCAAACGAAACTCACACTTAGAGAACTTGGCATACAATTGATTCTTCCTAAGCGTCTCCAATATGATCCTCAAGTGCTCATCATGCTCTTTTTCATTCTTCGAATCACTAGGGGAAAAAAAGGAAGGGTTGCGCTGGAAGGGCTGCGTTTTTTAAACAACGCAGCCCTTCTTGTATGAAGGGCTGCGGTTTTAAAGGAAACCGCAGCCCTTTTACTGAAGGGCTGCGGTTAACAAGAAATCGCAGCCCTTCATACTGTATGAAGGGCTGCGGTTTTGAGGCTAACCGCAGCCCTATTAGTGAAGGGCTGCGATTATCCCAAAAACCGCAGCCCTTCATAAACAAAGGGCTGCGGTTTTTAAAAAAACGCAGCCCTTCTCATCCATTTTTTTTTTTGATATGCATTTTGCGCGCATACACAATGCCCTCATTTCAATTTCCCTCCCTTAGCCAAATTCACGAGCGAACTTCCCCTCTTTTATACATTTCTCACCACCAGCGCGAAACCCTATCTCCACCACCAGTGCGCCACCACCACTCATTTCACGCACCACTGCGCGCACCGCCACGACGACGCCCAACCGCATTGACGCCACCACCGGTGCCCCGCCCTCCACTACATTGACGCCACCACCACGCTGCACCGCACCACCTTGCGCACCACCTGGATTGGGGTGGGGCGGGACTTGGGGGAGTGCGAGGGGTGGGTGGGGCGGGGGGGGCTTGGGGGAGGGGGGGGGGTGGGGGCGGGAGGGGGGTGGGGAGGTGGGGGAGGCGGGTGTGGGGGCAAGGGGGTGGGGTGGCGGGTGTGGGGCGGGGGTGGAGGGCGGGGCGAGGTGGGAGTGCGGGGGCGGGGGGGCGGGGCAGGGCGGGTGGGAGTGCGGGGCCTGGCGGGTGTGCAGGTGGGCCGGGTGTAGGGGCGCGGGGGGTGAGGTCTTTGGGGGGGGGTGGGGGTGCGGGGGTGGGGGGTCTTTGGGGCGGCGGGGGGTGGGGGTGCGGGGGTGGGGGTCTTTGGGGCGGCGCGGGGTGGGGGTGCGGTGCGGGGGTGGGGGTGCGGGGCGGGGGGTGGGGGGGCGGGGGTAGGGGGTCTTGGGGTGGCGGGGGTGGGGGTGCGGGGGTGAGGGTTACAGGGCGGGGGGGTGGGGGTGCGGGGCGCGGGGGTTGGGGTGCGGGGCGGGGGGTGGGGGGGTCTTTGGAGGTGGGCAGGCAGTTTAATTTAATTTTTTTAAAAAATATATATGAATTTGAAGGGCTGCGGTTTTAAGCCTAAACTGCAGCCTTTCACTTAAAAAGGGTTGCGGTTTAGGCGTAAAACCGCAGCCCTTCATTTAAAGAAGGGTTGCGGTTTAAGCCGAAAACGCAGCCGTTCAAGCTTAGAAGGGCTGTGTTTTTGGCCTGAACCGCAGCCCTTCGTTGTGAAGGGCTGTGGTTTTTAACCGCATCCCTTCTTTTCTAAAGAAGGGATGCTGCTATGGAAAGAGCTGCTGGCCAAAAACGCAGCCCTTAGGGCTGTTTTGACCGCAGCCCTTCCTTATTTTTCTACTAGTGAATAGATCAGAATATCATCAATGAATACAACCACGAACTTATCTAAGAACTCATGGAAAATCCTATTCATTAAGTCCATAAATATGGCGGGTGCATTGGTTAACCCAAAAGGCATTACAGTTAACTCATAGTGACCATAACGAGTCCTAAATGCAGTCTTAGGTATATCCTTATCAGCTACCCTCAACTGGTGATACCCCGAACGCAAATCAATCTTTGAGAACACGCTCGCTCCATTCAATTGATCGAATAGGTCATCTATCCTAGGCAAAGGATACTTGTTCTTGATGGTTATGTTATTCAATTCCCTATAATCGATACACAACCTCATACTCCCATCTTTCTTCTTAACAAACAACACATGAGCTCCCTAAGGTGATGCACTAGGTCTAATATAACCCTTATCGAATAATTCTTGCAACTGCGTCTTCAACTCACTCATCTCCGGAGGTGCCATTCTATAGGGTGCTTTAGATATAGGTGCAGTTCCAGGAACTAAGTCTGTGGTGAACTCAACAGCTCTAACAGGCGGCATACCCGAAATCTCACTCGGAAAAAAAATCCATAAACTTATTCACAATTGGAACATCCTCAATATTTACCCCAGCTTCTTTACTCACATCTTGCACACTACAGAAATATAACTCACACCCCTTCTTCATCAACTTATTTACTTGCATTGCGGAAATAACCCCGAAGTTCTTGGATTTCCCAAAACGTCATACGAAGTCAGCTTACCCAAAGGGTTCCTTAAATCTACTTTCTGATCTTCACAATCTATCTTGGCCTTGTATAAACTTAGCCAATCCATCCCCAGAATTACATCTAGGTCTCCCAGATTAAACTCTATCAAATCAGAAGGAAAAACACAGTCTCCTATCTCCAGAGGCAAATTTCTGAACAACTTGGTACACCTTATGGTCTCACCAGTAGGTATACTAACAGGCAAATCAATCACCTCAAAATCTACTAACCCCAGACTTTTCATAACAGACAAAGAAACAAAAGAATAAGTCGCCCCCGAATCAAATATTGCTTTAACTAGCACGGAGTTAATAGAAAAAGTACCAGACACTACGTCGGCAGATCGTTCAGCTTCATTGCGACTCATCACGAATAGTTTGCCCGGGGTCTTGTTCTGGTTGCTCTCACCGGCAGGCTTGTTATAGCTCCCTTGATTGTTCTGTGCCCCTGCAGGTTTTGAACCCTGATTTCCTGACTGGTTAAATCCAGACCTCACTTGGTTACTTCCCCCATTGCCATTTTGCTCTTTCTTTTGCTTAGCAAAGCACTCATACTCCCTATGGCCCTTCTTCTTACAGTAGTTACAAGTCACTGGGTCTCCCTTACAGTCTCTACCAGGGTGGTTGTTGCTACACTTCTTGCAGTGATACACTCTTTCAGCTCGACCCCTATTGCGGTTATCCTGGTTGTTCCTTCCTTGGAAATTCCCGTTACCATTCTTGTTTTTCTTGAAATTCCCCTGGTTTCCCCCAGCATTAAAGTCCTTTCTTTTCTCACCTACCACAACATTCTTTTTATCCCGCCTCGACTGGAGTCCAGAAATGTGGGTGACTCTCCCATACACAATATCTAGGGATGTAAAGGTCTCACCTCCTAACCTCAGTTTGTATCTCATCGAGTCGGCCCTTGCTCAAACCTTTGAGCCTTGACTCCTCGGTAGCTACAACCTCGGGTGCAAACCTCGACGAGTGCTATGAATTTCTCTGTAGTACTCGGAGATGGTCATACTACCCATCCTAAGGTTAATGAATTCCCGGGCCTTCGCTCCTCATAAACGCGAGGTAAAACTTCCCTCTCAAGGCAATCACAAAAGCATCCCAATCGAATCCTTCCACAGCACTCAGTCAAGCTCCATTCTCCCTCCACCATAAATCAGTCTCATCCTTAAGGTACAACACAGCCTGACCCACTCTCATATTCTCAAGACAGTTCACAGCTCCAAAAAGTTTCTCAAACTCCCTAATCCAGTTTTCTAGAAAGGTAGGATCAGTTTGCCCCTTATAGTATGGTGGCTTAACCTTAGCTAGCCTTTCAAACATGTCCCCAGCGGTCTCAGGACGCTCAGCTCTCTCCTGAGTTAATTTTTCCTCCAAGAGGCGAATAACATCAGCTAGGTCGTTGTTGTTAGCCATCCTACTTCGTGACCTGAAAGTAATATAACTCTACTTTAGGTTTCATTATAGCTTATGTGTCAATCTAAGACGGCAACATTTGATTTGATCAACCAAGATCGCATCAACAAACAATTTCTCAAACAGTTCCAAGTACAACATAAAATGTTCTCTAGTAACCACATAATCATCCATGAAGAAAATATTCACATCAGAATACATAAGTAGAACAAACAAGAATTTAATCACATAATAAAATTTAACTAATAAAAGATTCCCAACACGTGCCCAGAATAAATTCTTGTTCACTCATATAAATAAATAATTAACTTTTATTCCTCCAAAAGGGTATTATTAAATAATTGTTACTATAACATTATATTTTTCTAAAACAATGGTACTATAAACAGCTCTAATCACTGTTGGCCAACTATCCAACATTATTATATTATTATACTATATTGTTTTCTCTAATCGTAAAAATAAATAGTAACCTAAGGTACCACATTATCATTCTTGTCCTTAGATTCCTTGTATCGTTCAGGCACGAATATCTCATCTTCAAACTCATCTATGTCCTCATCATAATATTCGACGTATCTCCTTTGTCTTTTAGATCTCCTTGTAGGTTGAGGCTCTTCATCCTCTGACTCTGAATCAGTTTCATACCTGAAGGATGCATGGTAAATGTCCAGTCTGGTCTAACCCCTAGCACGGTCAAACTCCACAATGAGCTCATCATCACTGGCCACCTCTGACCTTAATATTTTACGCATAATCCACTCTAGACTGGTATAGTTATTATCATTGATAGGTACATTATTATCGTCACCTTCATCATCACTTATTACAATGGGATTTTGGTAACTTCCTACTCTGGCAGACATGATTAAGGATCTACAACAAATAAATATATTCAATAATATATTTAGTACTCTCCCTGTACGCATTTCCCAACAATAACAATAAAAAGTTGCCATTAACATCATAGGCACCAGAATGTAATAATTAGCAGGGAAGAAAAATATAACTAGTTAGCAGGGAAGAAAAATAATTATAAATAGTTAGCAGGGAAGAAAATAATAACATGCTGAACTAACTATTCAATGCAGGCATATAATATTTCTATCCTATATGCCCTTCCTATACTAACCATTCTCACAATACAACAAATAAAACTTTAAAGGTTATAAAATAATGCAGACACTAATTATAATTTTTCTGATAACAAAAATAATAAAAGTATCAAACTAAATAAAGAGAAATTCGCCTATTAGTTCCGGAAAAAAAAAAAATTCGGACATACAAAAAAAAATTTCGAACCAACATATAATTCGAAAAACGAATTTCGACTTAACAAAGCAAAAAAAAATTCGGACAATATAATAAAAAAAAAATTTCGAACCCTCCTAAAAAAATTTCGGACCTAAAAAAAATTTCAAACAATATATTCTTATTCCCAATTTAAGGTAATGACATTTTTCAAAACGAATAAGTAGGAGCAATTCTAAGAGTTTATTCAAATAACTAGTGTAGACACATAATCGTGTCTCCCCATTTAGCACCCTATGATGACCAATACCCCGCTCCAATTGGTCCGGATCAAGGAAAAAATAAAGAACGAGTCTAAAATAAAATGTTTTAAGCCTAAAACCATTTTCTAACCCTTTTTATTAACTCATTTCTGAAAACTTTTTATAACCAATTTTAATTATCCCATTTTCTAAAACGTTTTAAAATAACCCTTTGAAGGCCCATCTTCGAAAACCTTTTAAAAATAGTTTTGTGAAAGCCCAAGCTCATAAAACCCCTTCTCTAGCCCAATTTAATTAATAGAATTAATTAATTACATTGATTAGTTTTATTAATAAAAATCTTTTATAAAAATAATCTTTTTCCAACATGTTTTTAAATATCTTTTGACTAACTATTTTCTAAAATCTTTTTATAAAAAAATCATCTTTGTCCAAAGTGTTTTAAAAATCTTTATCTAACTATTTTATAAAAAACTTTTTAGAAGCCTACTAACTTTCGGAAACTTATTGTAACCCAACTAACTAAACCTATATATATCCTCCTAACCATTCACATCTGCGAACTAACTAATTAACACTCACAACCCCAACATTCATCTGATCATAACATCTAGTAGTCCCCCTACTGCTACTCTCCTTAAAAGTCCATTCATCACCATCATCGTGATATCACAGCACCACCAAATATTATCATTCAGTAATCATCACCAAACTACACCGCACTAATCTACATCATAGTACATACTACAATTATAAAATCTTGATTCAAACAATTGTTTTGGTTGGACGCAAGACGCAAGACGCAAACAATAAATCTTTTTCTTTTTTCAAGACTCGTTCAACAATTCAATTTTCCAAGATCCGTACAAATCAACGACCCCGGATGGTGGTATAATTTCTGAGGGTCAACTAAATTAACTATCTTTATTTTATTTCTTTATTTATTTTTATTATTTTCTTGAAGTTATTAACATTCTATTCATGATGTAGATTGTTAACTCGTCCCTGCGACTGTAAGTATTGTACATATTATACTAACTCCCTGCGATACTTTATTTTCATATTTTTATTTATTTTTATGAACATATTATTTTTCATGCCTGATTGCAATATTTATCACCTTGTATTAATTGTTAATCAAGACCTAAATAAATGTTCTAACTAATTCAGATAACATAGACAACCTGCTAGGAACCCATTATATTGATTGTCTAATAACTTGTCACTAAAAATTTAGTCTTTTATGTGTTTCCTGAACCAACTTAGACTAATTATTTTTAGGGTGCTTAAAACGTTATATGATTATTCTTTGGCATAAAATATGTCGTGAATCGTTATTTAGTAGAGGCCAGCAATGGGCAAATGTGGTTCATTATGACCATATTTGTACCCTCACCCCCGAACTCAATCTTTGGTTCACTTTGACCATCTATGGAGTCATGACGGGGAAATCTACATTGGATAAGTTCCTAAGATGTCCCTTCCGTTTCAATCCAATTAGGTTTATGATTCTTCCTCTAAAGAATTGTTGGCGACTTCAAAATGTATTTTTAATAAAACCTTAACAATGGGGTGGTCATATAAACGCGCTCACACCGCGTGTAGGCATTAAAGGAATTCAAAAATCCTACGCCTAAAACTAGTAAGTTAGTTAGGCGCCTAAAAGTTTTGAAAATAACCTAAAGCTCTCAGATACCACTTTGTAACACCCCGATAATTCTCCCTATACCAAAATACCTTTTCAATATAAAACATGGAGAATCATCAAAGCATTATCGCCCGTGTGATAACGTATCGGCTTATTCAGAAATTTGTAGCGGAAAATATATATAACTAAACTTCATACTTTAAATATAATAAACCAACAAAGTACTTTAAACCAACACACTATAAATGTCTACTTCAAAACCAAACTTAATATAATATGTTCCTACTAAAACAATAGATAAAACAATTTGTTACACAAGCTCTCCATTCCCAGATTCCCAATGATGCAACATCTGCACACCTGTAGATGTCAATGCTCTAAAGAATCTGCTCACCAGAATGGGTCATCACAGGATCAATAAGGCAAAACCATGATCACATACACAAACAAAACACGTAATCAGCAAAGCTGAGTACTACATAACAATACATAACATTCCTATCATGATACTAAGAAATAATAAGGAGGGATAAATAATCTCTATTATATAAGGGAACTCTTGACCCTTTGGTATCCACCCTTATTTACCTAAATACCCCCAACCATAAAAAAATATTACAAAACCAACCAGTCACTAAATTTGAAAAAAAGTAAAATAAGCCAAAAGGGGGGGAATGTATTCCTAAGGCCTAAAGCTGAGAACGATTCATCGATTCCTCACAAACTACAAGCGCACGACAATTTTGCTTCATATTCTCACTTTGTTCCCCATTCTCTCACTTTAAGAGTTCAAATGCTCAAACTACATAGAGTGAAGTGAAAAATGTCTCATGCGGTAAGTTTTTCCGCACTTTAATTCTTCTACAAATATAATTCTTCGGTTCATCATCAAATTCTTGGCGGTTTGTAGTTCTTGCCGCACTTTTGATCTTTATTTTTATTCAAACCCTTAATGCTTATTACTTTTTTATGTAGAAATTCTCGCCAATTTTCGCATATCCGATCATTGAAGTTGGCAAAGATGGAATCATTTGAGATGGATGATAGAAAAAGTAAGTACCAATCCTCCTTTATTTTTTTGTAATATTGTTGTGAAGATTATCACATTTCACAAGTTTTCTTTTGCTTGTGTTGATTTGTGGTGACTAAGGAATCTTTCACGAGTAGCACCTTAATTTGATGTTAATTTAGTCATTTTCACTATTGTACTTGAAATTTATTGTTATGATGTTGAGAATATGGATTCGAACGAACTTGTTGTCATTGCTTGCGGATCGTTGGGCTTAATTATGTTTGAATTCCTTATATTATCTCTATTTATTTTTTTTTCCCTCTTCCCCATTCACTCACTTCAAGAGTTCAAATGCTCAAGCCTCAAACTACATAGTGAAGTTGACGGAAAAAATACCACAAATTTCTTCATTTGTTTGTTGAATTTTTCTCGAAATTTGAAGAACAACAAACCGAATTTTTGTACATTATACTTTCACACACAACAATTTTAGGAGTTCGGTTTCGTCCATTACAAATTTTGTTTCAAAATTTCGTCAATCCGTATATTTCTCTTACTAATATTCTGTTTTGGTTGGAAATGGTAGGAGTAATCAAATTTATTTGGGCGGAAAAAAGAAGTTTAATTTTTTTATGATTAAGTTTTGGCCTATATTGGAGTATGGTGGAATAATGCAAAGAATTGGTGGGATGATGACGTTAGCAATGCTTTTGCTAGATTTGTTACATGACTATGGTGGAATTTGATTTGGAGAGGCACTTCAAATTCTTTCGAAATCGAAATGGTTCTTATAACAATGGCAACCCTCAACTTGCACTCGAAGATTATCATCAACATAATTATACCTAGCAACTTTGTAAGTAGTGTGTTTCTTGCTCCCATTATTCATGTAATATTAAAATGTGACATGTCTTTATTGATAGAGTTTATCTCTATTCTATATGTCAACTCATGACCTTTGGTGTCCACCCTTAATTACCTAAATACCCCCAACTATCCATACATTTTACAAATCCAACCACTCAATAAATTTAAAAAAAAAAAAAACAAAAAACACTAAGAAAAATATGGGGAACACGATTCCTAAGAACGCCACTAATTGTACCAATAAAGTAACTGAAAAAAAAACACACAAACAGAATCAAAAGACGGCAGTTTTTTCTCCATCTCTTCTCCATCTTTCTCTTCCAAAACTTTACTCTGTTCATCCTTTTCCAGGCCCTTACACAATTTAAAACTGAAATTCGACATTAGGTAATTATAAAGCACATGTACATTTGATTTAACCACAATCCTGGTACAAATATAACGTCAAACATCTTTCTTTTTTTTGGAGATTTTAATTATGGAGTCAAGGATAATTGAACCATCATAGACCTTCAAGAGCAGCAAGCAAGAATTTGCAGGTTAAAACAGGGAAACGAAAATAAGGTATGTTTTTTCATAAATTGAAATATATATGTGAAAGAAAAAGAAATGGAAGTAAGATGTAGTTGGGAGTAAAACGACATAAATTAGAAAACAACAATTACCAACTAACGAGTGGCCAAATTGTTTAAGTTCAACATTGAGAAACATTTACCAACCAATCCAAGAACAACAAGGGATTCTTACTTTTTCTAAATAAATTGCACATTATGTAGAAAGGGCAGAATACTACACCAATATAATGCGCACAACATTCTTATCAATTCATGAAATTAACATAAACCCCCAGCCTCAATTAGATGCAGCTTTGATGCCAACTTGCTAATCAAAGCACCATCATCCAAGTGCCCATATCAGTAGGCATTCGACCCAATTTTCATGTCTTTAATAGCATTTGAAGACCAAATCAAGAAATCTCTCCTCATTTGTTTTCCCCTGTTAATCAAATACCCATAAACAAAAATCACCAAATGTTGATTCAACATTCCAAATTCCCAACTTCAAATCAATTTCAAACAAAAAAAACACCCAAATATAGTAATAAACCAGAAAAGATCCGCCGACCTAAATTAGTTCTTCAATAAATCTTTAAACTTTAATAAAAACGCAGGCTTTGTTGTTTGTTGCATAAATTGCTGGCGAAGACAACATATGGTAATGGGTTCAAGAGTTTCAATTTTTTCGGGTTTTGGAGTCGGAAGATTTCATGGTGGGGTGATTTCAGACGTCGGGAGATGAGAGATTTTGGTTTCTTTGGACGGGGTGGTCGAAGGGAAGAGAGAGAGAGGAAGAAAAGAGGGCGGCTATGGCTGCGGAGGGGAGGTGAGAGAGATGGAGGAGTATTTACAGAGAGTTGGAGGGATGTAGAGTAGCAAAGTGAGGAGATTGGTACGATCCCTACTTCCACTATACTTGCTTAGTGTGCATGAGAGTAGGTTAATTATATTTGGTTAGGGGTACACGGCTAACGCCTACCATTATACAAGCTCTCCATTCCCAATTTCCCAATGATGCAATATCTGCACACCTGTAGATGTCAATGCTCTAAAGAATCTTTTCACCAGAATGGGTCATCACATGATCAATAAGACAAAGCCATGATCACATACACAAACAAAGCACGTAATCAACAAAACTGAGTACTACATAACAATACATAACATTCCTATCATGATAGTAAGAAATAATAAAGCGAGGATAAATAATAATATAACAATATAACATTCTCGCAGATAACTTTTTCGAACTAAACTTTATCCATCTTTTTATCACTTTAATGGAATAGTTATTGGACCGAGTTGTCTAACTAAAAACCAACCTTCACCTAGGAAGACGAAATACGGGCGCGACTCCGTATTCCATAATGACCTGCAATATCGAGGAACCTTTGAATAAAAATAGGAACGGTGATCAATCCAATTCCAAGAAAAAGCCATGGCACGCTCACCATGTACCCCAACTCCTGATTGTCCAACTTCAGACGTGCACCAGTCTAAAGTTTATTACTATCCAAGTTACACTTTACGTGATTTACAATTTATTACATGTTATGACACACAAGTAATACAGAAATATCAAATCAAACATTCACAACTGAACTTCTTTTTATCTTAGGATTTAATAAGTGATCACACAACTTACAAATCGAAGAGTACTTCCTTTTATTCCAATCTTTCTTATTTGTTGAACCTAGCCAACAACCAATCTTACCTTTCAAAGGCATAAATTATCAACTTACCAAATAAGGCCCACAGTCCTCATAGAGTAGTGAAAATAATAATATAAGGGAACACAAGATTGAACATGATCCAACTCAATAATTATTTTAATTCTCCCATGTGAATTAATAAATAAAGTTCCCAACCAACATGCTTGCATCAATATTCCATACAAACAGGATATTCAACTCATAATACAATCTTATAATATACATGTTTGCACACAGGCATAAAACATGTAAAATCCAATCATAATAGAAATCATATATGAACTTACAAAGTTCCTATACATGATACCACAACTTTTCCTTCCTAAAATCATGATACTAACTCACATAACAAATAGGTATGTACGTACCTTGTATAAATAAACTGATAGACCACCTTTAATCACTTTAAAAGTCGCCTACTGAAAAATCTCCGCCTAAAACAACCAATATAATTTAAAGTCAATGCTCCAATTAAATTCCAGCAACTTTAAAATACTTTAAATCCTCTTTAAAAATATTTAAAAGTTATTTTTACCATTAAAACTCCAACTACTTATTTTACCTAGCATAGTGCAACTATACTAGTCATTAAAATCCATAAACTACATTATTAATGCCCTTTCTAAAATTTCCAGCAACTTATAAAATTTTAAAACTCTCTTTAAACATACTTAAACATGCTTAAATTCATAATTTAAATCAATCTCATAGTTTATAACATGCTACTATGATTTTCCAATATTTAACACCTTAAAAATTCATGCTTTGATAATTAAAACTCAATCTAAAATTAATAATCAAATCTGAAATTTTATTCTTTTAATACATAACATATATAATCCAAGATTAATCATTAAAGCAGTAAATTAAAGTTATTAATCATGATTAGTACTAAAATAAAACATAAAAACATGATCTTTAATTTAAAACTTGAGGAGGAAGAAAAGAAACAAACCAAAGCAAGAAGGGAGAGAAAAGGAAGCGCCGACCAAGGAAGGGCGGCGGCGGCGGAAAAGCGGCGGGTGGTCGCCGACAGCTGGTGTCCGGGCGGCGGCTGGCCGGAAAAGGAGAAACCGAAGGGTGCAAAAACCGAGCAAAGAAGAAAGAAAACGAAAGGAGAGAGGAGCACCGAAATCTTGTGGGAGGACGGAGGAAAGAGAAAATAATGTGTGGGTAAAATATTTGGGGTTTATGGGTATTTATAATTTCCCCTTTGTGGGCTTGGGAAAAGTAATTGGGCTTAAAATAGAGTTTGGTGATGAATAAGATTGATGATTGAACTCCTAACATCACTAGGATTAGTATTTTGGGTTCCTCAAGCCCAATAAACTCTTTTTCAAATCCACTAAGCGTTTCAAACCATTTCAAGTACTTTCAAAGCATGACTTAAATAAACATTTGACTTTAATATGTTATTAAAACAATTCCTTTGACTTTCAAAATGGTCAACCTTTGAAATATGAAATCATTAAAACGTTAAAATATATTCCAATATAAATAACTATATATTAAAATATATTTATAAAATTCATAAAAAATACGGGGGATTACATTAAAAGTTAAAACCCTTCAATGAGCTAGTCAAATACGCGCTCACATCGCATAGGCGAATATATACAAGCCTACACTACTTTTGAGTAATGAATCTTTATTCAAGTACTTCGCAGATTTAATGAGCAATGAGTTCGAAATGAGCATGAAGTGTGAGTTAAATTTCTTTCTTGGTTTAAAAATCAAGAAAACTGAAGAATATATTTTTGTTCATAAACAAAAATACATAATGGAACTAATTAAGAAATTTGGACTTGAAAATTCAAAAATCAGTCATACACCTATGGGAACTGTCACTAGATTAAATGAAGATCCCATAGGAACAATTATGGATCAAAAGAATTATCGAGGTATGATTGGTTCCCTATTATATCTAACTGTAAGTTGTTGAGACATTGCTTTTAGAGTTGGTCTGTGTGCCAGGTTTCAATCAGCTTCAGAGGAATCTCACTTAACATCAGTAAAGAGGATCTTAAGATATCTAAAAGGAACTGATGACCTAAGCTTATTCTACCCAAGGAGTGGCACATTTGAACTTAAAAGATTTGCATATGCTGACTATACTGGAGCCGTGGAAAATAGGAAAAGCATTCAGAGGTTGGATATGTTTAGAGGTGATCATGGGGCGGGAGGGCCGGGTTCAGGCAGGGCCATTCAAAAAAATTGCCCATTGGTCGAGTCGGGACAGCCAAAATTCGGGCCAAGTTTTTGTGCACAAAGCCCACTATTTCGGGAAAAAAATAGCGGGCCTTTCGAGCCAAAATCGGGCCGGGCCAAATTTTAGACTAAAAAGTCATTTTCGGCTTGCCCAAAGCCCGTCTCAAAGCCAAAAAAAATCAGGCCGGAGCTCGACAACCGGCCAAAATATTCCGCCCCAAGCCCGGAAAATTTTGGGCCACCCAAAGTTGAGCAGCTCTAGGTATGTTGCTAAATGCTATGGATAAAACAACTACATGACTATGGAATTAAACTCAATTGTGTTCCTATTTATTGCGACAACACTAGTGCTATAAGTATTTATAAAGATCCAGAGCATCATTCAAGAGTCAAACATATTCATATAAGACACCACTTGTTAAAAAACAATGTTGAAAAAGGTTAATCAAGTTGGAATTTTTTCCAAACTGATCACCAAATTGTTGATATTCTAACTAATCTTTTGTGTAGAGAAAGGTTTGAACAATTTAGATTGGAACTAGGTCTTTTGAAATTATGATGATTGTGTTTACCATGTACTTTTCCCCTGTAAATTGAATATTGATGTCTGTGTGAGAAAGTTTATATGAAGGTAAATTAAGTGGTATCATGCACAAGTATGCCATGTTCCTAACATGGACTTGAATGGATTAGGAACCACTCACTAATGTTTTCTAATATGTCCCTTATTGTCTAATGTGCCAGTTGAAAATACGAGACTAATAGTGAAAATCAAAATTTTGGTTCCTAATAAAATAAGTTATTGCAGTTTCGTTTGTTCCTAAAAATCAAAAACCAAAAATGATATATGTCAATCTATTTTTCTAGGGACATATTATCTTTTTTAATTTTTATCTTTTTTAATTTTTATCTTCTCCTATTTTCTTCCTATCATTATTTCACCTAACCGCCACTTTTTATTTCTATCGCCCTTTCTTTTACATTAAGCTAGCGTGCCACTTCACCTTCCTTCATCCCCCTTGGTTTCCCTTTTTTTCTCAAACGACATCCTTCTTGATTCTTCATCTCCGGTTCTTGCTTCGCTCCATCACCTATAAATTTGTCATTCTTCAATGGCAAGATCCAGTGCAAACACTAACCTTCAAACAAATCAACCAATTCCTTCCTCTTCTCAAACCCTAAACGAAATAATGGAAACTTCACCTCCTAAATCTCCAAAATCCATCCAAAGTATTCCTCCACTCTCGCCTCCATAAGTAACTGAAATTCAGCAAGAAAAGGAGCCACAAGTTAAGGGGGAACCTCGGTTGATTGAACAACATGCAAGCTCAGTCAGTTCCAGCGAAAGGAATTGAACATCAAGAAAAGCTAAGGGTTTCCATATCAAGAAGGATTATTTAACTAGAATAATACAAACTATGGCCGCTTCGCCTAAAATAATAAAATATTTTATTGTTATTTAATATAGCAAACTTTATATAGAATGATAAGTGTGTTTCTAACGCACTTTACAGACTCTTTTTGTACAAGTCATGATGAGGGTCATCAAAATGTGGTTGAGGCGAGCTATTATGGTTGAGCATCCTTAGGGGGGATTCAAACTCGGGACTTGGAAGTGGAGAGGGGTGAGAAATCACTCCTAGAAAACCTAGTTTTTAAGAAGACTCGGTTGATCGGTGGATTGGATCTCTTAAGTCACTCTTGTGCTTCCTAATCATCTTTCCTCTTATGTTTGGTTGGTCTCCTAAATCTTAGTATGAACTCATTTAGCTTGCGTGTAATGTTTGTAGCTTTCCATATAGAGCATTTAGGCTAGTGTGTTGCATGGTTTTTCTTTTTCTTCTTTTTCATCTTTTTCTCCTCTTTTCTTTCTTCCTAGTCATTCTTGGTTTGCTTGAAGACAAGTAAAATGCTAAGCTTGGGGGAGTTTGATAAGTGTGTTTCTAATGCACTTTGCAGACTCTTTTTAGCTTATTTTGATCCTCATTCTCCCATTTCTTCCCTCTTTATTCTCCATTTCCCCTTCTATTTCATTCACTTGATCATTCTTAATCATAGTGATATTTTGCTAGATTTTTAATCATTTTTGACCGAATTTCTAGTACATTTGCTTTCACCCTATTTTGCCATATTCTTAATATAGGTGGAACTACCTAAGATGGCTATGAGTTTTAGAGTAGGCAAAATACAGCAATGAAAATAGAGCAGACGTTGATAAATGGTGTGCTTGCACCATGCCCCATGTCCGCTCGTACAAAGGAGCACATAGTGCCATAAAATCTTGTATGGGGAACTTCAAATGGACATAACTTTCAAACCACAAACCGGATGAAGGTAATTCCAGTTGGAGGTGAAAACTCGTTTCGATAGCTTTTCAACGACTGGTCATAAACTTGATTTTAATATATAAAACAAAGAAGTTATGCTCGTTATAAGTTAAACTGTCCTACCAGATCAGAAAGTATGGTGCGCCCGGACCACTTAATTCCGTTAGAAAAATTTGTAAGGCTCGTGCCTATAAAAAACAATAGACGATTATTATTTTCAACTTATGATTTATTCCTGAGAGTTTAGAGAAGTTATTAGGTTTTATATTAGAGAGATAAACACCTTAGTTTTGTTTAAGATTTGAGATTCTAGATCAAAGCAGGGGCGGGGCAAACAAAACGAGGGCCCTATACACTCTCTTAAAATTGGGCCCTTCATAGTTCATATGTAGTTCATAAAAGATATTAGATTCTCAAAATCCACTGAAATGTTATAAATTAAGATTCGCAACTCTTACTACAGACATAAAATCAAAACGACAGATTCAATAATTTTCAATGTTAAAATTCATTATTAATTTATCATCTTCAAATTAACTAGCAAAAATAAAACAAAAAAAACTACTAAAACTCGAGATCTCTCCCTTTTTCTTAATATTAACACAAGTCACATTTATCGACGAACATGTAGAAAATCATAGGAATATACGAAGATAAAAACCGAAAAAAAAAAAAAAATCAGGAAACTAAGAACTAATTTAAAAGATAAACGAAGATAAAATCAAAATAAAAAACTAGAGAGAAGAAGATTTTACTGAACAGGGACATCGTCGAAGCTCCATCGGCCAAAATGCTTGACTTCATTCCCGCAACGAATCGAAGATTCAACCGACAATGGGCCCGGAGCTACGTCCGCCGCGGCCATGGTAGAGATTGAGGAGAGAAACTCGAGGAGAGAGAAAATGGAGGAAGAAGAAAACTGATGAAAGCTCGGAAGAACCCTCCGGCAAAATTTGTTGAATTGAAGTTCAAGAGTAAATTTTATTGGAAAATTACAAAAACAAAAAATAGGGGAAGATGAGTAGAAATTAATGAGAGAGAGTTAGAAAGACAGAGAGAGTAGCCATTAATGGGGAAATTGGGAATTTGAAGCGGCAAAAAGAAACCCACGCGTGAATAATGATGTTATTAATGTGATGAGTCATAACTCATATGGGGATATTCCCAATGTTGAAACAGCAAAAAGTAAATAAATTTTGCTTCTAACCGAATTGAACCCGCGTCCCTTTTTCCCATCACTCACCACTTTACCACTTGATCCAAATGCTTTGCTTTTGTTTTTCTTTTCAAACATATAATACATATAATATATTTCGGGGCCCCTCTATTTTGGGGGCCCTATTCCGTCGCCTATACTGCATGGGCCAAGAACCGCCCCTGGATCAAAGTTTGTGATTTCTACACATCGAAGGTAACTTTCATTAATTTAATTTCAAAGTTTTCAGTTTTTATTTTCTCTTTTCATTGTTATTTTTTGTTCTTCCCTATCATTAGATCTCATATATTGTAGTTTCTTAATTGCTTTTTTTTATTAGAATTATTCTCCCTTAATCATGTTTAGCCCTAGATTAGTTATAGATTTCATGTTTTTATGCTTAGAATCCATAATTAGTGAGTAGTCTCCTATCTAGGGTTAGGGTGAAAGTATGGATTAGGGTTTAAATGTATTGTTAATGTAATTGTGATGATCTAAAGTTGGTTATGCATTGATCTTGGTGTTTTGGGGCCTTAGGATAGATATTGATCACATTTATGCTTTGGTATTTTGGTTTCAAATGTTCTTAATTGAATTTTGAACCCTTTTAACATCCCCATGAATCAACTTAATTAATTTATAGGCCAAGATATTGGGTAGAAATTAAGAGGATCCTTTATTAGGGGTTTTCCGAATTCATTGGATCTCTTAATCAATTGACTAAAGACCATTCGAGAGAGGATTTAGTTGATTGATTAAGAGATCATTCTTGAGGACCATTCGAGAGAGGATTCGAGTATTTTAGAGGAAAATTAAACCTTGCATAATCGTCGCCTTTGAGTCACAATTGCATTAATGATCGTTGTTCCGCTTTGATCGATACTAGTAACCTTAACTCTAGTGTCTTCCTTATTGACATTTTCATCTCGTGTTATTTGCTAGTTCTTTGATAGTAGCTAGTCGTAGTTGTTACCAAATCATTTAAAACCCCCAAAAAACCCCTCAATTAGGTAAATTAGACTTGATAGACTTTGATTAATCCCATTTTCCCTGTGGATCGACCCTTGACTTGCCTTTACTACGCTCTTAGTAATTGCTTGTTAGGTTTTATAAATATTGTTTGAAAAACGATTTTTGGTGCCTTAAGGACACACTAAAAAACTCTTATCAAAATGGCGCCGTTGCCGGGGAAATTGTGCTATTGATTGAAGTTGTTTTTTTTTAGTTTGAAATTGCTTAATTGATTTTTTTACTTTTCTTTATTGGTTTTCTTATCTTGTTTTATTTTATCTGTTAAGTGCTGTTTATATGAGTCTAAGAATTTTTATATTATTTTTTTATTTTTTTTCTTCTTTTAAGAGAATTCCAAAAAAAATGGCAAACTTCTTTTTTCCTCAATATAAGGATGAACCATTTTGGAATTATTATCAGATATTTGAGAACACTCTTCTAGCTAAGTATAGACTTGAGATTTGGGAGATGTGTGAGGTGATGTATGAGGGTTTGAATATGAATACCGGAGAAATGGTGGGTTCTATGTTTTATGGTGAAATTCGAACCCAACACTTTGATGAAGCATGGAGTTTCTTTGGGGTGGTCGTTTAGAGACACTTATGAGTGGGACCATGGAAATACTACTATCTCAAATTTAGAAGAAGATGTCTATAGTCATGAACTACATATCTATTCTAAAATTCTTAATTCACTCAAAGAAAATATGGCATTGTTAAAGAGATGTGATTCTATGATGGACAACATTGTCGAATCTAGCAAAATATCAATCGAAACATTAGGTAGAATTATCAATAATCAAAATCACTCTTGCATGACTATAACCGATGAATATAATGATTGGAATATAGATGAGAACCCCATAGTAGAGGAATCATTTGTTGAGAAAGCTTACACTATAGAGTCTAATGATGTTGAAGAAGTAGTTGATGAGACTTTGTTTCTACTCGTCTTCTTCATATTCCCTTTTCAAGGAAAGTCAACTTAGTTCCTTCCTTCCCCATCTTATTCTGTCTCCTCAAAGTTTCACCATTGGAAGAGCCTTTGGCCTCTTTAAACCTTCACAAGACTCAAATGGAAGTCATCGAGGACAGGATCGCGCTTAAAAGTTGCAAGGACCATCAAAAGGAGAACTCATTGTTTTGTTATTTTTATTTGAATTTTGATGTTTGTTTTTCATACTTTCCTGGATTCTCTCGAAAATTCCATTATTTTCGACACTCATCACTTGGTAAGAGACGCATTGAAATTTGTGCATGCTCTTTGTTTATGTCATACCTATTTGATCCACTGTGAAATGTGTACTAATGCTTATGACAAACTGTTGAGATCTTTGTCAAATTATTTAGTGGTAAAGTCTAGCTAATGATCCTAAAAGAGCACTTTCTGGTAGGTATTCTGAGACCCTTCTCCTTATCTTATTTGGTTAGGATTTTTACTTGATTTTGTGCCCTTACCTCCTCCCTTACTTTCTCTTTGCTTGTACACTTCGAGGACGGAGTTTGTATTAAGCTTGGGGGAGTTATCATGTGTTCCCTCCATCTCAACATTTTCTTCCTCCTCTTTGTAATTAGGTTCATATTAGTGTATTTACATGTTAATTAGGTTCATATTAGTGTATTTGCATGTTAGCTTTGCAAAAAAAAAAAAGCCAACAAAAAGATTTTATTTTTCTTTTCTTACTTTTTTTTCTATGCATTTAGATTAGTTTGGTTGCATGCATGATATGTTGCTAAGAGTGTTCATAACTTGATTAGAAGACCTTCCTTGCATTTGACTTGATGGTTTTGGAAGCCTTGCTGTGACTTTAGGTGATCTTTGAGACTGGTAACTTTTTGTAGAGTCTTTTTGAAATTAGATGAGTTGGTTGATTGCATTGCGTTATTCCTTATGCGATGAACCCCGAAGGAGGGCCACGAACCTCGCAAGACTCATTTACAACCTTCATCATTGATCGCCTAACTTGTGACTTGCATTTTAGCTCCCCAAGATTGTATATGACCGAACTAAATTAAAAAAAATGATTTAAGGCATTTCACTTTGCTAGAATTAGGAGCTCAAAAGCCAAAAGCTTTTTATACCCAAGCATCATTATCCGCTTTTCAACCCATCCCGAGCCTTTCTATCCTATTTTTGCTTAACCCTCATAATAAGTCATGGCGAAACTTTCCTCAAAGTGGAGTACATGTCTAAGTTGTGTTGAGTAGAGTTATTTTGATGCTAAGTCTTTGGGTGAAAGTGAGTTAATGTGTTTGTACAATTGCAAAAGATGAAGAAAAAAAGGAAAAAAAGAAAGAAAAGAAAGCTCTTATTGATTCATTTGGATTCTTGTTGAAAGAAAAGAAAGTGAAGAGCAAATTGATGAGAAAAATGAAAAAAAATATGTTCAAAAATTAAAAATCAAAGTGAAAAAGAAAAAAAATGGTTATGTTTGAGATTTCAAATTGAATTGGTGTTAGGACTAGCTTGGGGGAGTCACTTCCTCCTAGTTCGTACTCCGCTTTACTCTTTTTGCACCACATTCCCAAATTGATATCCTCACCCCCTAACCTAGCCTCGTTACAACCTTGATAAAGTCCCTTTTGACTTCTAGATTAGTCTTGGTCAATTCAAGTAGTGGCGGGTGAGATTTTGTGCAAGTCATGATGAGGGTCATCAAAATGTGGTTGAGGCGAGCTATTATGGTTGAGCATCCTTAGGGGGATTCAAACTCGGGACTTGGAAGTGGAGAGGGGTGAGAAATCACTCCTAGAAAACCTAGTTTTTAAGAAGACTCGGTTGATCGGTGGATTGAATCTCTTAAGTCACTCTTGTGCTTCCTAATCATCTTTCCTCTTATGTTTGGTTGGTCTCCTAAATCTTAGTATGAACTCATTTAGCTTGCATGTCATGTTTATAGCTTTGCATATAGAGCATTTAGGCTAGTGTGTTGCATGGTTTTTCTTTTTCATCTTTTTCTCCTCTTTTCTTTCTTCCTAGTCATTCTTGGTTTATTGGACAAGTAAAATGCTAAGCTTGGGGGAGTTTGATAAGTGTGTTTCTAACGCACTTTGCAGACTCTTTTTAGCTTATTTTGATCCTCTTTCTCCCATTTCTTCCCTCTTTATTCTACATTACCCCTTCTATTTCATTCACTTGATCATTCTTAATCATAGTAACATTTTGCTAGATTTTCAATCATTTTTGACCGAATTTCTAGTACATTTGCTTTCACCCTATTTTGCCATATTCTTAATATAGGTGGAACTACCTAAGATGGCTATGAGTTGTAGAGTTGGCAAAAGGAAGCAATGAAAATAGAGCACACGTTGATAAATGGTGTTCTTGCACCATGCCCATGTCCGCTCGCACAAAGGAGCACATAGTGCCATAAAATCTTGTATGGGGAACTTCAAATAGACATAACTTTTAAACCACAAACCGGATGAAGGTAATTCCAGTTGAAGGTGAAAACTCGTTTCGATAGCTTTCCAACGACTGGTAATAAGCTTGATTTGGATATAAAACGAAGAAGTTATGCTCGTGTTAAGTTGAACTTGTCCGACTGTATCGTAAAGTATGGTGCGCCCGCACGAGTTACTATGGTGCGCCGGACCACTTAATTCCGTCAGAAAAATTTGTAAGGCTCGTGCCTATCAAAAACAATAGAAGATTATTATTTTCGACTTATGTTTTATTCCTGAGAGTTTAGAGAAGTTATTAGGTTTTATATTAGAGAGATGAACACCTTAGTTTTGTTTAAGATTTGAGATACTTGATCAAAGTTTGTGATTTCAACACATCGAAGGTAACTTTCATTAATTTAATTTCAAAGTTTTCAGTTTTTATTCTCTCTTTTCATTGTTATTCTTTGTTCTTCCCTATCATTAGATCTCATATATTGTAGTTTCTTAATTGCTTATTTTTATTAGAATTATTATCCGTTAATCATGTTTAGCCCTAGATTAGTTATAGATTTCATGTTTTTATGCTTAGAATCCATAATTAGTGAGTAGTCTCCTATCTAGGGTTAGGGTGAAAGTATGGATTAGGGTTTAAATGTATTGTTAATGTCATTGTGATGATCTAAAGTTGGTTATGCATTGATCTTGGTGTTTTGAGGCCTTAGGATAGATATTGATCATATTTATGCTTTGTTATTTTGGTTTCAAATGTTGTTAATCGAATTTTGAACTCTTTAATCATCCCCATGAATCAACTTAATTAATTTCTAGGTCAAGATATTGGGTAGCAATTAAGGGGATCCTTTATTAGGGGTTTTCCGAATTCATTGAATCTCTTAATCTATTGACTAAAGACCATTCGAGAGAGGATGTAGTTGATCGATTAAGTGATTATTCTTGAGGACCATTCGAGAGAGGACTCGAGTATTTTAGAGGAAAACTAAACCTTGCATAATCGTCGCCTTTGAGTCACATTTGCATTAATGATCGTTGTTCCACTTTGATTCATACTAGTAACCTTAACTCTAGTGTCTTCCTTATTGATATTTTCATCTCGTGTTATTTGCTAATCCTTTGATAGTAGCTAGTCGTAGTTGTTACCAAATCATTTAAAACCCCCAAAAAAACCCTCAATTAGGTAATTAGACTGGATAGACTTTGATTAATCCCATTTTCCCTGTGGATCGACCCTTGACTTGCATTTACTACGTTCTTCGTAATTGATTGTTACGTTTTATAAATATTATTTGAAAAGCGATTTTTGGTGCCTTAACGACACACTAAAAACCTCTTATCACCGAAATTCCTAGAGTAAGACAAAACTAGATGCTAACATGATAAACAGGTAAACATGGACACCTGTCATTATTCCATTAGTTGATTTTATTAGTTTTAATTTATTAAAAAAAACAAATCCGTCTTTTTATGTTTTGCTCCCCCTTCCCTTCCCATGTTTCCCATTACCCCTCAATCCCTCTCCTACACCTCGCTCTGGCGTTCCTCCGCCGTTTCCAACGGTTACAATGGTAGTGCAATCACATTTTTCGAGGCGGATGAGAACCTTCTGTTGCTTTCTCTCTCCTCCCTCTTCTCATTCATTTCTTCCTTCATTTACCGTAAAAACTCCGATTAAATGGTGCAATTTCGACCTCTAATGGCTTCCGCTGGTTTTGCTTCACCCATGATGAGTCTGATCAGATTAAACTCGCTCAGGTGAGCTACTTTTACTGTAATTCAACTCTTTTTCTGGCTCATAATTTGTGAAATTGTCGCAAGCAATTCCATGTTTTGGTTTAATTGTAGAATGCTGATGATTTGTGCTGATTTGAGGAGCCGGACGGAGGTGATGATGGCGGCAATTTGTTCGGGAGTTTTTAATGGTAGGTGGTGGTTAATGGTCACGTCGTTGGTGGGGGTGGAGTTGGTGGTGGGGTTGGAAGAGGAAAGAAATTCTGTAGGGAGCCGCTATTATTAAGAGATTTTGGTTTCACTTTTTGCGTTAATGTGAGTTGTAGAGGGAGAGTTTGTTAAAGAAAGAGAGGGGGTGGTTTCGGCAGTGGAGGAAGGCTAGAGGGGAGGTTTCGGCGTGGGGGGAAGGGGATGGGGTCGGGCTAGGGTGGTGTTTCAGGTCAGTGGTGGTGGTAGGGGGAGGGAAAAAGTGATTTTGATTTTTAAAATTTTTTTAATAAATTTTTTTTCTGTTACTGAGGTTTAGTCGAGTTGGCCTCTTTAGGAATTTCGTTATAAAGTTTACTATATCAAAAATAATCAAAAGTTTGTAATATTTTGGGCAAAATGGCCAAAGTTTGTATTATTCGAGTTAAATAATCCAATAAAGAAATTGGCTCCTACTCAACCTAGGTTTATTTTGGGTATGCATATTGATTTTTGCATGGTGTAGAAATTAAAATTTTGCCCAACTTCTTGAAGTAATGGAGTAAAAACAATGTGTACATCTATTTGGTTCAAGTATTTTGAATGGGTTAATACCGAAAGCATTAGATGAATTTTGTGAAAATTTTAAGGTAAACAATGATGTTTGCTCTTCTAAAGTTAATGATATTGCTATTGAATTTAATGAGAGGAAATTAAGCACCCTATTTAAAATTCCAAACCAAGGAATATATGTTTATTTTAAATGCAAACCTTCATTCCCCTTTACTCATATTTCACAAGATGAATTAGTTATAGGATTTGGTGGATCCAAAGGAGATACCACTCTTGATCGTAACCCCTTGAACCCTTTCCTTACACTGCCAAATGCAAAGAAGTTTGTTTGTTGGACATGATTTACATGTTCTATCTTGAAACACATGTGCCGATAAATTTCCCGTCTCTCTTGATTCAACACTTGAGTCATTGCATTAATGATAATAATGTTGTTCGGTATGGTGCCTTGCTTGCTAATATTATGAAGGACAATGGAGTCATGTTAGCCGGGTTTGTGTCCCAATGCCAAAGCCATAGGAACATCTTAAAATGCTAGGACCATCAAAGGTCTAGGTTTGTGCTTGACAGATGGAGAATTGATAAAGAAAGCTGAAACAATTGAGGAAGTAGGAGAAGAAGAGCAAGAAGAAGAAGAAGAAGAAGAAGAAGAAGAAGAAGAAGAAGAAGAAGAAAAGAAGGAACCAGTGACTGAAATTCCTAAGAGAAAGAGGAATAAGAAAGAAGTTCATTATTAGGAACAAAATCCAATGAAGAGCAGGAAAAATCTCCCAAAGGATAAAAAGGAGAAACAAAGAGTGGTTACATAGAGGAGGAGTTCTAGACTTGCTAAGCAACTCTTGTCCTCTAATTTAAAGCAAGTCCTTGGTAAAATGGCTTAGTCTTTTGTTTATAAGCAAAAGCAAGATGGGGTTATGGGCTAATCAACCTAAATTCCTATTTGCAGCAAAAACAGATAATCTATAATACCCCTCATGATTGCTATAAAGGGATTTAGCAGGCTACTCATTCTAACAAGACGCATCTTTCTTTTAGGGAGCTTATTTCTCTAGTTACTCCATAGTTAAGCGTGCTTGGTCGGGAGTAGTCACCGGGATGGGTGACATCCTAAGAAGTTTCTCGGGGGTGCGCATGAGTGAGGACAAAATGCACTTGGAAGAGCTTGTGTCGGCTTATTGAGAACGATTGTTTGCCTGGATGCGCATTGGTGACGAACGACTCGACTCTATATGGGTTGGGTGTTACACAATCTCTAGGTGAATTGGGTGCATTTAGTCAACCTTCGAACCAGAATTGGTGGAGTTATACTCCAAAGTCAGTAACTAGTTGGTATTGGAGCGCAAGCTGCAGGTGAAAAAAAAATTAATATGAAGAATTGGACCTCTGAGGTTCAATTAAGCCTTATACCCGAATACTCCATAAAGACCACATATTGTTCTCTAGCCCCTAGAGTTAATAATTGTCATTGGTCTAGGGCCATATGGTGCAGATTAGGTCAGCCTAAACTTGGTTTCGTTTCATGGCTGGCTATGCTAGGTAGATTACTAACAAGAGATAGATTGGTTCATATATGTGTCACACAAGATAGCTTGTGCCTGCTTTGTGGAACTACAACTGAATGCCATAAGCACTTGTTTTTTAGTGTCCCTTCAGTAGCAGATGCTATCACCAGCTGCATCAGTAATCGGGTATAAATATCACTTTGAAGCAACTGCCTGCTTTGCTTCATTGGATCAGAAGATGAAGATGCAATAATTTTTAGGAGATAGATTGCTACGTCCTATGTATAGTTTACCACATATGAAAAGAAAGTGTTGACCATGAGTTTTGAAGATGACATATAACAAACACAAACTTGTTTGGATTAGTATTCTACAAGTGTTGTTTATAATGAAACAGGTTTGTCATGGACTTTGAAGAAACTAAGGACTGAATTCTAGAAGACTTGATGAAAGGGTGTTTTTAGGAACTTCTATAAGGAACCAAGAATAAATTGGAATTAGGAGTTGTTCCTAAATTTAGGAACGAAGCAGGTTTCCGAGACTTTGGGAACAAACGACTATATAAGAGAGGTTATTTAGCACTATGCACTAAAGAACGTATTAGAAAATAAAATCAAAATTTTAGACTTAGTTTTATTTTATGAAATTAGCATAGTTATGTTGAAAAAAATTTATATTTATGGATAAAATAAAAACAAATCTTATCTGTTTCTTGTAATTAGTTTTATCTTAATTAGTTATTTATTTTTAACCTTGAAAAAAAATCTTCTTCTCTTTAAACGGTTTTTCTTAATACTAACTTTAGTTTGTTAAACTTGATTTTTATCTATTGGTTTTAATAAAATCCGATTTTATCCTTTAGGTATTGTTCCTTAGATGTAGACGAGAATTATAATGGTTAGTTATTTAGAGATATGTATGCATTAATCTTTGAGTGTTTCCTATCTATAAATAGCTCATTGTAATTTTCATTTAGAGTATCACTAACTGAGTATATTAAAGAGAAATTATTACTTTACTGAGTCAGTGCCATCAACCGTTCTTATATGCCTTATTGTTCCTAAATTTGTTGTGAGTTCCTCTTAGTGTTAATTCGAGATATTGTAAATTATTTGAGGTTGAGATTTTGAGTGAAATCATGTATTTGAGTAAGCTTTGAGTGAAGCTAGATAGAGGACTTTGAGTGAAGTCGAGAAAGAAGAAGCAACGGTTGAGGGACTATTGTAGGGATTGGTGTTCCTAGTGGAACATGAGAAGGAACTCTAGAATAATAAGTAGTACGGAGTTGTTGTCCTATTATTAGTGGATAAGTTGTGTTTAAAATCCCTTGGTGTTGAGGTTTTTACTTCTTATAAGGTCTAGGAAGGTTTTCCACGTAAAATCTCTTATGCCTTTACTTTGTTCCTTTCGCTTTTGTTTTGAATTTCGCAAAAATTACTCGTTGTTCCTACAATACAATTCACCGCCTTCTTGTATTGATCCTAATAGAATAACGTAAAGAAACAATGCTATCTGGAGATGCGTCCATAGAGTTGTACAAACTATACAAAAGGATGTAAAGTATAGAATAGATAGCATAATACCTCATGATACTAGTCAGATTGATTGAGATTGGTTTAGTGGTCTAATAATTACACTATAATTGTTCACTTGGCTTGCTTTTTAGCCTACTGTTACTTCCTTGTTCTTTGTTTTAGGAGTCTATCCCCTTTCCCTTAAGCTTAGTCTGCCAAAAGTTCTTGGTTTTGCAATATAGTTCTCTCTTGCTTACCCAAGAAAAATGGTGGCTAACCTCTAGCTCGACAAAACATCCCTTAGATCAGGCACAAACAAAGATATATATGATTTGTTTCCTACCTCTTATCGTAGTCTCTAACTGGGAAATGTTTGTTTTGTATGATGTGATTATGAACAATAAAGTGTTTATTTAAGACATAAGATTAGAAGAGATAACATTTATCGCATTTTCAAAGATTATAACACTCAAATTTCAAAGACTCGACAGTAGTGGAAAATAATGCACGTGCTACAGTTTTTTGGCTGGAAAATGTTGCGTTTTAAACTCGTAGCGCTAGTGACACGAGCATTTGAAAAAAATTCAAATTTCTTTCTTTGATCTCCCTGCTAATGTTGGAACCACTTAATATTTGGAATGTTTGTCAACTTATCTCATGGCCAAATACTCCGCCAACTCCTCTGTCTGCTCAGTAGGAACACCCTTGCTGAATGAAATTTTCAACTTTTCAATATTAATTTTCTAACAAGATGCAACTTTATATTTTTTGTTAATATCAACTATAGTCATGCATTCCTATCGGTTTGCTCTAGCAAAAATTAAACTATCCTCAGCAAAGAGGAGGTGAGAAATCTCACGGCCATTACTACTAGCTTGTGTGATACGGATCATGAGGCGCCAAGTGTTACAAGAAGTGGTAAAGCATTTAGCAAGGCATTGTTGGCCAAGACAACCAATGACGAGCTTGACATGGGAGACTTGGGCGTATTAGGCGTTGGATTGTCACTTGGACAAGGGCCATGTTGTTCTTGTGTTACTTGGACTGGTTTAGAGTAGACGTATGTGTGTGTGTTTGTTAATTACTATAATATTTCGTTTCATGTTGTTTTTGTGTTAGTAGGAGTCATGGTTTTGCCTACGTTCTTAAAACGGTGGATTTTACATGATTCAAGTTGATTAGGAGTCGTTGTAACTAATCCTAGTTGGATTAGGAGTCTAGTTATTCTAATTCTAGTTGGATTAGGGTTTAGGATGTACTATAAATTCGGTTGTTTTCATAATAAAGAGAGACGTTAATTATTGATTAAGAATATCGTGAGTATAGAGTATTGCTGTGCATACTTTTGCTTAAAGTTTAGAGACTAGCTTGACTAGTGGATCAAAGTCGTTGCCTTTGTTCCAAACTTGAAGTCGTTGCCTTCAAGATTCACTCCATCTTCACCTTCAAAAACAAACCATAAGTGTTTCTTTTAATCAAGAAACCTCCACAACTATCTGGAACATCAAGTTCCACATCAAGTGGTATCAGAGCTTTGCCCAAGATCCCAGGGCGACACTTGTTTTTATTGCCCGAATTCATCCCGAATTTGCAGTAACTTTGGGGGCCTCGAACTCCCAGCATACTTTGAATTTTTTTAAGATTTTTGATCCTAAAATGGACTACATCTTGTCTAGTTTATTGTGTCAAAATTTCACCAAGTTTCGAGGGGTTTTGATATATTTTCGAGATCGTTCTTTGAAGGCGTGCCAGAATCGCTGGAATCAAGAACAGCGATATTAAAACGAGGATTACCAGAGTTTGGGAACGAATTTGGCTACGAAATTTTAACCGGAATCTTACAACATACCAAGCTAGATTGTGTCCAAATTTCACAATTTTTTACCGTGTTTTGAGGAAGTTACGTATTTCCCAAGTTGAGGCGGTTTGTTGAAAACTTCTTGATCATGGGGACTCCAATTACTCGAGAAGAATTGCAGACTATGATGGCGAGTATGATGAGGGACTTTAATGAAAGCTTTGCCTCCATCAATGAAAAGATTACCAACAGCACGAATGCCATTCATATGACCAACCAAAGGGTTGAAACTTTGGCCTAAAATCTGGAAGAACAAGGGGGAGAAAGACGTCCAAATAGGGAGCCACCAATAAGACCTCCAGTAGAGAGTGATAGAGACTTCAAACTCATGGAGTTGAAGGAGTTTACTTGGGGAAGGAGACGTTGAGGATCTCCAAGAATGGATTCGGCAATTTGAAAAGCTTATGGACTATAAGGGTTTCGATGAACAAAAGGCTTTCAAAGTTGCACACTTGAAGATTACTAGATATGCTAGTATATGGTTCGAAAGCTTGAGGAACAAGAGAATCAGGGATGGTGATCCACGGATTGATACTTGGTTCGAATCAAGAGGCAACTCAAGAAAAGATTCATCCCACGTGAATATCTTCAAGAGCAGTTCTTAAAGCTCAACCAAATTCAACAAAACTCTAAGAATGTGGCTGAGTATACCAAGGAGTTTGAGAAGTTGTGCATATTGTGTGAGTTGGATGAGAAAGAGGAGATGAAGATTGGACGTTTCATCACCGGATTGAGGCTTTCCATAGCCAATAAGGTAGAAACGTCTAACTACATTTTTTTTGATGATGTGCTTAGGTTGGCGAGAGATTTGAGAAGCAAGAAAGGGAGGTGAGTAAGGGTAAGGAGAAAACATACTCTAGCGGCTCCTATTCCACTTCCTACAAAAATAAGCCTACCTATAACCAATCTACACTACCACCATCTTCCTCTTCCAAATTCGACCCTAAACCAAATCCAAAAATCTTTATTAGCCCTAGAACATGCCGCCTTGGCTAAGAAGCATTGTTATAAATGTCAAGGTTTTGGTCACATCTCACGTGATTGCCCACAAAGGTTACTATTTCCCCTAAGGATCATAGGACGCTAGTTAACTTCCTTGCTCAACAAAGGGAAGAGGAGGAACGTGCATGTCTTGAGGAAGAGGAGGAAAGTAAAGAAGGGGAGTCCGACTTTGAGGATGATGAGAGATGGGATGATCAAGAGGTTCAAGAGGTCAGTCACGGACAAGGATACATTGATTTTGAGGAGATTGCTTAGAGTAGAATCCCGGCCATTGAACGAAGAAGAGGAGCAAAAGGAGAATTTGTTTTATACAAGGGCCTTAGTGAATGGTCGAGCATGCAACCTCATCATTGATAGTGGGTCGTGTGCAAACGTAGCTTCTTCTAAGATGGTGAACATCCTCGGATCGCCTACTAGAGATCATGCCAAGCCTTATGCTTTGAATTGGCTTAATGACCATGCGCCAATAAAGGTGAAGAAACAAGCACTTGTAGCCTTTTCTATTGGGGATTACAAAGATGAGTTATGGTGCGATGTTATTCCCATGGATGCTTGTTCTATTTTGTTGGGAAGGCCATGGCAATGGGCTAGGAATGTTAATCATGCTGGAAAACGCAATATCTACTCGGTTAGGGTTGGAAACAAGCGTTATAGGTTGAAACCACTTCCTCCTAAGGTGGCGCCAACAAAGGAAATAAACAAGCCCAATCTCTTCTTAAGTGGAGTTGAGTTTGAGAAGGAGATAGAGGATGGTTGCATAGGGTACGTGTTGTATCTTAGGGAGGCAAAGACCACCTAGGGATCCTCCACAAGATCCCACCTTGACCGTGCTTCTAAAAGCTTTCGAAGATGTGTTTCCTGGGATGAACTCCCACCGGACTTCCACCTATTAGAGGCATTGAACATGCCATTGATTTGGTGCCAGGAGCCACTCTTCCAAATAAGGCGGCATATAGATACAATCCAGAAGAGTCTAAGGAGCTACAAAGGCAAGTACAAGAGCTAATTGATCGAGGGTATGTTCGTGAAAGTAAAAGCCCTTGTGTTGTGCCAGCTTTGTTAGTACCTAAAAAGGATGGTACTTGGCGCATGTGTGTGGATAGTAGAGCTGTCAATAACATCACCATCAAGTATAGGTTCCCTATGCCTAGACTAGATGATATGTTGGACGAGTTACATGGCGCCAAGATCTTCTCCAAGATTGATTTGAGGGGTGGATACCACCAAATGAGGGTGAGAGAAGGGGATGAATGGAAGACTGCGTTTAAAACCAAGCAAGGGTTATATGAGTGGATGGTTATGCCCTTTGGGTTGTGCAATGCACCAAGCTCTTTCATGAGGTTGATGAACGAGGTATTACGCCCCTTTATTAACTCTTTTGTTGTTGTTTATTTAGATGACATTCTGATTTATAGTCAAACAAAAGAGTTGCACTTCGATCATTTGAAACAAGTTTTTGAAGCTTTGCGTGCACAACAACTATATGGTAAGATGGAAAAGTGTACGTTTTTGGTTCCTAGTCTTGTTTTCTTGGGGTACATTGTCTCGAGTGATGGTGTACGAGTTGATCCTTCCAAGGTGGACGCCATTTCTTCTTGCCGAACCAAAGAATGCACATGATGTGAGGAGTTTTCATGGGTTGGCAAGTTTTTATAGGCGTTTTATACGCAATTTTAGTACTATTGCGGCCCCTCTTACTGAGCTTACAAAAAAAGGTGAGTTTATTTGGAATCACAATGCAAAGAGGGCCTTTGAAGAATTGGAAGCTAACCTATGTAATGCACCTAGGTTCTTGCCTTACCGTATTTTTCCAAATTATTTGAGGTTGAAACGGATGCTAGTGGTTTGGGAATAGGTCTTTGTGCTTCTACAAGAAAAACGTCCCATAGCCTTTTTTAGTGAGAAATTGAATGGGGCTAAACTTAACTATTCCACTTATGACAAGGAGTTTTATGCCATCATTCGTGCACTTGAGCATTGGGTCTCATTATCTTCGTCCTAAGCCTTTTGTGCTTCATTCGGATCATGAGAGTCTAAAACATATACATGGGCAACAAAAGCTTAATGTGAGACATGCTAAGTGGGTGGAATTTTTGCAATCCTTCACATTTTCGTCTAAGTATAAAGAAGGCAAGGAGAATGTTGTGGCGGATGCATTGTCTAGGAGGGGGTATTTGTTGGCGAGTCTTGGAAGCTCGTTTACTTGGGTTTGAGATTCTCAAACAACATTATGGTGATGATGATGACTTCAAGGATTTGATTGCTACTCCCCAAGGTTCCTATGTTTGTCAAGATGGGTTCTTATTTAAGGAAAATCGGCTATGTGTGCCCAAGTGTAGTGTGCGTGAGTTGCTAGTAAGGGAGATGCATGCGGGAGGTATTGCTGGGTCACTTTGGGGTACATAAGACATATGACTTGTTATGTGAACATTTCTATTGGCCTAAGATGCTCAAAGATGTTCATCAAGTAATTGAGAGATGCGCCACATGCCAAAAGGCCAAGAGCACTTTCCACAAAGGTTTGTACACTCCATTGCTCGTTCCTAGTGCTCCTTGGGATAGTGTAAGCATGGACTTCATTGTGGGGTTGCCACGCACAGCGAGAGGTAAGGATTCCATTATGGTAGTGGTTGATCGTTTTAGCAAGATGGCTCATTTTATACCTTGCCATAAAACGGATGATGCTAGCAATGTGGCTGATTTGTATTACAAAGAGGTAGTACGTCTTCATGGTATTCCCAAGAGTATAGTATCAGATAGAGATACTAAGTTCCTTAGTTACTTTTGGAAGACTCTTTGGAAACTTGTGGGAACTAAACTACTATTTAGTACTTCGCATCACCCCCCAAACCGATGGACAAACCGAGGTCACCAATAGAACATTAGGTACATTGCTACGAGGTTTGGTGAGTAAGACTACAAAGGATTGGGATGTGCGTTTGGCTCATGCGGAGTTTGCCTATAATAGGGCGCCTTCATCTACAACAGTTCATCTCCATTCCTTATTGTTTATGGTGCTAACCCACATATTCCTATTGATCTTGTTGATTTGCCACGAGGAGATCTTGTTAACTTTGATGCTCAAGCTCGTCAACAATCCTTCATGAAGACTTGTAAAGAAGTTAAGTTGCAAATTGAGAAAATGAATGATCTTTATAAGCAACGAGCTAATAAGCACCGCAAATTCCAAGAGTTTCAAGTAGGTGATTTAGTATGGTTAAATCTACGCAAGGAGAGGTTTCCCGAGAAACGAAAGAACAAGTTTATGCCACGGGGCCGATGGACCATTTCGTGTGCTAGGGCGTATTGGTGACAATGCATACAAGTTGGAACTTCCTGATTCTTATGGAGGTGTGAGTTCTACCTTTAATGTGGGTGATTTAGCTCCTTATGTACTTGACGAGAATTTGGGGACAAATTCTTTTCAAGAAGGGGAGAATGATACGGATCATGAGGCGCCAAGTGTTACAAGAAGTGGTAAAGCATTTAGCAAGGCATTGTTGGCCAAGACAACCAATGACGAGCTTGACATGGGAGACTTGGGCGTATTAGGCGTTGGATTGTCACTTGGACAAGGGCCATGTTGTTCTTGTGTTACTTGGACTGGTTTAGAGTAGACGTATGTGTGTGTGTTTGTTAATTACTATAATATTTCGTTTCATGTTGTTTTTGTGTTAGTAGGAGTCATGGTTTTGCCTACGTTCTTAAAACGGTGGATTTTACATGATTCAAGTTGATTAGGAGTCGTTGTAACTAATCCTAGTTGGATTAGGAGTCTAGTTATTCTAATTCTAGTTGGATTAGGGTTTAGGATGTACTATAAATTTGGTTGTTTTCATAATAAAGAGAGACGTTGATTATTGATTAAGAATATCGTGAGTATAGAGTATTGCTGTGCATACTTTTGCTTAAAGTTTAGAGACTAGCTTGACTAGTGGATCAAAGTCGTTGCCTTTGTTCCAAACTTGAAGTCGTTGCCTTCAAGATTCACTCCATCTTCACCTTCAAAAACAAACCATAAGTGTTTCTTTTAATCAAGAAACCTCCACAACTATCTGGAACATCAAGTTCCACATCATTGTGCACCATGAAGAAGATTATTCATACTAGCTTTTTTCATAAGAGCAGAAAATACATCAACTACCAAAATTAATAAATAGGGGGAAAGAGGGTTACCCTAATGGAGTCCTCGGGAAGGAGACACTAAGCCACATACCTTGCCATTCACCAAAAAGGAATTTAACTGAAGTTACATGCTCCATCACAAGCCCAACCCATTGCACAATGAAACCCATTTTCAACATTAACTCTCGAAGAAAACACCATTGCACCCCTTCTCCCGGAGCTTCTATATTTCATAACATTACACAACTCCATAGCAATGACGGCATTGTCGGTAATAAGTCTCCCTGAAACAAAAGCGCTCTGGTTTTCTAAAATAACGTTCAGTAATATAAGCTTGAGTCTATTAGCCAGAAGTTTAGACACCACTTTATCAACACATATTTGGGCCTCCAAATGAAAAAAAAATAATGAAAACGATAAATATGGTGAGTTTTGGGATGGAAACAAAGGAGAGAAAATAGGGTGGGGTATGGTAAAAAAAAAGGAAAAAATTTGATGGACCCAAAAATTAGTCTGACCATTGGGAGTAAAAAAAGAGGTTTTTGAATAAGTTGGGCATACATGATGTGGATGAGAGAGGAACTAAAAAAATAATTGATAGACCCCAAGTCCCCAACAAAGGGTTTAACTATTGGCTTTGCACTTATAGCTTAAGTTACCGGAAAAGTTGCCGGAGTTCTTGTCGCCGGAGTTATTGTCGCCGGAAAATGGGCCGGAAAAGTTGCCGGAGATCCTTGTTGATGAGAGAGATGGAGTGAGAGAGTGATGGAGAGTGAAGAGAGTGAGGGAGAGTGAGTGTTAGAGTATAAATAGTTAAATACATGTATATGTATTTATACAGGGCGTTAGTAGGATATTTCAGGGCGGCATTTAGCAAATGAGATAATTTATTGTCACACCTAATAACATGTAAACTTGATTCTATACAACAAAACAAAACATGGTATAACAAAAAAATAGATGGTGGGATAACTAATGGGATATTTAATATTTGTCACATTAACAATAAAGTAAATATAATTCTACCACATGAAAAACAATATGCATATTGCACGAGTTTAAAAGTTGCTTATTGTCAAAACATTTCTTAATATATCAACTGAAAAAGTTTACATGGATTGACACTCCTAATCGTTTAATTAAACATGTTGGGTTAGTAACTCAATAGTTTTTCCTACTTCGGTTATACCATGTCGACATTGGCAAGTGTTACAATCCAATAATTACATTCCTTCAATCTCTCAGCTACACACAATTTTGTAGGAACCAGTTTTTGAAAATTTTAAACAGGTTTTGGCTCCCATTTGTTCAAACTTTAAATTACATATTTAACTTCCCTTATTTTTCTAACTTATGTGTAATTGGTAGATTCAGATTGCACCACATATAACATGTTACACTCAAAGGAAGAGGTGGTAGTTTAGTGGAGTATCACCCCGAATTCCAGGGCTTTTGCCCAAAGTTCGAATCCTCATCCCAATAATGTGTTGGGAATTTCTCTTGTGGTGGCAATGGGCCTTATGCATGTTGTCTTTTGGGTTGTTAAGTCTTGTACCCAACCTTTGAGCTGGTGTGCCCTATAAGCTAGTATCCTAGTAGGGGTTAGTCCTTGGGCCAATTATCTCTCCTAATTAAATAAAGCATGTTACATTCGAAGCAAATATTGATTAATATCTAACACAAATATAACAGGACATGACCCATCTAACCGCTCTGCTCAGCTCTCTAATGAATCTTGCAAGATGGTCTCGCGTCTCTCTTGGTCAACGAAGGGGAAAATGTTCCTCTTCCTCCTCCACTTATGGCTAAAGAAACTAGTTGTTGATCCGGGCGATGCCCCAGATTATTTACCAATGTGAATTTGAAGTGTTAAATCAAACACTTGAGAGAAGTGGAAAAAGAGAGCTATAGGTATTGGATTCTGCTTAGGAAAGAATCAGCTAGTTCCTTTTAGATTTTCTACATAGTAAATTATAATATAGATTATTGATCAATATAACCACCGGCTTCAAGAAAGTACATATATATAAATATTTGATGAATTACAAAAACTATAATACAATCTTGTTTTGAAATTTAGGTTAATGTGTAAGAATATAATCGATGCAATAAAAGTCTAGTAGTATCAATTATGGAGGTTATAAAAATTTTAAGAGTTTTTTTTTTAATATAAGAGTACTGAAAGGTAGGACACACTATTATTAGCATTAGAATAATGAGTATTAATATATACATTTTGTATTTAATTGTTAACTAGAAGTTGGAGGGTACTTTGGAGCTTACCCACTCAAGAAGGAAACCTCATCACTAACTAATGCCAGAAATAGCGAGTAAGCAAGTAGCTTACATTCCTATCTGGGCAACAACCTTTTTTGACCCACTTGTAGCGTTTTCACATTGGTTGGAGCAATCTTCATGTCTAGGAAACTCTCCTAATGGTTTCAAGAGGCTTTGGAAGTAACCAGTGGCTAGAAAGCCTCCATTTTTGGAGATGTATGCCTAGCTGGTTTTAGTTTGCTTAATTTAGTAGGTTTCCTTTGTTTTCTTTACTTCTATAAATATGTAACACCTACTAGGTTCTAAAATTATATTTGAGTGAATGAAAAAATGGAGCTTTAAGCTTTGTTAAGATTTGGAAGTATTTCTCCAAGTTTTCCTTGTGTTTAAGAAGTGAACTTGAACCCAAAAACTTTAAGTTAATTGAGTGAAGCTTAATTTAAAAGAGAGTTAGATTAATTAGTGAGTGAAGCTAATCAAATCTACCCACATATCCTTCCTACTTCCCAGATTTGAGTGAAACCCTTAACGTGGTTTAGAAACCTTAAGTAATCATAAGTGAGTGGAATTTGTGAGAACTTAAGTAGAATCCCTAACTGGATTCATATCACTTGCATTTTAGTCCTTGTTCTACTAAAGACCCTATTTAACTACTTATTTAAACACATTTATATATGAACTGGATGAACTGTGGTTTAAGTTCAAAATGTGTAGCACTGATTGTAGGCCTATTAATGGAGGTGGTTGTCTCATCGGGTATTGTATGATCCCGTAGAGACTTAGGTGATTCGTCCCGCCATTTTTTCCTTCGTTTTCTTCTTCTCCTTTTACCTCCTAATCTCCTAGCCGTGGCTTCGATTTCCGTATCAATAGCAATTAAAGAATTTGAACCACTGGCACGAGTTTGCATGCAACAAAAGAAACTAGAGTCAAAAGAGCAATAGTAGCAAAAGAGAATGATAGGTGACGAAAAGTTTAGTTAAACAAATAAGAAATAAATTAATCTAGTACTGTTAGTCATCGGCAACGATACTAAAATTTCATAGTTGTGTCGCGCACCAAACAAAAATAAATAACCTAACTAACCTCCTAACTATGTAGCAGGGTAAGTTAGAGTTAGGGATGGACATGGACCCTGGACCCAACCCATTTTCAAGGGTATGGGACTAGAAAATTGAGACTCATTAGGTCTGGGTCTGTGTCTGTGTCCGGGTGTTAAAATTTGGGTCTGGGTCTGGGTATGGGTTTGATAAATTTAGACCCAGACACTCCCCATAGACCCATATTTTTTACATATTAAATATATATGTATTATAATACAAAGTATATATATAAAGAGTAATAAAACTTTTTGCTAGAACTCAAGTCAACTTGTTGTGGATGTTTTAATTTAAAATATTTTATACCAGTATTAGACTCTTATTTAGGTCTTTTTAACATTTTAATGAGTAAAAAACGGGTGTAAAAATATCACGGTTTAAAAGAATAATCCAATCTTCTAATAAGCTTAAGACCCATTTATGACCCGTTTTGGACCCAGGACCCGCCAGACCCATCGGATCTAGGTCAGGATCCGATTTTTTGTCTGGGTCCAAATCGAAATATATGGGTCTGGGTCTGACCGGACCTACCCCTGACCCGACTCATGCCCATCCCTAGTCAGAGTCAATCCCACAGTGACAATCAATACCAAATACTAGACATTTTTTACTTTATTCAACTATATAGGTGACTAACGATTAATCGAAACAATTATGAACTAATTAAATAAAATATCAAAGCAAGGGTTAAACTACTAAACTAAAGCATCTAGAGTTAAGTATCACCGCTAACCAAAATCAATGCATTAGAATCCCTTCTCCCAAATAATCAAATAATATGCCACAAAATAAAGGAAGAATGTACCATTCTATTACCAATAACCTCTCTCGAGTATTAATAACTTCTCTAAAAGCAATCAAACATAATTATGCAAATTAAAGACATTAAGCACCACACTCTATAATTCCTAACAACCAATTCTACCTATTCACATGGAGAATTTCATGTCCCTATTGAATAAATCACAACCATCTTTATGAATTTCAAGTTGTCAACAACATAAATTGTTATGCAATCTTGGTTGCATGACCTTTATGCATCTCATCTACCAAATTTAGATATGCATTAAAGAAATATAAATCAATCATTATGCAGTAATAAGTGTTGCTATATAAGATCATGCAATTAATTGCATGTTCTTTCTCTCCCAATACCAATTCTTCTCAAACACGTACCTTTTCTCCTAAAACACACTTGAATTTCTCATACAATGTCAAGTTTAAAAGCATCTTTTATTTTACTTGCTTTAGCTTTTCATGTTTCGAAAGGCCATGACTACTTGACTTATGTTGTAACATGACCTACAACATTTTGCCTAGACCTAACTCAATCCCTTCATAACCCACATTGTCTTCAACCCGTGAAAACTGATAATTTCACGATTCACAGCATATGGGACGAATATTATGCGGTCTGGTGGAAAGTCAAACCAACATTTCTTATTACTAAATGTGATATAGACCAACTGGCAAATTTGGAAATACGGCTTAATAGTAATTGGATCGACAACATCAATCCAAATAATAATCAAAAGTTTTGGAAACACGAATGGAAAGAACACGGCAGTCGTATGCAACCTCCAATGACCCATCATGAATATTTTGAGCTTCATTTATCGTTAGAGGTGTAACTGGATTGAACTAGATTGGACTTTGCCAAATCCAAAACCATTCTAAAGTTTTTTGGACTCGAGAAATTGAGTTCAAATCAGATCCAAACTTTTTTTTTTTGAGTGCGATCCGATCCGAAACTTTTTCTTGAGTCGAATCCGCAGTCTAGTTCGGCCGATTGTTATATAATATATTAGTTTTTTTTTATCTATTTAGTTTACAATGTTTTCTCATGATTGAGTCATTGAAATTTGAAAAATTGGACTCATTATATCCATTACACAAAGTAAGTTACATAAACTTCTGGCGCCATGTAAAAAGATTTAGAGCGTGAATGTTAAGAAGTCCAAAATTTCAAAAAAAAGTCAAAGAATTTTTTAAAATATACATTATATTATTATATATTATATATTATATATTATATATTATATATTATATATTATATATTATATATTATATATTATATATTATATATTATATATTATATATTATATATTATATATTATATATTATATATTATATATTATATATTATATATTATATATTATATATTATATATTATATATTATATATTATATATTATATATTATATATTATATATTATATATTATATATTATATATTATATATTATATATTATATATTACATATTATATATTATATATTACATATTACATATTATATATTATATGCTAAAATAATTTTTAGACTTGATTGGACTTATTTGACTCCAAGGAGGTGAGTCCAAATCCAGTCCGAAAATATTTGGACCCGAAAATTTGGGTCCGAGTCGAGCCGAAACATTTTTCAGTCTTATATAGTCTGACAAGTTTTGATTGGACTGGATTGGACTATGGACTTTTCGTAGTCCACTTACACTCCTATTTATCTTGGTGGGATAAGATCAACATGTTGGATATCCTCATAAAAAATGTTTTTGTCCCGGAAAAGTTACACGATATTAATAGGATGAATAATACACTTATTGCAGAGTTAGGTCGTGCTCCAATTATTTCATGTTCGTTTATTAATGCTCCAAGGATATGTCGGTTTGCTTAACGAATGATGGAAAGAACATTAGGACATATCATATGCAATGCAAGAAAGATGCTTGCCAATCTAAAAAATCACAAATTTATATCCCTTTCAAAAAACTACCTTTTACAACAAATTTTTTTCAAAAAACTACATTTTAAAAATTTTCATTCAAAAAACTACCTTATATAACAAATTTATTTCAATATACTACCATTTTACGTTTATATTCAATACTAATCAATAAATGACAATCACCGTAGGTGTTGTTGCCGGTGGGGTAGCGAGAAAAAAAAAGGAGAGAAACGAGAGGGGAAGAAAGAAAAGCAATTTACGGTGACTCAATTATTAGTATATTGAAAGAAATTGTTATATAAGGTAGTTTTTTGAAAGAAATTTTTTAAAAGGTAGTTTTTTTGAAACAAATTGATTATAAAAGGTAGTTTTATAAAATTATTCCCTTTATAAAATTCATGTTTATTGAAGGGATATAAATACTTAATAAAATATGTTCCAGAAGCTAGTTTTAATTATATAATTAATGAAAGGAAAAATTAATTCTTATAACCCAACCTTTGCACCCTTTGCTCAAATTAATCCTACCTTCTGATTATTTTTTAATAATCCAATCTTTTAGCCTAATCTGCTCATTTTGAACCGTGACCTGTTGAAACAGGTTGGTGAGTTGGTGACTAGTTGAATAAGTTAATTGGACACGTGTCTTGTTCTAATTCGTTCTAATTTAACTAATCAATTTTAATTTTAATTAATTAACTAATCAATTTTAATTTTAATTAGTTTAACTAATGAAAACTAATAACAACCAACCACCCCACCACCACTGCCAACAACATCACCACCACTTCGCCCCACACCACCACCAACCACTGCGAACAACACCAATCCTATTTAGCCCACACCACCACCAACCACCGCCAACAACACCAATCCTATTTAGCCCCACACCACCACCACCACTGCCACCAAGAACACTAGCACTTTGGCCCAACAACACCACCACCATTACCAACAACACCACTCCCATTTCTCCCCACACCACCACCAACCACCACACAACCTCCGCACAAAACCCCACCCCACCCCAACAAGACCACAACACAACCATCATCAGTTCATCACCACCATCTTAAACCATCAACAATTTATGCCTCTCTTCCGTCATCGATTTTGCAGCCAAAATCATAGGGTGGGTTGAATTTGAGTTCTTCGAGGAGAGGGGTTCATCGAGGAAGATACCGGAGGAGGAGGATGAAGTGATGTCATTTCAGAGGTGGGAAGGATGAGGTAGAGGATGACGTGGCGGCTAACCATATGTCGAAGGAAATGAAGGGGATGGAGGAGGAGGAGGAGGATGGGCGAGCGGTTGAAATGGTGTTGTTGGAAGATGGGCCTCGTGGGTTCGTTGCCGGAGATGGGCCTGATGATGTCGGAAATTGTTGAAGTGCTGTTGAAATAGTGTTGTCGGAACTCGCAGGGGCCAGGGGGTGGGAGGCGCTCGTGAGGGGTGGTGAAGGGGAGGATGATAGAAAGGGAGGTAAGAGAGGGAAACAGAGGGAGAGAGACTAAAGAAGTAAAGAAAAGAGAAAAATAAAATAAAAAATTTTACAACCTAAGCAGGTTACCGGTTTTTTGGTTTAAAATGAGTAGATAATGTTAAAAGGTCGGATTATTACAAAATAATCAAAAAGTGGGATTAATTTGAGTGAATGGCCCAAAGGTTGGATTATTAGAATTAATTTTTCCTTAATAAAATATGTTAGAAGCTAGTTTTAATTATATAATTTTTTCTTTATGCATTACGGAGCATACAGTAAAACATCTCAAAAAAAAGTAATACGAGTATTTATGATAGCTTAATGTACTTCGTACGATGTACATTAGGCAATTAATCACTGGTAAAATGCATTAATATCTAAATTTGGAAAGCATATTAAAGCGACATTAATTGAAACTTGCAAAAATCATTTACTTACTACTAAATTTCTTCAGGAAAAAGACAAGTATCGAGCTCTTGAATAAAATTCCACTCCAAAACAGATGTTTTCCCTATTTTGCTTAATCCTAACACATTCTAACAAAAAATAGAAAAAAAAAATACAATTCCAATTTAAAATTATTCAAAATCCTATCAAAATTGAAATTGAAAGCCTATATCTAATGAAAAATAATTTTCCTTTAAAAAAAAATTAATTTGATCTTTTTGAAATTAAGCAATTATCTATGCAAATCTTAATAGAAATATATCTTTTTAATAAATGTATCTAGCATACAAATACAAACATCTACTCCCTCCGTTTCTTTTTAATTTACACACTTTCCTTTTTGGTCTTTTTTTTAATCTACATAATGTTACTTTTTCTATTTTTGGTAACATGTCACATCTATCTTCTCCTCTTTTTCCACCCATGTCATCTACTTTTTTATATTTTAACCCACTTTATAGTTTCTCTCTCTCACTTTTCAGTTTCTCTTACATACTTTTGTACTTCCTCCTTGGTTCTCCCCCAAAGTGAAGTGAGTAACCTAAAAAGAAACGGAGGGAGTATAACTCTAGAATTTCAAATGATATTAAATCTATTTCCTTACTTCAACATTTTGGATATTTAAAAAAAAAAAAATTTATAATAAATGGAAACATGATGGTTACTCATGGATATATAATTATAGTCCTGCATAAGTATCTTTTGATAATGATCTGTTAGTTAACACAAATATTCCAACATGATGGTTACTCATGAAAATTGTCTAATTTTCCTTCAATGTTGCTTTTGTTAGTTTGTTTAGATTTAGTTTTGCTTGAAATTGGGTTCATCTTGCATGAATTTGGTGGTGTGAAGTTCTTGCTATTGTTGATTAGCGTGTGTAGGTTTGGGAAAAAAATCCCGGTACAAGGGTGGGGTAAAATTCGTTTCCGCCCAACCATATGGACGGGTGAAGTCAATTTCTGCTAATCCATATTGACAGGCAAAAATCAATTTCTCCCACCCATATGGTTTGGCGGAAATTGATTTTGCCTGTCCATATGGTTAGCGGAAATCAATTTCGTCGTCTCACCTTGATCGATTTTTCTTTAACGATGGTGTTTTGGGAAAAAGTAGGGCAATTCAACAAATTTTAGGGCGATGAATTATAACTTGAAGTTTTGGATTAGAAGAACTTATATTGCTGCTATTGAATTGTTGCGGTTTTACCTATACGCAGCAATAAAGTGCGAAGCGTAAAAAATAGCATATTGTTGCGGTTCCTAATAGAAATCGCAACAATAGACTTTTTAATTAATAGTAGAAGACACCTAGAGTTTTCCTTGTTAAGTTGGTGGACTGGGTGTGCGCAGTTTTTTACTTTTATTTTTTCTTCCTTCGTTCCCTCTCCTCACTCCTTCAACGATCTCTTCATTCATCTCCTTCGTTCTCTCTCCTCACTCCTTCAACCCTCTCTTTGTTCTCTCTCCTCACTCCTTCAACCCTCTCTTATATCTCGTTCTTGAGTCCTTCGTTTCCTCTCCTCACTCCTTCGAATAGTACACCGTTCTTCGTCGAATATATCTCCTTCGTCAGCCGTTCATATCACCAGACAAAGACGAAGACTCCTTCGTCGGCCGCCGACTCCCCTCTCTCTCCCATTCATCGTCGCCGGTGGCCAAACGCGAACGCCAACGCTCTCATCCTCGCAGGTGGCCAAACATCGCCGCATCCTCGTCTTCTTACTTGGCTCATGGGTCCTGGATCACCGTCCGTCGTGGGTCGCCGTCTCTCGTGGTTGGTGGCCAAACACAAAGGTGTGTCATTGATAAGTGTCTCTATATTTTTAATTTTGTTTCATTCGTATGCTTATTGAATTGGTTCATTTGTTGAACTTTCTAGATTTCTTCCTATTTCTTTCGCTGATCTAAAAAATGGAGGTTCTATTACTCTATTGCTCAACCTGCTTTGGTGCTTAATCCTCCTGCAACTTTGGCAGATCAAAAGCCTACTTCAGAGTTTTTCGTCAGTTTCGTGGTCGTGACTTTTGGTTTTCGTTCGTGGTCCTGCAACTTTATTTATTTATTTTTTTCATTTTTGTATGTAATTAGGTTCTATTACTCTAGTTTCATTTTCTCATAAGGTTATCTTAATTTTTTTATTTCATCTGTCAGATATTGTAATTTTTAATTTTCATTATTTTTAAATTTCTACTTAATGCATGAATTCAATCAGCTGTAACTAGTTCGTTTTAGTCATTTTTTATTTTAATTTCGTTTTAACAATCAAAATAATATGGAGATTTAAATTACAATTTTTTTTAAAACGTGCACCGATAAGTGCATTTCTAACGTACTTTATGAGCTCTTTTTGGTTTGGTTTGATCCTCTTTATACCCTTTTCTTCCCTCTTTCTTCCTCATTTCTCTCTCTCTTTCCTTCACTTGATCATTGTTGATCATTGTGACATTTCGCTAGATTTTCGGTCAATTTTGACTGGATTTCTAGTACATTTGCTTTCACCGTGTTTTCTCGTGCTTTGATTGCAGGTATGATCTTTTATAAGGTCAAGAGTTGGGAGATACGGTAATAGGCGGGAGTTTCGAGGAGTTTGCACGCGCGAAAATGGAATAAAGGAAGCTTGACTTGAGCTCCATGGTGTGCCCGCACTCTCTTAGCACTGCCCGCACATTTAGGTGCGCCCGAACCGCCCACAGATTGGGCATTTTTATTATCAGTCAGTTAGGTGCGCCCGCACCAGATCATAGGTGCGCCCGCACCAGATCATAGGTGCGCCCGCACCAATCAGGTGCGCCCGCACCATATCCATGGTGCGCCCGCACCTTTCCCAGCGAAGATTGGCTATCTGAGTCAGTAGCCTTGGTGCGCCCGCACTACATTTTTCCGCCAGAAATTTGTAATGTTCGTGGCTATTAAAAACAAGGGAGATTATTATTTTGGGGGAGGCTTTTATTTCTAGTTTTTAGAGAAGATTATTAGGGCTTACATTAGAGAGAAAAAACACTTAGCTTTTGATCAAGATTTGAGATTCGTAGATTATAGTTTGTGATTTCTACAACATTGAAGGTATATTTAATTCAATTAGTTTCAAAGTTTCAATTTTTATTATCTCCTTTCATTGCTATTATTTGTTCTTCCCATTTATTAGATCTACTTTATTGTAGTTTCATAATTGTTATTTTTATTAGATTAATTATCTCTTAATTATGTTTAGCCCTAGATTAGTCATAGATTTCATGTTTTATTGCTTAGAATCCATGATTAGTGAGTAGTTCCCCATCTAGGGCTAGGGTGAAAGTATGGATTAGGGTTTAAATGTATTGTTAATGTGATTGTGATGATTTAAAGACGTTTATGCATTGATCTTGGTGTTTTGAGGCCTTAGGATAGATATTGATCACATTTGTGCTTTGGTATTTTGATTTCAAATGTTCTTAATTGAATTATGAATTCTTTTATCATCCCTATGAATCAACTTAATTTCTAGGCCAAGATATTGGGTAGAAATTAAGGGGATCCTATATTAGGGGTTTTCCAAATTCATTGGATCTCTTAATCAATTGACTAAAGACCATTCGAGAGAGGATTTAGTTGATTGATTAAGCGATCATTCTCGAGGACCATTCGAGAGAGGACTCGGGTATTTTAGAGGAAAACTAAACCTTGCCTAATTGTCACATTTGATTCACAATTGCATTAATAAACGTTGTCCACTTTGATCCATACTAGTAACCTTAACTCTAGTGTCTTCCTTATTCATATTTTCATCTCATACTATTTGCTAGTTCTTTGATAATAGTTTGTTTTAGTTGTTACAAAAATCATTCAAAACCCCCCAAAACCCTTCAATTAGGTAATTTAGACTTAATAGACTTTGATTAATCCCAATTTCCCTGTGGATCGACCCTTGACTTGCCTTTACTACGTTCTTAGTAATTGCTTGTTAGGAGTTATAAATATTGTTTGAAAAGCAATTTTTTTGGTGCCTTAACGACACACTAAAAACCTCTTATCAAAATGGCGCCGTTCTTGGGAAATTGTGCTATTAATTGAAGTTTATTTTAGTTTAGCTTTGCTTAGTTGATTTTTCTTTTCTTTTTGGACTGTGGTTGTTATTTGCTAATCCTCTACTTAGCTTTGTTGTTGTTACATGAGAAGAAGAGCTCACGGTTCACCCACCTTTCCTCTAGATCCAGAAATTGACCGTACATTGCGAAAGCTTCGGAAAAATTTGGAAGATTTGTCTTTGGGTTCCGAACCATCTTCACCAGCCTCAAGTACAACAAGCGAAGTTCGATCAGAAATGGGTGAAGCAAATCCACAACTCTTTAGGGATTTCGGAAATCCGGGTTCCTATGTTCTTCAAGGTGGTATTCGACTCCCCACCACTACTACGAATTTCAGCATTCACCCTCAGTTCACTCGAATGGTGAAGGCAGAACAATTCTGTGGAGGGTCGGATGAAGATCCTCTGGACCATCTTGACAGGTTTCTTGAGATATGTGCCATGATAACCACTAATGACGTCTCTCCAGACTACATCAAGATGCATTTGTTCCGGTCTTCTCTTACCGGAAAAGCAAAATCATGGCTCAAGAGTTTACCTGCTAACTCCCTCACTACATGGGAGGAAGTCACAATGGCTTTTCTGAAGAAGTACTTCCCGGAGTGGAAGACGGCAGACATAAGGAGGAAGATCTCCTCATTTGAGCAAGAGAACGATGAGACACTTGCAGAAGCTTGGGAGCGGTTCAAGGCGATGAGCCGTTCATGCCCACACCATGAGTTCACCAAGAATCTACTCATGCGATTCTTCTATGATGGCCTTGATCCTATATCACGTGCCAACCTTGATGCTGGAGCGGGAGGTCAACTTTCTAAGATCCCGCAAGATCAACTTGAGTCCACCATTGAAGAGGTAATTAAGAACTATTCATGGGGTGGACGTCGAAGAGGTGCTCCACCTAAGAAGAGTGGAAAGTTTGAATTAGATCCCATGGATCAAATTCAAGCTAAGATGGATCAACTTGACAAGAAGCTCTCCAAGATCAACCTCGCATCATCTACTCCATCACAGGTAAATTCTTTTTCTTGTGATATTTGTGGAGGTACTAATCATGATACATCTTATTGTGGAGGTACAAATTCGGAGCATGTGGCGGCAATCAACTCTAGAGGAGATGGTTACCAAGGAAACCAAGGGTATAGAAGCAATCAACAAGGAGGTTGGAAACAACCCCAACAAAACTTCAATCAAGGCTTCAACCAACCTCAACAAGGATGGAATCGGCCTCAACGGGGTACAACCAAGGTCGACATCAAGGGTATGTGCAAGGGTATAGCAGAAACTATAATCAAGGTGGTTCATCCTCACAAGGGTCTCATGTCTACCAAGCTCCACATCAAAGAGCCAATACCCAAAAACCTCCCTCTAACCCTCCGTTCTCCAAACAAAATCCAGAACCCACTCCATCTCCCGAGCCAACCTCTCTCCAAATTCTCCAACAACTTCAATCCATGAACCAAATCCTCCAAAACCATGAGCAAAGGTTTTAAGAGCTACAAGCCCATAATAAAATGCTTGAAACCCAAATTGCCCAAGTAGCGAGAAAAATCCTTCTACTCCCACAAATCGACTTACGACCGACCTATTCCTAACCCCGACCTCCATCAAGCCAAAGCCATTCATTTGAGGTCGGGAACAAGTTCCGAGGGTCCCAAGATGCCAGCCGAGGAGGTAGAGAAGGATGAAGAAGGTGGGGTTGTTGAGAAAGAAGTTGAAGTTGAGGAAGGCGAGAGAGAAGAAAATGTGGGGAAGAGATGAGACCCAAGTCCAAGTTGGTGATAAGCGCCCTTTGCCATCATCTCCACCAACTAAGACCTATGTGCCTCCAGGTTCCCTATCCTCGGCGGTTGGTCGAGAGAAAATTAAGTGACAAGTTCACCAAATTTCTCAATGTGATGAAGAGCCTACTGAGATCAACATACCATTCCTTGAGGCTATGTCTCAAATGCTTAGGCATATGCTAAATTTTTGAAGGAGATCCTCTCCACCAAGCGGAAGCTTGAAGATGAGCTTATCACCTCGCCCTATCAAGTGAGTGCTCTTGTGCAACGTGCTATGCCTAAGAAGCAAAGAGACCCCGGGAGTTTCACCTTGCCTGGTGAAAATAGGTGATCCAGAGCCCCAGGGTGCATTGGCCAATTTAGGAGCGAGTGTGAGTTTGATGCCACTTGTCTATTGCTAAGCACCTTAATTTTCCTCTTCATCAGACACGGAAAACTATTCAATTGGCGGACCGCCTTTGTGAGAGTCCCCCATGGTGAGTTGGAGGATGTACCAATTCAAGTTGGGCATGTATTTGTGCCTTGTGATTTTGTGGTGATGGATATGGAGGAAGATCAGGAGACTCCTCTTATTCTTGGAAGAGAGACTCTAAAGACGTTGGGAGCCGGTGATCAGTTGCAAAAATGATACTATCACGGTTGAGGTAGCCAATGAGCGGGTTGTATTTGAATTCTCTAAGACTTTGAAGAGGCCCGTGATAGAGAGAATTTGCCGGGTCGACCTAGTGGAGAATGAGATAGAGGATGCTTTGTGAGTGTGGTTCACAGGGAATGAGTTGTATGCTTCTCTTCTTTTGAAGCCCCTAGCTTGGACTTGGAAGAGGTGAACGAATTCTCATTGTTTCTTGACACTACTATTGAGGAGACAAAAGAGGAAGCATTTGAGGTTCTCGCGACATCCAGCGACAAAGAGGAGTGTTCTAAGCCTCCTCCCGAGGTAGAATTCAAACCCCTTCCCTCTTCTCTTAAATATGTTTTTCTTGATGATGCATGTACTTATCCAGTTATTGTCGGTTGAGTCTCGATGACATCTCTATATCAAAATTGATTGAGATACTACAAAAATATAAAGATGTCATTGGGTACTCGATAGATGACCTTAAGGGGATAAGCCCTTCTCTTTGCTATGCATCGTATCCATCTCATCGATAGTAATGCCTCATCCATAGAGCATCGAGAGAGGCTCAATCCTAATCTCAAAGAGGTTGTAAAAAAGGAGATTATGAAATTGCGTGACGCGGGAATCATCTACGCTATCTCCAGATGCAAGTGGGTGAGCCTGGTTCACGTGGTTCCAAAAAAGGAGGCATGACTATTGTTGAGAATGAGAAAGGAGAAACTATCTCAACTAGAGCCATTACGGTGGAGGGTTTGTATTGATTATCGGAAGTTAAACAAATCCACCCGAAAGGACCATTTCCCTACTCCCCTTCATTGACCAAATGTTGGAGAGGCTTGCTCGTCCATCACACTTTTGTTTTCTCGATGGTTATTCCGGATTCTTTCGGATCCCTATTCATCCGGATGACCCAGAGAAAACCACTTTTACTAGTCAGGTATGGGACATTCGCATATCGAAGGATGCCCTTTGGTTTGTGTAATGCCCCATCCACTTTCCAAAGGTGTATGACGGCAATCTTCTCCGACATGCTAGAAGATTCTATTGAGGTGTTCATGGACGATTTTAGTGTGTGTGATTCGTCTTTTGACACATGTCTAGTTAATCTTGAGTGTGTATTGAAAAGATGTCGAGAGACGAACCTCGTCTGAATTGGGAGAAATGACACTTTATGGTCGAGGAAGGCATTGTCCTTGGGCATAAAGTGTCAAAGAAGGGCATTGAAGTGGATCCGGCAAAGGTTTCGGTTATTGAGAAGCTTCCGCCACCGAGTCGGTGACGGGAGTTCGTGCTTTCCTTGGACATGCGGGTTTTTACCGGCGTTTCATCAAGGATTTTTCTCGGATAGCCAAACCCATTGTCGAATCTACTTGAAAAGGATGTAGATTTTGAGTTTGATGAGTCTTGTATTAAGGCTTTTGAAACTTTAAAAAAAGGCCCTCACTTCGCCCCCCCATTGTGCAAGCTCCGGATTGGAGCTTGCCTTTTTAACCGATGTGCGATGCTAGTGACTTTGCGGTAGGCGTTGTTCTTGGGCAACGCAAGGAAGGAAGGCTACATGTCATAGCCTTATGCAAAGAGGACCTTGGATGATGCTCAGCGAAATTATGCAGCTACGGAGAAAGAAATGTTGGCCGTAGTTTTTGCGTTTGACAAATTCCGGTCTTACTTGACTGCAACAAAGCTATTGTGTATATGGATCATTACGCGGTCCGTTATCGATGAGTAAGAAAGATGCCAAGCCTCGGCTCATTAGGTTGGTGCTTCTTCTTCAAGAATTAGATTTTGAGATGAAGGAGAAAAAGGGGACGGAGAATGTGGTAGGCGATCATCTTTCTCGTCTCCCTCTTGATGAGAAGGTTTCGGATCCTTACGAGACCCCTATTGAAGAAGATTTGAGAGAAGAAGCACTATTCGCCATTACGAATAATGAGATTCCATGGTTCGCGGACTATGCGAACTACTTGGCTTGTGGGATTGAACCTCATGGTTTCAATTCTCAGCAACGGAAGCGATTTTTCAAGGAGGCTTCGAGGTTCTATTGGGATGACCCTCTCTTGTTTAAAAAGTGCGCCGATGGTGTTTTTAGAAGGTGAGTACCCAATCATGAGATCGATTCGGTGTTGAATCATTGCCGTACTTTGACATGTGGAGGGCATGGTGGAGCAAGCAAAACTGTTGCTAAGGTGCTCCAATGTGGTATGTTTTGGCCATCATTGCAAAAGATGCTCGTGAGTTTATTTTGAGTTGTGATAGATGTCAAAGGAGTGGCGGCATCACGAAGAGACATGAGATGCCTCAACAAAGCATTACGGAGGTTGAGCCATTTGATGTATGGGAGTTGACTTTATGGGCCCTTTTGTCCCTTCTTTGGGCGGCATGTACATCCCTTGTTGCGGTCGACTACGTAACTAAGTGGGTTGAAGCCATTGCCTCCCCCACCAATGACCACAAGGTTGTGACTAAACTCCTTAAGAAGATCATCTTCCCGAGGTTTGGAGTACCCAGAGTATTGATAAGTGATGGCGGTTCACATTTCGCGAAGAAGCAGCTGGAGGCTCTCTTGAAGAAGTACGAGGTGACTCACAAAGTCGGACTTCCTTATCATCCCCAAGCTGAAGGCCAAGTTGAAGTTTCTAACGGGAAGTGAAGAACGTCCTTGAGAGAGTGGTAAATAAAAGCAAGGAAGGATTGGTCTTTGAAGCTAGATGATGCTCTTTGGGCCCTTCGCACGGCTTTCAAGACGCCTATAGGAACCACTCCCTACCGCCTCGTGTATGGCAAGGCTTGTCATTTGCTGGTGGAACTCGAGCACCAGGCTTGGTGGGCGATCAAAGAGCTCAACATGGATCTTCACTTGGCGGGAGATGCTCGGAAAGAGAAGCTAGGCGAGCTTGAAGAACTCCGCTCGATGCATATGAGAGCTCGAGGCGCACAAGGAGCAAACAAAGAAATGGCACGATCCAGGATTCGGCAAAGAGACTTAGGGTTGGAGACAAAGTCTTGTTGTTTAACTTCAAGGCTAAAGCTTTTCCCCCAGGAAAATTAAAGTCCAAGTGGTCGGGACCCTTCCAAGTGTTGAAGACTACGTCTTATGGAGCCCTATGAGATTTTGGGCGAGAATGGTCCGTTTTTGGTGAACGGTCGAAGGTGGAAGATCCACCACGATAATCAAGCCATCGGTTACTTTGGTTGCTTGATCCTTCGCTCGCCCGAGCGCTACTCTTGAAGAACATATCCTTTTAGTCAAGCTAATGACTTAAAACAAGCGCTACACGGGAGGCAGCCCGTTTTTTCTTTTTCTATTTTAATTTTTAGTCTAGATTTTTGTTTTACTGAAGCTAACAATGAGCATTCATTTGAGCTTGAGAGGTCTTTGGCGAGATAAAATGGTGCGACCGCACCACATGTAGGTGCGCAGCACCATTACATCTGCAGATGGGTGAAAACAAACGAGACAATGGTGTGCCTGCACCGTTCAAATTTTTTCGGAAATTTCGAGCGGTGCGCCCTCACACATATAGGTGCGCCCGCACCATTCGGTTTGAGTTGGAACAATACACGAGAATCATTGGTGCGCCCGCACCGTTCAAAAATTTTTTTCGCAAATTATGAGCAGTGCGCCGCACTTTCAAGAATTCTTGCCGCACCAAGTAAAGATGCGCCCGCACCAAGTATAAGTGCGCCCGCACCATTTACCCAATGAAATTTCACCGGAAGGCGAGAAAGTTTGGTGCGCCCGCTCCACTTCTAGGTGCGCCCGCACCAAGCCCGTCTCGAGGCTTCAAACACGATTTTTCTAATTTTTTTCGGCACTCTCCCTCCTTTTCTCTCATTTTTTTTGAATTCTCTCTCACTCACTCACTTTCTCTCAGCTTCCTCAACTCTAGATCCGGCGACCACCACGGCTTTCAGGCGACCTCCGGCCACTTTCTCATCGGAAAACTCGTCTCTTTCCTCTCTATGACACTTAAGTGCATCAAATTTTTGGGCTTTGGCAAGATTTGGATTTCTAGGGTTTCAAAATTGGGGATTTTCATCTCCAAGTTGGTAATCTCCTTCCAACCTCTTGTTTTTCATAGCTAATCTTGTTATTTGGACTACAAGTTTGTTTTCTTTTTGATTGCATGCTTGTTTTTCTCCTAGCTTTGGTTTGTTCATGAATTTTGCCCGACTTGTGATTGGTGTTGTGATGAACTAGTTTAATTAGTTGTTCCTTGTGGAAATTTCATCGTCTATGAGATTTTTGTGAACTAAATTGAACTATTTGCGGTGATTTGTTGAGCAAGTATTGATAAACATGTTGGATTGTTGATAGTGTGAGTTGGAGAATTGTGTGAGTTTGATTGAATTTTCGGATTAGAATCAAATTCTTGCTTGTTAGCAACTTCGTTGCTATTGATTGTGGGATTTATGTCTTTGGTAGTTTTTTTTTTTTTTTTTTAGGTTTTTGTGTGTTTTTAGTGTGGTGATTTGTTAGACCAAAGGTTTTGAAGAGTTCCTCTGTTACGGCCGCGCCCTTTGTTTTTCCTGTTTGAAAGAAAATCTTTTTCACATTGTTTTTAAAACAACACAATGGGAAGAAAAAGTGGCGAAGGATCCTCCTCCGGGGTAAGAGAGCTAAAAGAGGGTCCTCCTTGCAAGGACCCTCTTCTAGCTCTAATCCCCCTCCTATCTACCCGCTCAAATTCTCAAATGCTGCACACCGTCAAATTTTTACTCGGCTTTCGAACCGAACTCTGCGACCCACAAAGTTCTATGACTCGATCCTCCCTGAGCACCTTAAAATCGATACGATAGTAAGGGAGATGGCGGGAAATCCAGGGGTTGTCGAACTTCCTTCAAGTTCGGGAACCTACTTATGACCAACTAACTCTTGAGTTCTTGAGTTCGTTGAACATAAGTAGGGAGGCAAGCATCCCAGTGCTCGACTATTCAATCTCGTCTATTTAATCAAGTCGAACACTTATCTTTTGACGAGTTATGTGAAGCATTTGAGACGGACTCAATGCCCCATGTGATGCCCCCTATTCAATAATTTGGGAGGGTTATAATGAACACGAGTGGTGGGCCAAGATCACCGATGGCACCACTCGGTTTCGGACGAACTCGTCCCAAAGCACGAGATTATCCATCACGCTCTCCGCTACTTCCATAGGGTTTTGGTTTACACCTTCTTTCCTAAGCAAGAAGTCGGGCAATTGAGGAAGGAAGAGAGTTGTTGGTTTTATGGTTGGCCACCGATGGGGCCCACCATAATGCCCGAATCAACTTTGCGGCTATCTTCCTTAAACGATTACAAGAGATTAGGGGGTACTACGCTAGTGGGGAGATCATTTGTGGTGGAATGATCACCCGGCTAGCGTCTTATCTCTCGTTGGACGATGACACAGCCCGCTTAGAAGAAAGCGTGCCAACCGTTGGTCGATCCAACTTATTGGATGGTGCGGCTCTTGGCGAGATGAAATTTCTACGTGGTTTTTTAAGACCGGTTGCATTTGGCTAGTGGGAGGGAGACCCTCTCTGTTATATGGACACCGAGTTCATTTGGAACCCCCGCTTGAATGTAACCGATGGCGGGTTCCCCCTCCCCTATTGACCCGGATCACTGCGACGATATGACCTACCTTCGATCCACCCCTTTGTGGAGAGGGTACCGGGGTTCCCAGGGGTTTCGAGGTCAGAGCACCGCATTCCCGTGAGTGATGCGGCCGAGACCTCTTCCTCCCAGTCCTTTGATATGGCCTCTGTCATGGCGGCCATAACCCAGATGCGAGCCACTCAGCGGACAACCACCGGTGCGGTCACTTGCTTACCCTTGATGGTATCCGCACCGACCTTGACCATGTGTCTCGAGTGGCTTGGCGAACTCATCTCGCCAATGTCCACTCCGGACATGAGGCTCCCTTCCCTAACCACCCCTACTACCCTCCTGCTTTTGACCCTCGTAACGGGCCATTCGAGGAGGTACCTTTCCGCCCCTTCCCCCCACTACCCGTCTTACTATCCAGACGGGTATCGAGCGCGTTCTTCCCTTCTCCCCCGCTCCCGATGGCGGCAATGATGGGAACTCTTAGGTGCTCCTTTTGACCCCCCCTCCCTCCTCCCACCTTTTGCAACTCCGAGCGCGGAGTTTCGCTTAAGCATGGGGGCCCTTGCATGCATGCCTATGTTTTTGGGAGTTTGGGGTCTTAGGTGGTTATTTAGGCGGAGTTCTTTTGGTTGTGGGTTTGACTTGGTGATTGGTTATTCTTCTTGGTCTTCTTCCCCGACCCTTTTTTTCATCCAAATCACCCTTGTATAGCTTGTTTTTGATAGTTTATTATTAGCTTGTTTTTTAGAAGTTTGTTTTTAGCTTAGTTTTGGTAGTTTGTTTTTATTTTTGCATTGCATAAAAAACAAAAATATTTTGCATTTAGGAAAGATTAGTTGCATGTATGATTTGTGGCTAAGAGTGTTCATAACTTTATTGGAAGACCTTCTTTGCATTTGACTTGATGATTTTGGAAGCCTCGTTGTGACATTAGATAATCTTTGAGATCGGTGACTTTTGGTAGAGTCTCTTTGAAACTAGGCGAGTTGGTTGATTGGATTGCTTTGTCCCTTGTGCGGTGAACCTCGAAGGAGGGCCAAGAACCTCGTAAGACTCATCTCTGACCCTCACCATTGATCACCTAACTTGTGACTTGCATTTTAGCTCCCAAGATTGCATAAGGCCGAGCCTATAGATGAATGATTTAGGGCGTTTCTTTTTGCTAGAAATAGGAGCTAAAAAGCCAAAAAAAGCTTTATACTGCATAATTGTCAGCTTCTCAACCCATTTGAGCCTTTCTATCCTTTTCTTGCTTAACCCTCGTAATAAGTCATGGCGAAACTTTCCCCAAAGTGGAGTACATGTCTAGTTTGTTTGGAGTTGAGTTATTTTGATACTAAGACTTTGGTTGAAAGTGAATTAATGTGCGTGTATAATTGCAAAAGTTGAGGAAAATTTTGAGAAAGGAAAGACAAAGGAAATAAAAGAAAGAAAGAATGCTCTTAGTGCTTCATTTGGATTTCTATTGAAAAGAAATAAAGAGCAAATTGTCGAGAAAAAAAAAATGTGTGATCAAAAAGTAAAAATCAATGTTTTAAAAAGCAAAATCAAAGTGATAATCAAAGATGTGTGAGATACCGATTTGAGTTGGTGTTTGGACTAGCTTGGGGGAGTTTTACCCCCTATTGTGTACTTCACTTTACCCTTTTCGCACCACATTTCAAAATTGTTATCCACACCCTTTAACCTAGCCTCGTTACAACCTAAACAAAGTCCCCTTTTGACTTCTAGATTGGACTTGGTCAATTAGTAGTGGCGGGTGAGATTTTGTGCAAGTCATGATGAGGGTCATCAAAATGTGGTAGAAGCGAGCTATTATGGTTGAGCATCCCTAGGGGAGTCAAACTTGGGACTTGGAAGTGGAGAAGAATGAGTAATCACTTTTAGAAAGCCTATTTTCAAGGGGATTCGGTTGATCGGTGGATTAGATCCTTTAAGTCACTCTTGTGCTTCCTAATCATCTTCCCTCTTATGTTTGGGTGGTCTCCTAAATCTTGTTATGAACTCATTTAGCTTGCATGTCATACTTGTAGCTTTGCTTTTAGAGCATTTAGATTAGTTTGTTGCATGATTTTTCTTTTTCTTCTTTTTCACACCTCTCTTCTTTCTTTCTCATTCTTGGTTTACTTGAGGACAAGCAAAATGCTAAGCTTGGGGAGTTTGATAAGTGCGTTTCTAACGTACTTTATGAGCTCTTTTTGGTTTGGTTTGATCCTCTTTATACCCTTTTCTTCCCTCTTTCTTCCTCATTTCTCTCTCTCTTTCCTTCACTTGATCATTGTTGATCATTGTGACATTTAGCTAGATTTTCGGTCAATTTTGATTTGGATTTCTAGTACATTTGCTTTCACCGTGTTTTCTCGTGCTTTGATTGCAGGTATGATCTTTTATAAGGTTAAGAGTTGGGAGATACGGTAATAGGCGGGAGTTTCGAGGAGTTTGCACGCGCGAAAATGGAATAAAGGAAGCTTGACTTGAGCTCCATGGTGTGCCCGCACTCTCTTAGCACTGCCCGCACATTTAGGTGCGCCCGCACCTCAATATTGTGCGCCGAACCGCCTACGATTGGGCATTTTTATTATCAGTCAGTTAGGTGCGCCCGCACCAGATCATAGGTGCGCCCGCACCAGATCATAGGTGCGCCCGCACCAATCAGGTGCGCCCGCACCATATCCATGGTGCGCCCGCACCTTTCCCAGCGAAGATTGGCTATCTGAGTCAGTAGCCTTGGTGCGCCCGCATCACTTCAGTGGTGCGCCCGCACTACATTTTTCCGCCAGAAATTTGTAATGTTCGTGGCTATTAAAAACAAGGGAGATTATTATTTTGGGGGAGGCTTTTATTTCTAGTTTTTAGAGAAGATTATTAGGGCTTACATTAGAGAGAAAAAACACTTAGCTTTTGATCAAGATTTGAGATTCGTAGATTATAGTTTGTGATTTCTACAACATTGAAGGTATATTTAATTCAATTAGTTTCAAAGTTTCAATTTTTATTATCTCCTTTCTATTGCTATTATTTGTTCTTCCCATTTATTAGATCTACTTTATTGTAGTTTCATAATTGTTATTTTTATTAGATTAATTATCTCTTAATTATGTTAAGCCCTAGATTAGTCATAGATTTCATGTTTTATTGCTTAGAATCCATGATTAGTGAGTAGTTCCCCATCTAGGGCTAGGGTGAAAGTATGGATTAGGGTTTAAATGTATTGTTAATGTGATTGTGATGATTTAAAGACGTTTATGCATCTTGGTGTTTTGAGGCCTTAGGATAGATATTGATCACATTTGTGCTTTGGTATTTTGATTTCAAATGTTCTTAATTGAATTATGAATTCTTTTATCATCCCCATGAATCAACTTAATTTCTAGGCCAAGATATTGGGTAGAAATTAAGGGGATCCTATATTAGGGGTTTTCCAAATTCATTGGATCTCTTAATCAATTGACTAAAGACCATTCGAGAGAGGATTTAGTTGATTGATTAAGCGATCATTCTCGAGACCATTCGAGAGGACTCGGGTATTTTAGAGGAAAACTAAACCTTGCCTAATTGTCACATTTGATTCACAATTGCATTAATAAACGTTGTCCACTTTGATCCATACTAGTAACCTTAACTCTAGTGTCTTCCTTATTCATATTTTCATCTCATACTATTTGCTAGTTCTTTGATAATAGTTTGTTTTAGTTGTTACAAAAATCATTCAAAACCCCCAAAACCCTTCAATTAGGTAATTTAGACTTAATAGACTTTGATTAATCCCAATTTCCACGTGGATCGACCCTTGACTTGCCTTTACTACGTTCTTAGTAATTGCTTGTTAGGAGTTATAAATATTGTTTGAAAAGCGATTTTTGGTGCCTTAACGACACACTAAAAACCTCTTATCATGCACCTAATACTGCGGTTTCTTCCCAAAACCGCAGCAATAGACCTGTTTTTTTAATACAAAAAATACCTATTAAACACAGCAATAGACGTATTGCTGCGGTTTTTAAACGCAGCAATAGATTTACATATTGATGCATCGTTATTTGCGGCGCGGCGAAATCCGCAGCAATACCCCACATAAAAACTGCAACAATATTATAATATTCTACTAGTTAATGTTATGCGGAATTGAACCCAAGACCATTGCAAAAGTTGGAGAAAAATTCGGCCGACCAACAATCCGGGTTCTCTATTATGAGTCCACATGCAAAAAGTAATATTGATACTCTATTTTAAAAATCAATGTTTTTGAGGGTACGGTTGTACCCCCATGGCCCTTTATAGATCCGTCGGTACCCTCTCCAATCTATTTTTACTTTATGCCCTACTCCCACTTTTATATAGTACTCCTTGATTATCCCCAAATAGTAAATGTCCAAGATTATAGGAATAGAGGGAGTATTAAATTTAGTGGTCGTCATTGAATTTTTAGTTTTTTAGATCTTCTACCTTTAAAAATTTGTTAGTCTTACTTATCTTATATAAAGTCACCCACATGAACGTACAAGATTATTTTTGTAAAATGAATGGTTCAGATTACACTAAAATTGTAGCCACTTTTCTCTAAAAAGTTCAAATAAGAAGACATAGACTGGACAAGAGTCCTCTATATTAGAGTTTTTTCTTGGGAATCAAGAAGTGATAATGGGCCTCGAGGCCTTGATACTCACTTTTTCCTTGACCATATTTGCTAATACTTGCTATTGATGACTCAATGGTGGATGTGTACTAAATTTTGTCGCTAACGTGACTTGGCTTGATCGTCAACAATTAGAAAGGCTAGTACAAATCGACAAAGAAAGCAAGAATTAAGAAGGCAAGACACCAGGGATAATGACACAAAAAAAATCCCAGGAATACCGGTCAAAAAGTCGCGGGTGGATTTGAGTCCACCAATTTGCTAAAAAATGCAAATTTAACGTCACATATTCCATATGCAATTTGATAAGAATAATTGAATTGTTTTAATAATGTTAAGTTTACACTATTTAGAGGCCTCTTTTCGAGTTTACTTTTTAGGCCTTGAAAAGGATCGAAATGACACTCATTAAAATTAATTTTCCAAGATATAAGGGGAACTTATACTTCATACATTTTATAAGGGGAACACGGCTCAACTTTTGATACTGTCATTGACCAATGCTTTAATCATGATTAAAGTTCACCTTAAGGCCAATGGCGATAAATAACCCTTCTTAGCACTACTACATAATTGAGCTCCTTCGATTTACGTATCAATAGCAAATAAAATTAATCTAGAGTCAGTAGTTACATAGGTCACCACGCAACGACACTAAAACTTGATAGGTGTGTCGTGCACCTAACAAAAATAAATATCCTAACTAACCTCCGAACTATGTAGCGGGGTAAGTTAGGAGTTAGGGATGGACATGGACGTAGGACCCGACCCATTTTCAAGGGTCTAGGTCTAGAAAATTGAGACTCATTAGGTGCAGATGCGGGTGTTAAATTTGGATCTGGTTTGATAAATTGAGACCGGACCTGCCCCATAGACCCATATTTTTACATATTAAATATATATGTATTATAATACAAAGTATATCTATAAAGAGTAATAAAACTTTTGCCATGACTCGAAGTCAACTTGTTGTGGATGTTTTAATTAAAATATTTTGTACCAGTATTAGACTCTTATTTAGGTCTTTTTATCATTTTAATGAGTAAAAAACGGGTGTAAAAATATCACGGGTTAAAAGAACAATCCAAACTTCTAATAACCTTAAGACCCATTTAGGACCCGTTTTGGACCCCGGGACCCGCCGTACTCATTGGATCTCGGGTAAGGGTTCGATTTTCTGTCTGGGTCCAATTCGAAATATGCTCGGTCCGGGTCCGACTGACTCGCCCCGGCACCCGACTCATGCCCATCCCTAGTCATAGTCAATTCCACGGAGACAATCGATACCAAATACTAGACATTTCCGACTTTATTCAACTAAACAGGTGACTAATGATTAATCGAAATAATTATGAACTAATTAAATTAAAATATCGAGCAAGGGTTAAACACTAAACTAAAGCGTCTAGAGTTAAGTATCATAACCAAAATCAATGCATTAGAACCCCCTTCTCCCCAAATAATCAAATAATATGCCACAAAGGAAGAATGTACCATTCTATTACCAATAACCTCTCTCGAGTATTAATTGCTTCTCTAAAAGCACTCAAACATAATTATGCAAATTAAAAGACATTAAGCACAACACTCTACCAAATTTTGATATGCATTAAAGAAATATAAATCAATCATTATGCAAGTAATAAGTGTTGCTATATAAGATCATGTAATTAATTGCATGTTCTTGCTTCTCCCAATACCAATTCTCCTCGAAACACGTACCTTTTCTCCTAAAACACACTTGAATTTCTCATACAATGTCAAGTTTAAAACTATCTTTTATTTTACTTGCTTTAGCTTTTCATGTTTCCAAAGGTCATGACTACTTGACTTATGTAGTAACATGGCCTCGTAACATTTTGCCTAGACCTAGTTCAATCTCTCCATAACCCACATTGTCTTGAACCCGTGAAAACCGATAATTTCACGATTCACAAGCATATGGGAGGAATATTATGCGGTCCGGTGGAAAGTCAAACCAACATCTCTTATTACTAAATGTGATATAGGCAACCGGCAAATTTGGAATACGACTTAATAGTAGTTGGATCGACAACATCAATCCAAATAATAATCAAAAGTTTTGGAAACACGAATGGGAAGAACACGTCGGTCCGTATGCAACCCATGACCCGTCATGAATATTTTGAGCTTGGTTTATCGTTATGGGTGTAAGTGGATTGAACTAGATTGGACTTTGCCAAATTCAAATCCGCTTTAAAGTTTTTTGGACTCGAGAAATTGAGTCCAAATCGGATCCAAACTTTTTTTTTGAGTGCAATCCGGTCCAAAACTTTTTTTCTTGAGTCGAATCCGATCTAGTTTAATCCGATTGTTATATAATATATTAGTTTTTTTTTCTATTTAGTTTACAATGTTTTCTCATAATTGAGTCATTGAAATTAGAAAAATTGGACTCATTATAGCCGTTACATAAAGTAAGTTACATAAACTTTGGCGCCATGTAAAAAGATTTAGAGCGGGAATGTTAGAAGGTCCAAAATTTCAAAAAAACTATACATTATATAATATATAATATATAATATATAATATATAATGAATATTTTTTGAATTTTTAAAGAATATTTATTATATTTTTATAAATTATATCATTATATTATTATATATTATATATTATATGCTAAAATAATTTTTAGACAGGATTGGACTTATTGGACTCCAAGGAATTGAGTCCAAATCTAGTCCGAAAATATTTGGACCAAAAATTTGGAGTCCGAGTCCAGCCCAAACATTTTTCGCTCCGATCTAGTCTGACAAGTTTTGATTGGATTTGGATTGGATCGTGGACTTTTCGTAGTCCACTTATACTCCTATTTATCTTGGTGGCATAAGATCAACATGTTGGATATCCTCATAAAAAATGTTTTTGTCCCTCGAAAGTTAAAAGATATTAATCGATGAATAATACACTTATTGCGGAGTTAGGTCGTGCTCCAATTATTTCATGTTCGTTTATTAATGGTCAACATTGCCTAAAGGATATCCGGGTTTGCTTAACGAAGGACGAAAAGAACATCGGGACATATCATATGCAATACAAAAAAATATATGCCAATCTAAAAATCACAAATTTATATCCCTTTATAAAATTCATGTTTATTGAAGGGATATAAATAATGAATAAAATATGTTCTAGAAGCTAGTTTTAATTATATAATTAATAAAATATGTTAGAAGCTAGTTTTAATTATATAATTTTTTCTTTATGCATTACGGAGCGAGCATACAATAAAACATCTCAAAAAAAGTAATACGAGTATTTATGATAGCTTAATGTACTTCGTACGATGTACATTAGGTAATTAATCACATGCTAAAAATGCATTAATATCTAAATTTGGAAAGCATATTAAAGCGACATTAATTGAGACTTGCAAAAATCATTTACTTACTACTAAAGTTCTTCATGAAAAAGACAAGTATCGACTTTTGGAAAAAATTCCCCCTCCAAAACAAATGTTTTTTCCTATTTTGCTTAATCCTAACACATTCAACCAAAAAAAAAAGAAAAAGAAGTACAATTCCAATTTAAAATTATTCAAAATCCTATCAAATTTGAAACTGAAAGGCTAAATCTAATGAAAAATAATTTTCCATTAATAAAATTAATTTGATTTTTGTGAAATTGAACAATTATGTATGCAAATCATAATAGAAATATATCTTTTTAATAAATGTATCCGCATACAAATACAAACATCTACTCCCTCCGTTTCTTTTAATTTACACACTTTCCTTTTTTGGTCTATTACTTTTTAATTTACATACTTGTTACTTTTTAATTTACATATCACATTATTTTTCTATTTTTGGTAACATGTCACATCTACCTTCTCCTCTTTTTCCACCCATGTCATCCAATTTTTAATATTTTAACCCACTTTATAGTTTCTCTCTCACTTTTCAGCTCTCCACCTTTCGCTTCCACATACTTTTGTACTTCCTCCTTGGTTCTCCACCAAAGTGAAGTGAGTAAACTAAAAAGAAACGGAGGGAGTATAACTTTAGAATTTCAAATGATATTAGATCTATTTCCTTACTTCAATATTTCGGATATTTTTTAAAAAAAATTATTATAAAAAAAGGAAACGTGATGGTTACTCATGGATATATAACTATAGTCCTGCATAAGTACCTTTTTGATAATGATCTGTTAGTTAACACAAATATTTAAACATGATGGTTACTCATGGAAATTGTCTAATTTTCCTTCAATGTTGCTTTTGTTAGTTTGTTTAGATTTAGTGTTGCTTGAAATTGGGTTCATTTTGCATAAATTTGATGGTGTGAAGTTCTTGCTATTGGTGATTAGCGTGTGTAGGTTTGGGAAAAAAATTCCGATACAAGGGTAGGGCAAAATTGGTTTCCGCCCAACCATATGGACGGGTGAAGTCAATTTCTGCTAATCCATATTGACAGGCAAAAATCAATTTCTCCCAACCATATGGTTTGGTGGAAATTGATTTTGCCTGTCCATACGGTTTGGCGGAAATCAATTTCGTCGCCTCACCTTGATCGATTTTTCTTCAACGATGGTGTTTTGGGAAAAAGTAGGGTGATTCAGCTAATTTTAGGGAGACGAATTATAACTTGAAGTTTTGGATTAGAAGAACTTATATTGCTGCTATTGAATTGTTGCGGTTTTACCTGTACGCAACAATAAAGTGCGAGAAAATTGAAAAAAGCGTAAAAAATAGCCTATTGCTGCGGTTCCTAATAGAAATCGCAACAATAGACTTTTTAATTAATAGTAGAAGGCGCCTAGGGTTTTCCTTGTTAAGTTGGTGGGCTGGGTGGGCTCCGTTTTTTACTTTTATTCATCTTCCTTCGTCTCTCTCCTTACTCCTTCAAGGATCTCCTCGTTCATCTCCTTTGTTCTCTCCCTCACTCCTTCAACCCTCTCTTCGTTCACTCTCCTCACTCCTTCAACCCTCTCTTATATCTCGTTCTTGAGTCCTTCGTTTTCTCCCTCAATCCTTCGAATAGTACGCCGTTCTTCATCGAATATATCTCCTTCGTCAGTCGTTCAGATCACCAGACAAAGACGAAGACTCCTTCGTCGGCCGAATCCCCTCTCTCTCCCTCTCATCGTCGCCGGCGGCCAAACGCGAACGCCAATGCTCTCATCCTTGATGGTGGCCAAACACAACGGCCTCAACACATCGCCGCATCCTCGTCCTCTAACTTGGCTCGTGGGTCCTGGATTGCCGTCCGTCGTGGGTCGCCGTCTCTCGTGGTTGGTGGCCAAACACAAAGGTGTGTCATTGATAAGTGTCTCTATATTTTTAATTTTGCTTAATTCGTATGCTTACTGAATAGGTTCATTTGTTGAACTTTCTAGATTTCTTCCTATTTCTTTCGTTGATCTAAAAAATGGAGGTTCTACTACTCTGTTGCTCAACTTGCTTTGGTGCTTAATACTCCTGCAACTTTGGCTGATCTAAAGCGTACTTTAGAGTTGTTCGTCTACTTGGTTCGTGGTCGTGGCTTTTGGTTTTCGTTCGTGGTTCGTGGTCCTACAACTTTATTTATTTATTTTTTTCATTTTTGTATGTAATTAGTTTCAATTCTTTCTTTAGTTCTAGTTTCATTTTCTCATTAGGTTATCTAATTTTTTTTTATTTCATCTGTCAGATATTGTAATTTTTTATTTTCAATATTTTTAAATTTCTACTTAATGCATGAATTCAATGCGCTTTAACTAGTTCGTTTTAGTTACTTTTGATTTTAATTTCGTTTTAACACTCAAAATAATATGGAGATTTAAATTTAATTTTTTTTTTTAAAACGTGCACCTATTGCTGCGGTTTCTTCCGAAAACAAAGAACAATAGACTTGTTTCTTCCGAAAACAAAGAAAGAATAGACCCGTTTTAAACGTTAAAGAATAGATTTACATATTGATGCGCCCTTATTTGCAAAGGCGGCGAAATCGCAGCAGCACCCCATTTAAAACCACAACAATATTATATTATTCTATTAGTTAATGTTATGCGGAATTGAACCCAAGACCCATGCCAAAGTAGGAGAAAAATTCGCTGACCAACAATCCTGATTCTCTATTAAGAGTTTACGTCCAAAAATCAATGTTTTTGGGGGTAAGGTTGTACCCCATGGCCCTTTATAGATCCGTCGGTAGTCTCTCCAATCTATTTTTACTTTATGCCCCACTACCATTTTTATATAGTACTCCTTGATTATCCCCAAATAGGAAATGTTCTAGATTAAAGGAATAGAGGGAAGTATTAGATTTGGTGGTCGTCATTGAATTTTTTGTTTTTTAGATCTTGTAGCTTTAACAATTTGTTACTCATACTTATCTTATAAAAAGTCAATCACATGAACGTACAAAAGATTATTTTTGTAAAAAGTTCAAATAAGAAGACATAGAGATGGGACAAGAGTCCTCTATATTAGAGTTTTTCATGGGAATCAAGACGTGATAATGAGCCTCGAGGCCTTGATACTCACTTTTTCCTTGACCGTATTTGCTAATACTTGCTATTGATAGCTCAATTGTGGATGTATACTAAAATTGGTCGCTAACGTGACTCGGCTTGATCGTCAACAATTACAAAGGCTAGTTCAAATCGACAAAGAAAGCAAGAATTAAGAAGGCAAGGCACCGGGATGATGACACAAAAAAACCCCAGAATTCCAAATAAAAATCGCGGTTGGTTTCGAGTCCACCAATTTGCTAAAAAATGCAAATTTAACGTCAAAGATTCCATATGCAATTTGGTAAATAGTTTTGAATTGTTTTAATAATGTTAAGTTTACACTATTTAGAGGCCTCTTTTTCAGTTTACTTTTAGGCCTTGAAAAGTCCGAAACAACGCTCACTAAAATTAATTTTTCCAAGATATAACGAGAACTCATACTTCATACATTTTATTCGAAGGGAACTCATACTTCATACATCATACAAGTGATATGAGCAACAAAAATATTATTGTAGTAATCCTTGCATTCATGAGCATAAAGAGGCTTTGAATATCAATACAATTCTTATAACATGGCTCAACTTTTGATAATGTCATTGACCAATGCTTTAATCATGATTAAAGTTCACCTTGAGGCCAATGGCTATAAATAACCATTCTTAGCGCTACTACATAATTAACATTAGACCTAATGCAATGGTTTTTAGGCCTATTGCAACGGCTGTCAAAGAACCGTTGGAATAGGTGTAAATAGCTGTTGCATCAGCTATAACGCCATCCAAGAGATATTGCAATGCTCCTTCAACTTATTTTCACATCTACCGTAACGCTCCATAAATATTGCAACATCATTTTATAGCTATTGCAACGCCCGTAATTAATACTAATATCATGCCTCATTTTTGCACCTATTTATATTGCAACGCATCCTAGCTAATGCAACTTCGATACCATAGTAATCTAGTAGTAGTACTAGCGTCATTAATATAAAACTATATATTTATTTTAAAATTTTATATCCGTAATAAAAATTATGCATACAATATACATGTCCATGGACAATTATAAAATACATTATTACAAGTCTAGTAACAAGTAAACTTAACAAAATTTATGGTTTATCAATTATTTTCAAGAGAACTTCTACATATAATTTCTCCAATAAATCACTCTATAATGCTCCGATGCCTTCCAACAAGCAACTAGTTTGTTGAACGTGATGCTTCATTTCTTCATTTATTACCACCTGCAAATTCGAAGATATTTAATCAAATTAGTAAAAAATCGTTCAAAGATATTCATTCACATCGCACATATTTCAGCTTCCTTTTTCTTTGGCAAGTCAATACCACATTCATGAAGTGAGAAGAGTCTCATTTATTCAATAGTTAAGAGAATATAAAAGTGATACAATACAAATCACCTGATGTACCCATATCTACCAAAGGACCACACATAAGTCATAACATTTGATTGTACCTGCAAGTAGACAGTATATATATATATATATATATATATATATATATATATATAATTAATTTCCTTCGATATGTGTAAAAAGAAGGGAATCATTACCACTATTCATTTACACTAGAAATAATTATAATCAAAATCATAAGCATCATCAAAATAAGCACAAAAATCAAAAAATTTTATTTTTCTCATTTACAATGATAATTCAACTTTCCATTCCCCTCAAAGAGATTAAATTTCAAAGTTTCCGAAACAATATGACATCAAGAAAATTTGCATAAAAGACAAGAAATACACTTAGGATCCCCTTATGCTAGCACCGCTGGCTAGATTTCAGGAATTTTAGACGTGACGACAACGACATCGACAAAGACCATCATTACAACAAGAACAAACCAATTTAACATGTTTCTTCCTACGATGATAAGAGAGATCCGATTATGGAAGAACATTGCTTCGCCGCTTCGACAAGGTCCAAAATAATATGAAAAGTAAACTTATCATGTATGTAAACAAATGATCTTATCAACTTAACACCTGCTTACAAGAGTTCACAACACACGACAGTCGAGACAATCTGATTTCCTAATTTTATAATTGACTTTGGCTTATATATCATATGTAAACATTGAAAACCATATACACTTCTACCAAGGATGAAACACATTATGTTGCTATTACAATTTACAAGTACTCGAACACAGTAAAATAGATGAGCCAACAAGCACATCTCATCCTTGCATGCATGAGCATAGGTAGACTTATTCAATTCTTATAACACGACTCAAGTTTCATTAACCAATGCTTCAATCATGATTGAAGTTCAACTTAAGGCTTATGACTATAAATAATCATTTTTTAATATTGACAAAGATAATCACAACAACTAACTATAGCATAAAAAAACAAGGAGCATTAGTAAGTAAATATTGAAAAAGAAATCATGTGCTTGGTAGTGGCATTAGTTTTCCATGTTGGGTAATTTCTACTTCCATTCTTTAATTTAATTTTTTTTATAATAATTTCTTTTGTTCATGATTTCTTTTTTTGTATTGGCAAGCTTCCCCCACGTGGAAACAATTAGGGATCACATTGCTCGGAAGCGCAACGTCTTTGAAGTCAATTCTCAACTCCAAGGATGGTCTAACTCTACTACGTTTACTATGAACGACTTCCATTCCGATTTTGTTAAGAGTCGAATTTTATTCCACGTGGGCAAGCAAATGATTAGAAGGAGGAATGCTAGTTCGAGCGCATAAATGGCAGTAGGTGATTGTGTAAGTAAACGTAATGAGGATCGGGCGTTCACTAAGACTCCCTACAACTTAGGGAGGAGCGTGTAGTTGGGAGAAAGTGGGTCAAGAGCAACCACTTCTATTAAGATATGCCACTATTCCCTAAAAATAGGATCCGATGCCTATCAAGAGAAAACGACGACCGGAGCAACGAGTATATTATTTTTAGTATAAATAGGTTTCATTAGCTTACTTTGTAGGTCATCTAATTCACTACTCTCTCACTAGTTTACCATCTCGCTTGTACTCGAACAAAAGCTCAAGCATACTTAGCTAATCGCGTGATACAATCCTCCCGTGGTTTTTTCATCTTTTCTAAGGGTTTCTACGTAAAACTTGCTTTAGTGTCCTTTGCTATTATTCGCACTTTATTTCGCATATCTTTCATTTATATTGCAAGTTAATTGTCAACCCCCTCTCCGAGAAAATTAGTATATTTGTGACATCGTCCTAAAACAATTTGGCGCCGACCGTGGGGCCGATAATTAAAAAGCAATTTCATCAATCCTAGCAACTTGCCAAGCATTATGGCCGAAATCAACAACGAAGCCGAACCCCAACAACTCCCAACACTTCTTCCAAAGTGGCAAACCAAAAGGCCACGACACAAATCTTTAGGAGCCATCGATGACATGAAGAAATCCCTTAGGGAAGAAATCGCTATCCAAGGCATACAACTAAAGAAAGACCGACGCATTCCGTACCTGTATGTCGTCCATGGCGTCAATCGCATCCAACTCTCTCGGGCGCCGACGTAATGACCTCGACAAAGATCGCTATGCGACTCGATATGGACGGGCCGGTCCACCAAGATGGAGAAGATGCCGGAGCCGAGCAAGCTAGTGATGAAGAGCCTATCATCATTCTCGCCGACGAGTATCCCAACAACCGCTGCACCGCCTTCACAAGTCACCCTCCTTTCAACGGAGATACTCGGAGTCGACAACCCGTAAGAGTAGCAAATCCCTCTTGGGTCCCGTGTCGATCGAAGTGAGACCAACAACAAAAAGTAAATGACGCAGTGACTTGGCAAGGGAAAATGAGCAAAATGTCATGACCGCAAGTATGAATGCGATCCGTTGTATGAACATCTCAAGCAAGTCGATGAAATGATCATGAAGATCCTTGGAGTGCCAAGACCCGTGCAAAGTCGCTTGACAAGCTACGCCGATTCGCCATTTGTATATGTCATTTCCCTTGTCGAGATCCCGAAGTGCTTCACCGTCCCCGCCACACGAAGCTTCCTATGATGGAATGACAGACCCTAGCGAGCATGATGCGCAATACAAGCAAAGGATGATTACCATTCCCGTGCCACGAGAGATGCGTGAAGCTTGCATGTGCAATGGCTTGGGTCTACTTTATCGGTCCCGTTTCTTCAATGGTTCATTAATCTACCTAATGGTGCAATTTCTACTTTCGCAGGTTTGGGACATGTTTAATCTTCAATTTACCAAGAGCTACGCCTAAACAAACTAGCAACATGTACCGGGTTGTTCAGAGATATGGCAAACCATCGAGGGACTACCTTAATAGGTTCAACCGCGAGAAGGTTTACATCCCAAGGTGCGACCCCCAACAACCATGGAAGCCTTCCCTGAGAGCTACTGGAGGAATCGAATCGTATAAGGAGTCGACCAAGTATCCCTACCCAACCTTCGAAGATGCCAATGCAAAGGCTCTTGCGCAAATCGATTTGTTGAAGATGTCAATACTGTAAAAGGCGCAGCAGAACTCGACGTGTGGCGGAAAAGCTCCAAGCAACAACAAAGTAGATAACCGATACAAGCCTTATTACAAGGAAGTCACGCAACATCTCGACATGGTAGACTCCTCTTCTAGCCGGGCAAAAGATCTAAACCATCTCCAACAATCAGGGAGTACAACTTAAATGTCAGTCTAGCCGGGTTAGTCAACAACCTGGGCAAGTTGGGCGACGCCGTTAGATGGCCTAAAAGATCAGACAAGAAGGACTCGTCAAAATTGTGCGACTTCCATGCAGATATTGGGCATACAACAATGAGTGTATTGCATTGAGAAGAGAAGTTGCTTACCCGCTAAGGAAAGGATTTTTGAAAGACCTCATGACCGACAAAGCAAAGGCTACTATCTAACGCGAAGCGACAAAGTCGAAATGTCGACAACACCACCGTAGCCATCCATAACAATCAATCTAGCTCATATCCCGAGGATCGATGTATGTAGCCTAACATACTCACCACAAAATGCCATGCAAAAGAAAGCGCCATGGAGAGACCAGTTGTCATTAGCAGAAAGGCGAAATCAGATTGCATGCCTATCTCTTTCGACGAAGCAGATGCCGCTGATTTGGCAGATCCACACCACGACGGATTAGTGATATTTCTGACAATTGGAATTTGCCTCTTGAGAAGAGTATTAATTGCTAATGACACCATCAAAGAAATATCCTCAAGTTAGACGCGCTCAAAGATACTGGGGCTAACCAAAGGGGACATCACCAAAAAATCTACAAACCTTGTGGAATTTAGTGGCGAGCAAAAAGACATAATTGGCGAAATAACCTCGCCTATATATGCCCAAGGCGTTAACATCCGTATAAAATTCTTAATCATTGATTGTTTATCCTCTTAATACATTATTATTGGCAGGCCTTGGATACATGACATGAAGGCAAAGGCCATCTACCTACCATCAAACCATCAAGTTCCCTACTAAGCGGGGGTGCAAGAAATAAAAGGAGATTAGAAGTCGGCAAAAGAATGTTACAAGACAAACCTTAAAGCCTTCGCAACAAACAAGATGCCAAAGATAGCAACTACAACAACGACTTACCATCGAGGAATATGCAAAACCCGGGTAACCAATCGACGAAATCATCCTCGACCCATCAAAACCTAAGCAAATAGTTTGAATTAGGCGACTCCAAGGAGAGTCGCTTTAACGCTTAATCGATTTCCTAAGGAAAATGCATATTGCTTCGCTTGTCACATGAAGACATGGTCGATATCGACTCCTAAGGTAATTACTCACAAACTTAGTGTTAATCCTAACCACATGCCTGTTAAGTAAAAACGCAGAAATTTGCACCCGAACTCAACCAAGTGATCAACGAAGAAGTGCAAAACCTCCTAGAAATCGGGCAGGATCGGGGAGGAAAAATACCTCGACTAGTTGGCAAACGTGGTGGTGGTGCCAAAGAAGAATGGAAAATGGCGAGTATGCATAGATTTCATGGATCTCAATAAGGCTTGCCTAAAGGACCCATTCCCTTTGCCTCACATCGATGCCATGAGATGCCACAAAAAAGCCACGAGATGCTAACATTCATGGATGCCTTTAGTGGTAAAACTAGATCCTTATGCACCCTAAAGATCAAGAAAAGACGGCATTCATAACGTATCGAGGGATTTATTGCTACAAAGTGATGCCCTTCGCTTAAAAACGCCAACGCAACTTACCAAAGGTTAGTAAATAAATTTTTTAAAGAATGTATTGGGGACAAAGATGGAGGTGTACATTGATGACATGCCGGTCAAGTCCAAAAAGCCGGTGATCACATCAAACATCTAGAAGAAGCATTCACAATCCCCAGCGCTATCAAATGAAGCTAAATCCTACAAAGTGCTCCTTTGGCGTAGCATCGTGTAAGTTCCTCGAATATGTCGGAATCAACGAGGAATTGAAGCAAGTCCACAACAAATCAAGGCAATTGTCAACTTACAATCCCCAAGGTGGGTCAAAGATGTACAGAAGCTTATCGGATGAATTGCAGCACTAAACCGATTCATTTCTAAGTCGTCAGATAGGTGCAAGTTGTTCTATGATGTGCTAAGGAAGAACAAATCCTTTGAATGGACAAACAAACATGAAGAGGCATTCCAAAACTTAAAGACTTACATGATGACGCCACCCCTCTTGGCCAAACCAAAAGACAGAGAAGCATCAGAACTCTACTTAATGCATGAAATTCAATGTGCCAGTAACTAGTCTCGCTTTAAGTTACTTTTGATTTTAATTTTGTTTTAACAATCAAAATAATATGGGGATTTAAATTTCAATGTTTTTTTTTAAAAACGTGCACCTATTGCCGCGGTTTCTTCCCAAAAGCGCAAAGAATAGACCTTTTTTTTATATAAAAAATACCTATTATCAAGGTTTTGGGAAGAAACCGCAACAATAGGTCGACGTATTGCTGCGGTTTTTGAACGCAACAATAGATTCACATATTGCTGCGTCCTTATTTGCGGCGCGGTGAAATCCGCAGCAATACCCCACTTAAAAACCACAACAATATTATAATATTCTACTAGTTAATGTTATGCGGAATTGAACCCAAGACCATTGCAAAAGTAGGAGAAAAATTCGCTGACCAACAATCCAGGTTCTCTATTATAAGCCTACGTGCAAAAAGTAATACTTATACTCTATTTAAAAAATCAATGTTTTTGGGAGTACGATTGTACCCCATGGCCCTTTATAGATCCGTCGATAGTCTCTCCAATCTATTTTTACTTTATGCCCGACTACCATTTTTATATAGTACTCCTTGATTATCCCCAAATAGTAAATGTTCTAGATTAAAGGAATAATAGAGGGAGTATTAGATTTGGTGGTCGCCATTGAATTTTTAGTTTTTTATATCTTTACTTTTAATAATTTGTTAGTCATACTTATCTTATAAAAAGTCAACCACATGAACGTACAAGATTACTTTTGTAAAATGAATGGTTGAGATTACACTAAAATTGTAGCCACTTTTCTCTAAAATGTTCAAATAAGAAGACATAGAAATGGGACAAGAGTCCTCTATATTAGAGTTTTTTCTTGAAAATCAAGACGTGATAATGGGCCTCGAGGCGCTGATATTCACTTTTTCCTTGACCTCGTATTTGCTAATGCTTGCTATTGATGGCTTAATGGTGGATGTGTACTAAATTTTGTCGCTAACGTGACTTGGCTTGGATCACCAACAATTACAAAGGCTAGTTCAAATCAACAAAGAAAGCAAGAATTAAGACGGCAAGACACTTGGGATGATGACACAAAAAACCCCAGGAATACCTAAAAAATCGCGGGTGGATTTGAGTCCACCACTTTGCTTAAAAATGCAAATTTAACGTCACATATTCCATATGCAATTTGATAAGAATAATTGAATTGTTTTAATAATGTTAAGTTTAAACTATTTAGAGGCCTCTTTTTCGCTCCTTTTAGGCCTTGAAAAAGTCCGAAACGACACTCACTAAAATTAATTTTTCCATGATATAAGGGGAACTCATACTTCATACATTTTATTTGAAGGGAACTCATACTTCATATATCATACAAGTGATATGACCAACAAAAATATTATTGTAGTAATCATTGCATTCACAGCATAAAGAGGCTTTGAATATCAATACAATTCTTATAACATGGCTCAACTTTTGATACCACATTGACCAAAGGCTTTAATCTTGATTAAAGTTCACCTTTAAAGCCAATGGCTATAAATAACCCTTCTTAGCAATACTACATAATTGAGCTCCTTCGATTTCCGTATCAATAGTAATTAAAGAATTTGAACCACTTGCACGAGTTTGCATGCAACAAAAGAAACTAGAGTCAAAAGAGCAATAGTAACAAAAAGAGAATGATAGGTGACGAAAAGTTCGCTAAAACAAATCGAAAAAACTAATCTAGTTTGTTAGTCCTCGGCAACTACACTAAAATTTGATTGGTGTGTCGCGCGCCTAACAAAAAATAAATATCCTAACCAACCTCCTAACTATGTAGCAAGGTAAGTCGAGTTAGGGATGGACATGGACCCAGACCCGACCCATTTTCAAGGGTCTAGGTCTAGAAAATCGAGACTCATTAGGTTTGGGTCCTGGTCCGGGCTTGATAAATTTAGACCTGCACCCGCCACATAGACCCATATTTTTTATATATTAAATATATATACATTATAATACAAAGTATATATATAAAGAGTAATAAAACTTTTGCCAGGACTCAAGTCAACTTGTCGCGGGATGTTTTAATTTAAAATATTTTGTACCAAAAATTAGACTCTTATTTAGGTTTTTTTATCATTTTAATGAGTAAAAAAATGGTGTAAAAATATCACGGGTTAAAAGAACAATCCAAACTTCTAATAAGTTTAAGACCCATTTAGGACCCGTTTTCGACCCAGGACCCGCCAGACCCATTGGATCTGGGTGAGGGTCCGATTTTCTGTCTGGGTCCAAATCGAAATATACGGGTCTGGTCGAACCGATTCTCCCAGCACCGGACTCATGCCCATCCCTAGTCGAGTCGATCCCACGTAGACAATCGATACCAAATACTAGACATTTCGACTTTATTAAACTAAACAAGTGACTAATGATTAATCGAAACAATTATGAAATAATTAAATTAAAATATCGTAGCAAGGGTTAAACTACTAAACTAAAGCGTCTAGAGTTAAGTATCACCGCTAACTAAAATCAATGCATTAGAATCCCTTCTCCTAAATAATCAAATAATATGCCACAAAGGAAGAATGTACCATTCTATCACCAATAACCTCTCTCGAGTATTAATTGCTTCTCTAAAAGCACTCAAACATAATTATGCAAATTAAAGACATTAAGCACAATAATCTATAATTCCTAACAACAAATTCTACCTATTCACATGGAGAATTTCATGTCCCTATTGAATAAATCACAACCATATTTATGAATTTCAAGTTGTCAACTACATAAATTGTTAATGCAATCTTTGTTGTACTTACCTTTATGCATCTCATCTACCAAATTTTGATATGCATTAAAGAAATATAAATCAATCATTACGCAGAATAAGTGTTACTATATAAGATCATGTACCTAATCGCATGTCTCGCTCTCCCAATACCAATTCTCCTCAAACACGTACCATTTCTCCGAAAAACACACTTGAATTTCTCATACAATGTCAAGTTTAAAACTATCTTTATTTTACATGCTTTAGCTTTTCATGTTCCCAAAGGCCATGACTACTTGATTTATGTAGTAACATGGCCTACAACATTTTGCCTAGACCTAGCTCAATCCCTTCATAACTCACATTGTCTTCAACCCGTGAAAACCGATAATTTCACCATTCACAAGATATGGGACGAATATTATGCGGTGCGGTGGAAAGTCAAACCAACATATCTTATTACTAAATATGATATAGGCCAACTGGCAAATTTGGAAATACGCCGTAACAGTAGTTGGGTCGACAGCATCAATCCAAATAATAATCAAAAGTTTTGGAAACACGAATGGGAAGAACACGGCAATCGTATGCACCTCCAATGACCCATCATGAATATTTTGAGCTTGGTTTATCGTTAGGGGTGTAAGTAGATTGAACTAGATCGACTTTGCCAAATCCAAATCCACTTTAAAGTTTTTTGGACTCGAGAAATCGAGTCCAAATCGGATCCAAACTTTTTTTTGGAGTGCAACCACCCCAAACTTTTTCTCGAGTCGAATCCAATTTAGTACAAATCCGATTATTATATAATATATTAGTTTTTTTTTTCTCTATTTAGTTTACAATATTTTCTCATGATTGAATCATTGAAATTTGAAAAATTGGACTCATTATATCCATTACACAAAGTAAGTTACATAAACTTCCCGCGCCATGCAAGAAGATTTAGAGCGGAATGTTAAAAAGTCCAAAATTTTTAAAAAAAGAAGTCAAAGAGTTTTTAAAAATATACATTATATTATTATATATTATATATTATATATTATATATTATATATTATATATTATATATTATATATTATATATTATATATTATATATTATATATTATATATTATATATTATATGTTAAAATAATTTTTAAATTGGATTGGACTTATTGACTCCAAGGAGGTGAGTCCAAATCCAAATCCAAAATATTTGGACCGAAAATTTGGTCCGAGTCCACCCAAACATTTTTCACTCGACTCCCGTCCGACAAGTTTTGATCGACTGGATTGACTATGGACTTTTCGTAGTCCACTTACACTCCTATTTATCTTGGTGGGATAAGATCAACATGTTGGATATCCTCATAAAAAATGCTTTTGTCCTGAAAGTTACACGATATTAATCGATGAATAATACATTTATTGCGGAGTTAGGTCGTGGCTCCAATTATTTCATGTTCGTTTATTAATGGTCAACATTGCCTAAAGGATATGTGCAGTTTTGCTTAACGAAGGACTAAATAACATCAGGACATATCATATGCAATACAAGAAAGATACTTGCCAATCTAAAATCACAAATTTATATCCCTTTATAAAATTCATGCTTATTGAAGGGATATAAATAATTAATAAAATATGTTCTAGAAGCTAGTTTTAATTATATAATTAATAAAATATGTTAGAAGCTAGTTTTAATTATATAATTAATAAAATATGCTAGAAGCTAGTTTTAATTATATAATTTTTCTTTATGCATTACGAGCATACAATAAAACATCTCTAAAAAAAAGTAATACGATTATTTATGATAGCTTAATGTACTTCGGATGATGTACATTAGGTAATTAATCACCCCTAAAATACATTAATATCTAAATTTGGAAAGCATATTAAAGTTTACATTAATTGAGACTTGCAAAAATCATTTACTTACTACTAAAGTTCTTCATGAAAAAGACAAGTATTGAGCTCGAAAAAATTCCTCCAAAACAAATGTTTTTTCCTATTTTGCTTAATCCTAACACATTCAACCAAAAAAAGAAAAGAAGTACAATTCCAATTTAAAATTATTCAAAATCCTATCAAATTTGAAACTCGAAAGCCTATATCTATTGAAAAATAATTTTCCTTTAAAAAATTTAATTTGATTTTTGTGAAATTGAACAATTATCTATGCAAATCATAATAGTAATATAGCTATTTAATAAATGTATCTAGCATACAAATACAAGCATCTACTCCTCCGTTTCTTAACTTTTATAATTTACACACTTTCCTTTTTGGTGGCCTATTACTTTTTAATTTACATATTGGTTACTTTTTCTATTTTTGTGATCACGTCACATCTACCTTCTCCTCTTTTTCCACCCATGTCATCCACTTTTGAATATTTTAACCCACTTTATAGTTTCTCTCTCCACCTTTTCAGCTTCTCAATATTTTTGTACTTCCTCCTTGGTTCTCCCTGAAAGTGAAGTGAATAAACTAAAAAGAAATTGAGGGAGTATAACTTTAGAATTTCAAATGATATTAAATCTATTTCCTTACTTCAATATTTTGGATATTTAAAAAAATTATTTTATTATAATAAATGGAAACATGATGCTTACTCATGGATATATAACTATAGTCATGCATAAGTACCTTTGATAATGATCCCGTAGTTAACACAAATATTTCAACATGATGGTTACTCATGGAAATTGTCTAATTTTCCTTCAATGTTGCTTTTGTTAGCTTGTTTAGATTTAGTTTTGCTTGAAATTGGGTTCATTTTGCATGAACTTGCCGGTGTGAAGTTCTTGCTATTGTCGATTAGCGTCTCGTAGGTTTGGGAAAAATTCGGTACAAGGGTGGGGCAAATTGGTTTCGCCAACCATATGGACGGGTGAAGTCAATTTCGTTAATCCATATTGACAGGCAAAAATCAATTTCTCCCAACTATATGGTTTGGCGGAAATTGATTTTGCCTGTCCATATGGTTAAGGGGGAAATCAATTTTGTCGCCTCACCTTGATCGATTTTTCTTCAACGATGGTGTTTTGGGGAAAAAGTAGGGCAATTCAGCAAATTTTAGGGCGACAAATTATAACTTGAAGTTTTGGATTAAAAGAACTTATATTGTCGTTATTGAATTGTTGCGGGTTTTACCTATACGCGGAAATAAAGTGCGAGAAAATTGAAAAAAGTAAAAAATAGCCTATTGCTGCAGCTCCTAATTAATAGTAGAAGGCGCCTAGGGTTTCCCTTATTAAGTTCTTTGGCCGGGTGGGCCGCTTTTTTACTTTTATTCATCACCTCTTTGTTCTCTCCTCCTCACTCCTTCAAGGATCTCCTCGTTCATCTCCTTCGCTCTCTCTACCTCACTACCTTCAACCCTCCTTCGTTCTCTCTCTCCTCACTCCTTCAACCCTCTCTTATATCTCGTTCTTGAGTCCTTCGTGTCCTCCTCCCTCAATCCTTCGAATAGTACACCGTTCTTCGTCGAATATATCTCTTTCAGGCTGCCGTTTAGATCGCGTAAAAGTTGAAGACTCCTCATCGACCAACTCCCTCTCTCCCTCCCATCATCGCCGGTGTTCAAACGCGAACGCCAACGCTCTTATCCTTGTGGTGGCCGAAACACAACGGCCTCAACGCATCGCCGCATCCTCGTCCTCTAACTTGGCTCGTGGGTCCTGGATCGCCGTCCGTCGTGGGTCGCCGTCTCCAGTGGTTGGTGGCCAAACACGAAGGTGTGTCATTGATAAGTGTCTCTATATTTTTAATTTTTGCTTAATTCGCATGCTTACCGAATAGGTTCACTTGTTGAACTTTCTAGATTTCTTCCTATTTCTTTCGTTGGATCTAAAAAATGGAGGTTCTACTACTCTATTGCTCAACTTCGCTTTGGTGCTTAATCCTCCGCAACTTTCGGCCGATCTAAAGCCTACTTCGTGAGTTGTTCGTCTACTTGGTTCGTGGTCGTGGCTTTTGGTTTTCGTTCGTGGTTCGTGGTCCCGCAACTTTATTTATTTATTTTATATTTTTGTATGTAATTAGCTTCAATTCTTTCTTTAGTTCTAGTTTCATTTTCTCATTAGGTTATGGAGATTTAAATTTCAATTTTTTTTTAAATAATATGGAGATTTAAATTTCAATTTTTTAAAAAAAAACGTGCACTTATTGGCTGCGTTTTCTTTCCCAAAACCGCAGCTAAATAGACCCTGTTTTTAATATAAAAAAAATACCTATTGGTTGCGGTTTTGGGAAGAAACCGCAGCAATAGGTCGACGTACATCGCGGTTTTTAAACGCCGCAATAGATTTACATATTGATGCGCTCCTTATTTGCGGTGGCGGCGAAATCCAAAAAAATACCCCACTTAAAAACCGCAAAGAATATTATAATATCTCTACTAGTTAATGTTATGCGGAATTGAACCTAAGACCCATGCAAAAGTAGGAGAAAAATTTATTAACCAACAATCCAGATTCTCTATTATGAGTTTACGTGCAAAAAGTAATACTTATACTCTATAAAAAAATCAAATTTTTGGGGGTACAAGGTTGTACCCCATGGCCCTTTATAGATCCGGTCGGTACTCTCTCCAATCTATTTTTACATTATGCCCGACCACCATTTTTATATAGTACTCTTGATTATCCCCAAATAGTAAATGTTCTAGATTAAAGGAATAGAGGGAGTATTAGATTTGGTGGTCGCTATTGATTTTTAGGTTTTTTAGATCTTGTAACTTTAACAATTTGTTAGTCATACTTATCTTATAAAAACTCAATCACATGAATGTACAAGATTATTTTTGTAAAATGAATGGTTGAGATTACACTAAAATTGTAGCCAATTTTCTCTAAAAGTTCAAATAAGAAGACATAGAGACGGGACAAGAGTCCTCTATATTAGAGTTTTTTCTTGGGAATCAAGACGTGATAAAGGGCCTCGAGGTCTTGATACTCACTTTTTCCGTATTTGCTAATACTTGCTATTGATGGCTCAATGGTGGATGTGTACTAAATTTGGTCGCTAACGTGACTCGACGATCGTCAACAATTACAAAGGCTAGTTCAAATCGACAAAAGAAGGCAAGGCACCATGGATGATGACACAAAAAAACCCGGGAATACCGGTCAAAAGATCGCGGGTGGATTTGGAGTCCACCAATTTGCTAAAAAATGTAAATTTAACGTCAAAGATTCGATATGCAATTTGATAAGAATAATTTTGAATTGTTTTAATAATGTTAAGTTTACACTATTTAGAGGCCTCTTTTCAGTTTACTTATAGGCCTTGAAAAAGTCCGAAACAACACTCACTAAAATTAATTTTTCCAAGATATAAGGGGAACTCATACTTCATACATTTTATTTGAAGGGAACTCATACTTCATACATCATACAAGTGATATGAGCAACAAAAATATTATTGTAGTAATCCTTGCATTCCATGAGCATAAAGAGGCTTTGAATATCAATACAATTTTATAACATGGCTCAACTTTGATAATCATCATCAACAATGCTTTAATCATGATTAAAGTTCACCTTAAGACCAATGGCTATAAATAACCATTCTTAGCACTACTATATACTAAAATTAAACCTAATGCAACGCTTTAGGCCTATTGCAACTACCACAAAGAACCGTTGGAATAGGTGAAATAGTTGTTGCATCACTATATTGGGCCTATTGCAACACCATCCAAGATATATTACAACGCTCCTTCAACTCATTTTCACATCTACCGCAACGCCTCCATAAATATTGCAACATCATTGTATAGCTATTGCAACACTTCTAATAGTAATACTAAGGCCTCATCTTTGCACCTATTTATATTGCAACACGTCCTAGCTAATGTAAGTCTCGATACCATAGTAATCTAGTAGTAGTACTAGTAGACTAATAGAAAACTATATATTTATATATTTATTTTAAAATTTTATATCCAAAATAAAAATTATGCATACAATATACATGTCCATGGACAATTATAAAATACATTATTACAAGTCTAGGTAACCAAGAAACTTAACAAAATTCATGGTTTATCAATTCTGGGTTTCCTAGAGAACTTCTACATATAAATTCTCCAATGAATCACTCTATAATGCTATGCCTTCCAACAAGCAACTAGTTTGTTGAACGTGATGCTTCATTTCTTCATTTATTACCACCGCAAATTCAAAATATTTAATCAAATTAGTAAAAAATCATTCAAAGATATTCATTCACATCGTATATATTTCAGCTTCCTTTTTCTTTGGCAAGTCAATGACACATTCATGAAGTGAGAAGAATCTCATTTATTCAATAGTTAAGAGAATATAAAAGTGATACAATACAAATCACCCGATGTACCCATATCTATCAAAGGACCACACATAAGTCATAACAGCTTGATCGTACTGCAAGTAGACATGTGTAAAAAGTTAATTTCCTTGGATATGTGTAAAAAAAAGGGAATCATTACCACTATTCATATAATCTAGAAATAATTATAATCAAAATCATAAGCATCATCAAAATAAGCACAAAAAGCAAAAAATTTTATTTCTTTATTTACAATGATAATTCAACTTTCCATTCCCCTCGGAGAGAATAAATTTCAAAGTTTCAAACAATATGACATCAAGAAAATTTGCATAAAAGACAAGAAATACACTTAGGATCCCTTATGCTAGCACCGCGGGCTAGATTTCAGAATCTTAGACGAGACGACAACACCGACAAAGATTGTCATTACAACAAGAACAAATCAATTTAACATGTTTCTTCCTACGATGATAAGAGAGATCCGATAATGGAAGAACATTACTTCGCCGCTCGACGAGGTCCAAAACAATATGAAAAGTAAACTTATTATTGCCTTCATGTATGTAAACAGATGATCTTATCAACTTAACACCGCTACAAGAGTTCACAACACACGACAATGGACAATCCGATTTAATTCTATAATAGACTTTGTCTTATATATCATATGTAAACATTGAAAACCATATACACTTCTACCAAGGATAAAACACATCATGTTGCTATTACAATTTACATGTACCTAACACATAAAATAGATGAACCAACAAGCACATCTCATCCTTGCATGCATGAGCATAGATAGACTTATTCAATTCTTATAATACGACTCCAACTTTCATTAACCAATGCTTCAATCATGATTGAAGTTCACCTTAAAGCTTATGGGACTATAAATAATCATTTTTTAATATTGACAAAGATTATCACAACAACTAACTATAGCATAAAAACAAGGAGCATTAGTAAGTAAATATTAAAAAAGAAATCATGCGCTGGGTAGTGGCATTAGTTTTCCTTGTTAGGTAATTTCTACTTCCTTTCTTTAATTTAATTTTTTTATAATAATTTCTTTTGTTCATGATTTCTTTTTGTATTGGAAAGCTTATTTCCCCCACGTGAAACAATTAGAGATCACATTGTCGAAGCGCAACAGTTTTGAGGTCAATTCTCAACTCCAATGATGGTCTAACTCTACTACGTTTACTGTGAACGACTTCCTTTGTGATTTTGTTAGGAGCTCTAATTTTATTCCACGTGGCAATAAATGATTAGCAGGAGGAATGCTAGTTCGAGCACAAATGGCAGTAGATCGTGTAAGTAAACATAATGAGGATTGGCGTTTCATCAAGACTCCTACAACTTAGCGAGGAGTCTGCACTGGGAGAAAGTAAGTCAAGAGCAACACTTCGCTGAGATATGCTAAGATTCCCTAAAAATAAGATCCGATGCCTATCATGAGAAAACGGCTACGCAGAGCAACGAGCATATTATTTTTTAGTATAAATAGGTTTTTTAGCTTACTTTGTAGATCTTCTAATTCACTACTCTCTCACTAGCTCACCAACTCTCTTAGACTCAAACAAAAGCTCAAGCATACTTAGCTAATCAATGTGATACAATTCTCCCGTGGTTTTTCCCTCTTCTCTAAGGTTTCTACGTAAAACTTGCTTTGAGGTCCTTTCATATTATTCGCACTTTATTTCGCATATTTTTCATTTATATTGCAAGTTAAATGTCAAGCCCTCTCCGAAAAAATTAGCATATGTGTGAAATTGGTCTAAAACAATTTGGCACCGACCGTGGGGATGATAATTAAAGCAATTTCATCAATCCTAGCAACTCGCCAAGCATTATGGCCGAAATCAACAACGAAGTCGGAACCCCAACAACTCCCAACACTCCTTCCGAGGTGGCAAACCAAGAGGCCACGCCACAAATCTTTGGGAGCCATTAATGACATGAAGAAATCCCTCGGGAAGAAATCGCTATCCAAAGCATACAATCTGAAAGAAAGACCGATGCACCCTGTGCCCAGATGTCGTCCATGGCGTCAATCGCATCCAACTCTTGGAAGCAACGACTTAATGACCTTTGACAAAGCATCGCTATGCGACCCGGAATATGGACTCCGGGCTGGGTCCACCAAGATGGAGAAGATGTTGGAGCCGAGAAATCTAGTGATGAAGAGCCTATCATCATTCCCGCTGAGGAGTATCCCAGTCTGAACCGCCGGACCGCCTTCACAAGTCACCCTCCTCTCAACGGAGATGCCGGAGTCGCAACCCGCAGAGGTAGCAAATCCCTCTTGGGTCCCGTGTCGGGATCGAAGTTGAGACACCAACAACAACAAGCAATGACGTAGTCACCAGGGCAACGCAAAATGTACAAAATGTCATGCCCTGCAGTACGATCGGGCAGATCCGTTGTATGAACACCCCACGCAGTTAATGAAATGATCCTCAAGATCCTCGAGAGTGCCATGACCCGTGTGCAAAAGCCGCCTTGACAAGCTACGCGGATTCGCCATTTGTAGATGCCATTTCCCTTGTCGAGATCCCGAAGTGCTTCAATGTCCTTGCCACATGAAGCTTTATGATGGAACGACAGACCCTAGCGAGCATGTTGTGCAATACAAGCAAAGGATGATTACCATTCCTGTGCCACGAGAGATGCGTGAAGCTTGCATGTGCAAGGGCTTTGGGTCTACTTTATTAGGTCCTTCACTTTAATGGTTCATTAATCTACCTAATGGTGCAATTTCTACTTTTGCAGTTTGGTGGACATGTTCAATCTTCACTTTGCCAAAGCGGACGCCTAGAACAAACTAGCAACCCGTACCGGGCTTTCCGCAGATATGGAGAACCATCGAGGGACTACCTTAACAGTTCAACCGCGAGAAGGTCTCCATCCCAAGGTGTGACGCCCCCAACAACCATAGAAGCCTTCCGTAGAGAGGTTTCCCGGAGGAATCTAAATCGTACAAGGAGTCAACCAAGTATCCCTACCCAACCTTCGAAGATGCCCAAGAAAAGACTCTTTACTCAAATCGATTTGAAGAAGATGTCGTTACTAGAAAAGGCTAAACAGAACTCGACAAGTGTGCGTAAAAGTCCCAAGTAACAACATGCGAGATAACAAAGACAAGCCTTATTACAAGGAAGCCACGAACATTTCGACATGGTTACTCCCTCTTCTAGAAAAAGATCCAAACCATCCCCAACAATCGGAGTACAACTTAAACGCGCCTAGCCGGCTTAGTCAACAACTTCGGGCAAGCAGGACGCCACGATGGCCTAAAAGATCGACAAGAAGGACTCACAAAATGGTGCGACTTCCATGCGGATATTGGGCATACAACGGATGAGTGTATCGCATCTCTAAGAGAAGTCGTTTACCTTCTAAGGAAAGGATTCTTGAAAGACCCCAAGACCGACAAAGCAAAGGCAATTATCTAGCGCGGCTAACAACGTAAGAAAGCTCGCCAAAGACCACCGTAGCCATCCGGTAACAACCAATCTAGCTCATATTCGGAGGATCGATGTATGCGACCTAAGATACTCAAAGAACAAATGCCATGCAAAAGAAAGCGCCATAGCGAGACCAATTGTCACTAGCGAAAAGGTGAAATCGGATTGCATGCCTATCTTCTTTCGACGGCCGTATGCCGCTGATTCGGGTATAACCACACCACGACGAATTAGTGATATCTCTCACAATTGAGTTCGCCTCCTTGAGAAGAGTATTAATTGATAATTATAGCTCATCGCCTAATATCCTCACGCTAGACGCGCTCAAAGATATGGGGCTAAGCCAAGGGGACATCACTAAAAATCTACAATTCTAGGAATTTAGTGGCAAACAAAATAACATAATCGCAAAACCACCTCGCCACATATGCCCAAGGGGTTAACTAGCGTATAAAATTCTTAGTCATTGATTGTTTATCCTCTTACAACATTATTACTGGGTAGGCCTTGGATACATGACATGAAGGCAAAGCTGCCATCTACCTACTATCAAACCATCAAGTTCCTACCGGGTGCGGGGTGCAGAAATAAAAAGGAGATTAGAATGCTGGCAAAAGAATGTTACAAGACAAACTTTTAAAGTTTTCCTAGAAACAAGATATCAAAGATATCAACTACAAACAACGTCGACCATCGAGGAATATTAAATCAAGCTAAACCACCGACGAAATCATCCTCACCCATCAAAACCTAAGCAAATAGTTTGAATGGCACACCCTAAGGAGAGCCGCGAACGCTTAATTGATTTCCTAAGGAAATTGCAGATTGCAACGCTTGGTCACATGAAGACATGGTCCGCATCGACCCTAAGGTAATTACTCACAAACTTAGTGTTAATCCTAACCACATGCATGTTAAGCAAAAACGCATGAAATTTGCACCGAACGCAACCAAGTGATCAACGAAGAAGTGCAAAACCTCCTAGAATCAGTGCAGATTAGGGAGGCAAAATACCTGCATCGGTTGGCAAACGTGGTGGTGGTGCCAAAGAAGAACGGAAAATGGCAAGTGCATAGATTTCATGGATCTCAACATGACTTGCCCAAAGGAGTCATTCCCTTCGCCTCACATTAATGCCATGATAGATGCCACAAAGAGGGCTACGAGTTACTAACATCTGTGGATGCCTTTAGAAGGTAAAACTAGATCCTTACGCACTCTGAATTTGAAGAAAAGACGGTATTCATAACAGATCGAGGGATTTATTGCTATAAAAGCGATGCCTTTCGGCTTAAAAACGCAGGGCAACTACAAAGGTTAGTAAAAAATTTTTTGAAAAATAGATCGGGGACAAAGACAGGTGTGGGCACGACGACGACATGCCGGCCAAGTCCGGTAAGCCGGTGATCACATCAAACATCTAGAAGAAGCATTTACACGCGTAACTCGCACACTATCAAATGAAGCTAAATCCTACAAAGTGCTCCTTCGGGTTAGATCGTGCAAGTTCCTCAATATGCCGGTAACTCGGGCCGAGGGAAGCAAGGCCAGAGCAAATCAAGGCAATGCCAACTTACAATCCCTAAGGTGGGTCAAAGATGGAGTAAGCTTATCTATTTAGTTGCGTGCTAAACGATCCATTTCTAAGTCGTCGATAGTGCAAGTTGTTCGAAGTGATGTGCGCTAAGGAAGAACAAATCCTATGAATGGACAAGCAAACACGAAGAGGCATTCGAGAACCAAGACTACATACGACGACGCCTACTCTCTTGGCCAAACCAAAAGACTTTGTTAGATGCCTAATGATACACTTCTTTGGAAAACATATACTTACTCTAATTATGGCTTCTACTAAGTCACGCGCCCTTATTTTCAATGTCATCCTATCTCGTGTAAAAGCTAACTATCCTTTAAGATTTCCGATGAATAAGCCATACTTGTCGTAGAATGGCCAAATTGCTAGTGCATTTTAGTGGATACGTAAATCATATATGAACCAAGAACAACCATCAAGTCAATAGTCTTTGGCGTACTTCTGGTAGCCGATTTCAAACACCAAATCGCAAACCGACAGCCTCGAGGAAGGGCGTCTCGCAGTTGCCAAGAGCAAATGAAGAAAGCCTAAGTGGACATTATGCATCGATCGGTCATCAAACGCAACTGGAGCAAGACTTGGATTCGTACTAAAATCGCCACAAGGGGTAAAATAATAGCCCAAGCTACACATCGCGAATTCAAAGCAAATCAACATCGGGGCACAATACGAAGCGTTACCGACGCCCTTCTTTAAAGCTCCGATGTAACCGAAAGTCGAAGCGCTGAGGTAAGTTGTGACTTCTTGCTAATTATCAATCATTTTAATGGATCCTACGCAAAGAAAATGATCGAAAATGGCGAAGTACCTAGAGATAGCCAAAGATGTCGCCAAGAAGTTCGACGAGTTCACCATCAAGCAAATTCCCGTGGAGCAAAATGTCGAGCTTGGATGTCCTAGGCCCGGGGCCTCAAAGAAAGTTAAACTTAAGCAACATCCCGACAGGCACATTATGCAACCTACAAACAGATATACACTATGTAAATGAAAACTAGCACTACAAACTTGCTCCCCAATGAAGAAGTTTGGACTTAAGATTATATCCAATGGTCAAAGAAGGCATCCTACCTAGAGAACTTCGGGAGACGCTGCATTTTCAAGGTAAAAGCATCCCACTTTATCCTAATTGACAATATACTCAGCCATGGGTCCCTACCCAAGATGCCTAAAAAGAACGACGCTTGATCGTTTTGCGCGACTGTGAACGACGACAAATGTGGGCAACCATTCAGGAGGGCAAGTCTATCCAACAAAGCACCCATGACTGCCACTATGGGCCCACTAGGAGGAAAGATGCCACGGAGTACGGCGTAAATGTGACGCTTTGTCAAAAACATGCTGTAGTCTCACACCAACACGCCGGTAGCAACTTCACCTATCTTGACACCTTGGGTCATTCAGCTTAAGTGGGGAATGGACATAGGCTGCAAACTTCCCGTAAGCTCCAGGACAACGTGCGTTCTCGCTAGCAATAATGATTACTTTTTCCTGGGCTGGGATCGCTAAGCCTACAGCAAGTGACTAACATAGAGGTAATATCTTTCATTAAACTCAATATATTATGCAAAGTTTCTGGGTGTATTCCTTTAAAATCATTTGTGACAATTGACGCAATCATAATTTGCAAGACGCGCAAATTTTGCCGTATGCAAACATCATACTGACATCAACATCAAGGTACCGCAAACCGATAAGGCAGTCCAAGAATGCATCACTGCCAACAACATCAAGAAGAAGACGAGGAAATTAGAGTGGGATGACCTCGATGAGTTGCCTATGAT